>JBBMOE010000015.1:11505238-11595887 GCA_037975065.1 Chaetodon trifasciatus
CACACACACACACACACACACACACACACACACACACACACACACACACACACACACACACACACACACACACACACACACACACACACACACACACGACATTCTCCTTTTTTGGTTTTGCTTCAATGAAAATCGATTTCAAGGAAAAAACTACATTTCCTCCTCCTCCTCTTCCTCCTCCCCCTCTTCCGCCCATGAAGCAAAGTATTTTCTTTTTTTTTTTGTATAATTGTAAACGACTAGTGTAAACAATGAATCATTTACAATTTCCTTTCCACTAAATGATTCACAACACCTCGTATTGAAGATTGCCCTCGTGGAAACCGGATGGAGTCGCTGAAAACGAGTCGCAGCACTCTGACGGAGCGTCACGCCAACACGCAACACGTTCAGGATCACGGTGCTTCGACGCTTTCCAGAAAACTCTCTCCAGTGCGACTTAACGCTCTCTCTGGCACTTAAAACAGGAAGCAGGCAAGGTGTTCTGTGGACTTTTGAGGGGAAAAAAAAAAAACTTTAAATCAAAGCTTTTGTCTTTGCTTTAAGTACCAGAGAGAAGGAAAGATTGGAGATGCCTGCAGAGCATCTGATAAAACACTTGGCTTCTGCAAACCCACTCAAAATAAACCTCCAGAAGTTACCCAGTGCTAAAGCCTCACAGTCCCCCCCCCCCTTCAGACTGCTTTAAGCAACATCAAAAATAAATCTTAAAAACAAAAATACTCTTTTTTTATGCCTTTTTTTTTTTTTTTTTTTTTGCATTACTGACGCTCTGTAGGGGAGGACAAAAACAAAGAAGTCACAGCTGCCTGTTCAAAGATGCTACAATTTTGCTTTCATACACAGAGGCCGCCCCTCGCGCCCCTCCCTGCCGCTGCAGAAAGAAAACGCTTCCTAAACTGTAGTTCAATCAATGTGGTCCTTTAAAGACTGAGCAGGTTTCATCGCCCCGTGGTCCGTGAAAGCAAAGCCTGGAGTTTCTGACGCTGCAGCAGCAGAAACAGAACCGACAACTGTCAAGTATGCTTAAGAGCTCGGCGTTCAACCACTGGGCTATGGAGAGTACACACTGGCAAAAAAATACATTCACCAACTTCAACTTTGTCATCACGGGGCTTAAAAAGAAGGTTTTGCTTTAGGACTTGCAAAAAAAAAAATGCTCCTGTAATTTCTTCCACGGTGTCCTTTCACAATAAACTGAATCTGAAGCAGTGAGGGGAAACAGGAAATGACAGAAAACTCAAACTATTGTTTTGCACCAAACGTCATTTTCTCCGCGGACCCATCGATGCTCAGCGCCAGCTTTGCAAACGCGGCCGTCAGAGCCGCCCTGAACCGGTCTCTGATGCATCGGTCCTGCGCCGTAGCTGCGTGCAGGACGGGAAACCAGTTTTTCTGCCAGCTACAGCGGCTGATGGTTTACAGTATTCACCAGCCGGCGTGGTTTTATTTACGTAAAATAACCTCCAGACGGCGGCTGTCTGCGGGAAAAGTCACCAGCGACAGCCGTAACGTAACAGCACGAGCCGTTTGAGCGGCCGCAGGCTAACATCCATGAATCAGTACGGGGGCTTGTGTCTTCAGCCGTCCTCTCGTGTTAACTCTGCTCATGTATTATTCATCGTGAAAGGGAAAAAACAGTCACGCAGTTATTTAAATAAAGCTGCCCTTTTTTTATTGCAACGTTCACATTAAAAATAAACGTTCACATTCAGGATGGTTTTTTTTTGTTTTTTTTAAGGAGTTTGAGCCGTGTTTCAACGCGCCTCTCAGCAGGAGAGAGGGTGTGTGTGTGTGTGTGTGTGTGTCGTCTTTTCCCCTTGCATAATGGATGTTTAAATAAAGTCGGGTTACCATTGAATTCATATTATTTGTGCTCGTACTCTGCTGCGCGACAGAAGACAGCAGGCTATGAATGGATGAGTGCACATGGGAGTAAGTAAGGCACTTAAGTGACAACAACAGTGTAAGTGGACAGAACGATGGCTGGTGTAAGTGCACCACTGTAACATTGAAAAGAGACCAACCTTGCTGCCGGCAGTGAAAACAGCCTCCAAGGACGACGGGTTCGGAACGGCTCTGATACTCATTTGTGCCGCTGTCTAACCGAGTTTAATTTCAGGAAAAACACGCTGAGCTCATACGCAGGATGCTCGGTCCATTCTGAGTTTGGTGCAAAACAACGCAGCTGAACTTTCTCCACTAATTAAAATGAAAGAATGAGACAGCTCTCTTTGAGGAAAAGCTAAGGAAATGCTTAATAAACAAAAAAAAAAAAACAAAAAACAGCCTTTACATCCATTGGACAGGCTCTGAGTGAGAAATGGGAAACTGAAGAGTTGCCTGAAGCCTGTGTGCAAGCGCTGATGTCTGTGCAAAAGCCTGGTGTGTCCAACTGTCCTGCAGGGACGACAAAGCTCAGATTAGAAGGACGGGGCTCACGTTTTTTAACGCAGTAAAAGCCTAAATATGATCTAAAAGCATCTCACCTGCTCTAGGTGCTGTCCTGTTGGTGTCCTGGTTTCTCCTCGACCTCCTCCACGTCACAGTCGGCGTTGGTCGAGTGGTACTCGGCCACATAGAGGCTCTTGTCGATGCTGCCGGGAATGGGCTTGATGTCGGTCACCAGCTGGTCTTCGATGGCCTTCAGGTTGAATCGGTCCTCTGATGTGATCAGGTTGATGGCCAAGCCCAGGTGACCAAACCTCCCTGAGAGCGAGCGAGTGCGTTTAATGTACAGATTCACCACGGAATTAAAAGAAGCTACTGGTCGTTTATGCGCTTGCATGTTCAGATTTGTCGTGATTTTACTTGCATTTCTCCTCTAAATCCTCTTTTCAAATCAGTTTCAATACAATGACTCAGTGCTCATTGATTAAGGAGGAAACACCGAACCTGATCTTCCAATACGATGGAGGTAAGTCTCAGCATTCTTGGGGAAGTCGAAGTTGATGACGACATTGACGGCCTGGATGTCGATACCTCTGGTGAAGAGATCTATTGGAGGGAAACAGAATTTAATCAGAATCTGTCTTTCTGGGTAACATTAGTCGGCCAGTTCTGAAACACCCAGCAGAAACTCACCAGTGCAGACCAGGTTTCTGCACAGTCCGTTTCTGAAGTCATGGAAAACACGGTTTCTATATTCCTGGAGAACAAAAAAGACAAAGTGCTACAAAAAAGACACAAACAAAACATCTGAAGCAACAAACGTTTGTCAGCCTTTAATGACAGGAAACAGAGAGGGTGGATCGTCAAGGCCTCGACTCACCTGCATCATCTTGGCGTGGATGTAGAAGCAGGAGTAGCCCAGCTGAGTGATCTTCTTGGCCAAGAGCTCCACCCTCTGAGTGGAGTTACAGAAGATAATTGACTGGTTGATCTGAAGCTGTGACACAGAGGGAGGGAGGGAGGGAGGGTGGAGAAAAGGTACGGTTACGGCAAGGGTTAAAAATGTTTTACGCCATCACATTATGGAAAGAAGTGCCTTTGTGTCCGCAAGGCTGGTAGTTCAAAATGCACGGGCGGTGAACGCAGCGTTAGTCAGTTACCCTGGAGAACAGCGTGTTGAGGCAGTGGACTTTCTGCCTCTCGGTGACGTAGGCGTAGTACTGAGTAATGCCCTTCAGAGTCAGCTCCTCCATCAGGTTTATCTCATAGGGTTTCTGAAGGTGCTTGGCCTGCAGCAAGGACACAGAATAAATAGTTTAGAGTGAGCAAATAAAAACTCAGCAGGCAGGCAGACAAACACACAAGCTTGCAGGGCGGCCCTTAATTAACTAATGAAGCGTTGTTTGGTCAGTTTTTGTTTTCTGACTCAATACTTGCTTTACTTAACTGAAATCAAAAGCATTGACACGTATAGTCTGCATGCTTCCATTCTAAAGGACATTGTGGAAAACGCTTACAGACCATCTAAACCTTTCTGAAGCAGAGCCGCGTTAGACGAACACAGGCCTGGAAGAGCATCCAACAGACCGACACAAACACAGATCTGGGTGCAGTGAGGGAACAGCTTGGTCTGCAGTGCGAGCCAACTGGTGCCAAGTGGCCTGGAGCCATCGGGCTGGCTGAGTGCTGCAGCAATTAGCCGACTGCTCACCATGAACTTCTGCACGCTGATGGGGAAGGTTGCGGAGTAGAGCAGAATCTGCCTGTTCTTGGCCAGGAAGCTGATGATATCCTCGATGAGCACCACAAAATCCTGAGACAGCAGCTTATCCGCCTGAGAGCAAACGGAGAGTTTGACATGAAGCGGGCAGCGCTCCAGTCGGAAAAGCTAACTGATTTTAGCAGATTTCTTACTGCTTTTATTGGGTTTGTTCATGTTTACCTCATCCATCACCATCATCTGGACTCTATCCACCTTGGCCACTCCCTTCTTTATCAAGTCCAGGATCCTGCCAGGCGTGGCGATGACGACATGCACTGATGTGGAAAACAGGAGATAATTACGATCACGCAGAATGTGAAGCACTGGAATAGGATCCTTAAATTCATCTGTTCACTTGGGTTTGTGTGCTTAATCATGCTAACATGCAAACTGTACCAAAATATACAAAAGGAAACAACAAAAGCAGAGAAGTAGAAAGGCTGACCTCCATAACACAACATGCAGATTGGATTTACTTGTTTCTGACAGTGATATCAGTCAGCACAGGAGAGTTTGTGTGCAGTGGACAGCAGCCTTTTCTGGACAAAATGCCATGAAGTGGGTCAGCGAGATACACTGTGGACCCTTACCGGTCTCGTCCAAGCGCATGATGTCATCTCGCAGGTTGGTGCCCCCGGTGGTGGCCATGATTTTGACGCCTCCCAGGTGTTTGCTGATCTGGATGGAGATCTGGCTCACCTGCAGTGCCAGCTCACGGGTGGGCACCATGACAAGTGCTAGGGTGTAAAAACCAACAGGTCACACATGGTGGACGGTAAAAGGTGAAAGATTTAAAAAAAAAAAAAAAAAAAAAAAAAAAAGACAGTTTACAGACAAGAGGAAAAAATATTAGGAGGGTAACTAAGGGTACAGATGAGGTCGATAAGGGGTGAGGTGATAAGAGAGGAAATGTGAGGGAAGAAAAATGAGCCTGGCGACAAAAGGAAGAAGGGACAGCAGTGGATGTTAAAGGATGGAGGATGAGAGGACAGCTGTGTCAGCAGCATCTCACCCTGTATGTGGTCCTTTTTCAGGTCTATTCTCTCCAGCAGTGGGATGAGATAGGCTCCACTCTTTCCGGTTCCATTCTTGGCCCGAGCCAGAATATCCCGTCCAGACAGGGCGATGGGAATGCTCTCCTCCTGCAAAGACATGAAAAATATCATCTGTTGTCTCATTCTGTGCTGGAGTATCAGCCATGATCATAGTGCTGCAACGATTCTCTCATCTACGTAATGACTCTTGCGCCTCCACCGCTGATGCTACATTGTATAATCTGACCTTCTCATTCAACAGACAAAAGGTTTGTGCATTTAATGCTGACAAACAACTAAAAACACACTTAAAATTAGCCTAAATCACATCTGTCTGCTAGTAAAAATCCTCAAGCCGGAAGCCACAGGGACATCCTGGTCACCTAGTGGTTAAGGCGCAAAGCGTAAACTGTAACATTAATGGTTTGAGTCAACAAAAGGTTGTGATCTTTCAGCGACTCTGTAAGTGAGGGACAGGATTTTGGGATCAGAAGTGCTCTGGCTTCATTACGTTTAAGGGGGCTTTGGTTGCACATGCATGTAAACAGTCTGTGTAGAGAGGACAAATAGGTGGAACACAGAACGAAATGCAATTTCAGAACCCATCGGCTATCATCTGATGAAGATTTAGCTTTGCATACAGGTCGATAAGCTGTTGCTATCAGACCGCAAACAATGACAGGTGCACAAAAGAGGTCTTGACCTGGATAGCCGTTATCCAGATATCCTCTGACTACAAACACTGAAACATTGGCCTTTGCCCGCAGATGCTAAATCATCATCAGATGATAGCCAATCGGTTCTGAGACTGTTCGGTCAGCAAATGAAATGTGACAGAAATGAACCTCACCTGGATAGGGGATGGTTTCTCCCAACCCATCTCAAAGATGCCCATGAGGAGTTCTCTTTTGAGACAGTAATCTTCAAATTCATTCCCCTTAGTGGACGTCACATCCTGGAGAAGACGCAGAGAGGTTAGGATGACAGTAGAAAACTAGCCACAGAAAGAGAAGAGAAACTTATCAAGTCTGACTCACTGAGGTTTTGACCCTGTTGTCTTTGGGAGGGAGCTTTAGGCTCTTTTTCCAGTCATCTCCAAACTTGATGCCTCCTCCGTCCTGAGAGGCGCCACCTGCTATCTGGGGAGCACCCAAAGCCTTTCCTTGAGTTGCGGGTGCTGGCTGGACTGGAGCTGGTTTGGTCTGTCCTCTGAGCTGCCCATTCTGCTTGTTCAGTCCCATGACGACTGGGCCGACGTTTTCTGTTCTGGCGGTTGCCATTTTTCCTGTTTTCCTCGCTTTTGTTTTTTTTTTCTCTTCAAAGTATTAGATTTTTGCCTCTTAGGTTTTTCTTTTTAAAAATTCTCTTCAAAAGTAAAAAAGTTTAATAAAGCATTAACAAACAATATTCTCTATTCTTTTTAAGTCCAAAGCTTTCACAAGAGATGTCAATTCGTCGTATTTACATATACACATGTACGTGCAGTTCGGTCCCCTTCAACAACAGAGTGACTGACGTACAAGAACATCAACAACAAAAGAAAAAAAACAAACGACAACACGGTTTTACACAAGAGCTCTTCAAAATGAAGAGAAATTTGCATTCATATGCATGAATATACTTGCCCACAATATAGAAAAATTATATGTGAACAAGTATCAAAGCGGTTCAAGTCCTGAAATAGAACAACTAAGGCAATCTGAACTTGGGGAACAGCTTCTTCAATATAATCTTAGTTCAACACTTAAACTTCTGTTTCTAAACTGAACAATGTTTCCCGTTTCCACTTTGAGTCCATAAGAGTTCCTCAATATCCCGGTACTTGAAAAACAAAGGATGTCCAACTTTGTACAAATCTTTCCCCAAAATCATATAGTCTATAATGCTCTCCGTTTAGTTCCACTGTGTGGATTTATGTTGCTCCACGAGTGAGAAAAACTGGATCCTGAAATCACAAATCATACAAGGGGTTTTCTAGTCCAAAGCCAAAAAGCTTTCCGCCCCTTTCGAGTCCTCAGTGTGCGTTTCCGTCCTCCTCCAGGTGTTCGACCCTCTCTCCCCGGACACCACAGGTCTTCCGGTTGGTGTGTGAAGTGTGTGAGCGTGGCTGTGATCAACCCGCTGCCTCCTCAAACTCAGCCAACAGCTCAAACTTGTCACCTAGGAAGTAAAAAAAAAAATCCAACCAAAAGGCTTTAAAATAACCGAACAGCTGACTAAGCATCAGGAAACTGACTCTAATTTCGAACACTGTTTCATGAAAAAAGTTCACGTTCCTGTTTTATATCATTAACTGAACACTGAGATCTTGGAGTTGTTAAATCAGCCTTCAGAAGTGGTACTATGTTAATTATCAATTTATATCCCCTTTGATCAATAAAATGACAGAAAATTGTGAAATTTACTACCTAAAACATTTCGGTTTATGCGTCAAATACAAAACCAACTCTATTCAGTTTCTAATGACAAAGAAAAAAGCAAATCCTTACAGTTAAGAAGATGGGACTGGGAGAAAACCTTCAACAATTGTCTGATTATCACAATAGTCTCCAGTTTCAACCTAAACATGTCAAATACCTAACAATGTCAGCTCTATTCATAAACTTAGCCCTACTGTTAATTATTTCACAACCATCCCATTTAATCTCCCCTTTGGGGTCTTGACCACCAGGTTGGGAACCAGTAAAAAAACAGTTTCAATAAATCTTTCATTTTTCTGCTAACTTGTGATGGTTGCGTGTTAAGCACTCATTATCAGCCTTTATGTCAAGCAATAATGAAAACACTGGTAAGCTGAAGCTTTGATAACAAACACCACCACGCTACACTCCACGGCAGTGAAAGGCTTTACCTGCTAACTAATTGGCTAAATGGTTTGGTTTAAGATTGCACAGGTGAACCTGGCAGGTGGCAAGATTAGCTAAGCCCAAACTGGCAAGATTTTAAAGACCGGCCCGCAGAGAAGACTCTCGGTCTGACTGAATCAAATTTCATAATCACACTTTATATCGACAGTTGAAGACGGATGCTGAGATAATGCTAACTTTTTGCGTTGCTTAATTTTAGCTATCTACAAACTACCGGCTTGTGCCTCGACTGTTCCATTGAGACGAGCGTCAACATTACTTTTTACCCCCGTTTCCCAAACATTTTCAGCAAAGCGGTTATTATGGCTTTTAAAAGAGCGGAATAATCGGTGTAGCTGTGGTAGGTTTTGCTCATCTCCCTCTGTAAATCAGTAGCAGTAGTAGTAACAGTGTTACCTTAATGCTGCGTGAGAAACAACATTAGCAGCGTCAGGCTACTGAATAAGCAGCTCAAAGCTAACTAACCGCTAAGCCGTTGAAACACTCGCAATTCAGAGTTTCAGTAAGCTTTTAATTACGATACACGATCGGATCTCTAAAGATTGGCGACGATAACATTACATATTAGCAAGCTTAACTTACGTTCTTCGTAATTTTATCGTTTATGCTACATTGTACAATTAGCAAGCTCGTTAGCCTCAAGGCTAATTTAGCACAAATAACTCCACTCGCTGGCGTTAGCTACGTGCTAGCGAGCTCACAACAACTCGGATGTTTTTAACGGAAGCTGGACGGTTCCGTGTCACCGCAAACTTACCTTAGTTTCTCTGTTGTTTGACAGGGATACTCAGTGTGCGGTTGATCAACTATTTTCTTTAGTATTTGCTTTAATAACTGAATTTTGCTTGAAATAAATCGCCTCTATTGTGTTTCTTCTTCCTTTAAATCAACATGGTCGCCCTCTTCTTCGTCTTCTCTTCCTCGGTGTCTCTCTCTCTCTCGCTCCTCTTTATTACATGTGACACTGTGTGACACGACTGCCACCTGCTGTCGAACCTGGTTACTGCTGTGGGAGGACCATCGATTATTTTGTACTGCCTATGGTACATTTAAAAAAAATAAGTATTTTCATGACAATACTCTCAATTAAGTGGTTGAAACAAAAACACAACGGTGGTAGTTTCCTTTTATGCCACTAAAAAAAGAAATCATTTTAGGCATATTAAAAATTAAATACTCTATTTAGTATCATAGAACAGAGGCGTGTTCAGTGTACCCACCTTGGCTTAAAGCCCAGGATGATTTTCTTTAGCATAGCCCCATCACCAGGACACCACACCCAGAGAGCCACCAGAATCTCCCTGATGGAGATAATGGAAAAATAACAGTCTTAAGCAACAGCAGTCATAAAATAATAAAAAAAAATTTTAAAAAAAGAAAAAAGAAAGAGGACATAAAAAGAGGAAACAGTGCAGTGTAATTTGACAACCCAAATAAATAGCACACTGGCTCTGAGAGTTTAATCAGCACGATGTCATTGATGATGGTGTAAAGGTTGGACTCCGGGTGGCGGATAATGACAGCAGGAGCGATGTAGCTGATGTGGTGCTGACCCAGACGCAGCTCATTATGTTCACCCCTGAGAGACAGAGGTGGAAACAGAGAGAGAAATGGAAGAAAAGCACATGCAGATAGTGAAAACAAGAGTGCAGGAAGTCACCTTTGAGCAGACTTACCATTATGTCTGCAGACAGGAAGGGATCTCGTTTAACTCTTCAAACTTAAAGTGTGTTTTCTCAACCACGTGAACATCACTGTCAGCTGATTCTGAGGGGCGAAGAAGGAACTGCGACAAGAGCAAACATTTGGTGCAGAGTTGTCACGAGGAATGAAAAACGTGTTAAATAACTCAAATTCAGAGATTGTTTTTCCTGTCAGGTTGTGGGTTGTGTTGCGACTTAATACGCAGGAATAACCTGCAATAAAGCATGTGTACAGTAATAACAGCACTCATCTTCCTGTGAATTCAACATGTTTCTTTTTTTTTTTTCGCAATGTTTCTACATAACACATGCTACAATAACCACTATTTATGAACTGGCTGATTAAATAAAGAACTAGTTTTCAAGAGGTTTATCTTTTGGCTGCACAGAACAGATTAAGCACAAGCACTCCTTGCAGTTTTGATTTAATTCAGACTTTAAATAACAAATAATAATGCTGAGAAATACTTAGAATTCATTTACAGTATTACAAGTTATTTTCACACCCACATGCTGCTGGTCAATGCACTGTGAAGGCCTCCTTATCAATGTGCTGTAAACATGTGACAAACTGGCAGAACCAGGTTACACATTTAATCCAGATGTAATAAGAACACAGTGCATCTGGAATGTGTTTCCTGTACAAGTAAACCTTTAATCCTGGTCAGTTTGGGAACGCAGGCAAAGCTTCTGTTCATAAGTGAAGCAAAGACAGCGGCACTTTAAATTCAAGGCACGACAGCTCCCATTACTGACGTGTGTCAGGTAAGAAATCGCTGTGGGAGCTGGTTACGGTGGTGTTTCTGTCAGTTATTTTCTCGATGATGAGCACTTGATCTGGATCTAGAGCATGTAAATCTTTGTAGAAAAATAATTCCTTCCTTTTTTGTCCTCATTCAGGGTCATTTTAGAGCTGGTTATAGAGAGTTTTTAGTGCCTCTATTGTTCACTGTTGCCTACAGTAAAGCTTTGAAGTGCAGGGTCCCTAAGCTTCCTCCAGTCCACATAATTCTCACTTGTTTCCTTTTCTTAAATTTATTGCATCCCTCTCACCACATCATGTCAGATCTGTTTTTCCCCAAAGCAGTCCCAAGAATGGCAGCTGAATCAGCCCGACGGATCGGTGCTCTGGTTAGTCTCTGCCAGCTTTGGCCGTTTGCGAAGGGCAGGTGTCGGGTTTTCTTCCTGAAAAATCTTCCTCATTTGCTCCACACAGATTGCTGACGCGACCTCGGTCTCCTTGGCGAGCTGCGATAGGCTGAGGAAGCCGTGAGGCAGGTCCTCCACCACCGTCAGACTCACAGGTTGGCCCATGTCTCGCAGCTTCTTGGCAAACATCACCGAGTCGTCCAGCAAGGCGTCCAGAGCTGAGGCCTGTGAGGAGACACGGAGCAATCAGGACACAACTGGCGCCCATATCCCAAATTTGTTCAGTGATTTAAAATCAGTTACTGAAGTAAAAGGAAATGTCTGATAATGAGGTTAAAAATCTTATTTATTGCCTCTATAATTTCATTTTTTTTTTTTTAAGACTTGTGACTAGAGCTGCATGAAGATGTTCTGCGGCTGTGCATCTGCTGAAGTTACACACCACATTGAAAATAAATGAAGTTGAGTGGTTGAACTGAGTCTGGATGAGGATGAACTCTTCGGTTCCTCTTACCACTATGTGCACAGGTGGCAGGCCCTTCAGCAGGTTGTTAGGAGCCAGCAGAGGCGATACAAACGGGTTCCTGATAATGGGACAGGAAGTTGGGCGAATAAAAGCCAGGCACTCAGATCGCAGAGGCTCAAAGCCTTCTGGGTAATCCATGTGACCTCCGCAGTTTGGTGCAGGGGTGTGGGCGGGTGTCCTGCGAGCTTCGTTGCTCTGGGGCCTCTGAACTGATGACGGTGAGCGGGCTCCGCCTGAAGTCCGCATGGGGTCCAGAAAGGACTGGATCCAGTTGGAGGCCCCCTGGGTGAGATCGCTGAGCAGCACGGCGGTGTCTCTACCCAGAGAGCTCAGACCGCCGCTTCCCACTGCAGGCTGCACCGTCTGACAGTCTGCACCTGTAACGAACAAGGGATGAAATACACGAGAGGAACAAAAAAAAGACACCTGAGAGACAGAAGGACTGATGCAACATGAATGTGGCTCTTAAGGATCTCCTTCATTAAAACAGAGAAAAATGAACCGTTCGTGTATTCATTTAGGGA
Source organism: Chaetodon trifasciatus (assembly GCA_037975065.1). Classification (NCBI taxonomy): domain Eukaryota; kingdom Metazoa; phylum Chordata; class Actinopteri; order Chaetodontiformes; family Chaetodontidae; genus Chaetodon; species Chaetodon trifasciatus. Next base: position 11,517,195 of record JBBMOE010000015.1, read on the forward strand.
TTCGGATCAACTTTTTGTTTATTAACATTTATTATTAAAATATTCATAATCGTGTACCGGCAAGTCTGTAATTGGATCACAATTAAGTGACAACGTGGCACAAACAAACTCGTCTCTCTGAGATTCTGTTTTCTGTTCCAGTGGCGCCGGAAAGTGCTCTTAGCTAAGTGTTTAACGGCGCGTGAAGCAGCACACGCCCACTGCTGTGCTTTGTACACTCACATACCTGCATAGGCGTTGAGGCACTTTGCCAGAACGCCTAGAGGCAGCAGCGGGTCGATGAGCGTGAGCAGGCGGGACGGCGAGGCGTCGGTGGTGAGCAAGGTGGCGGGGTAGGCGGCCATGATGCCGTCAGGGACTCGGATGCCGCTGGACATGGCCTTCATGGACACGGTGATGCAGAGGTTTCCTCCAGCGCTGTCACCTGCCAGACAAACCCGCTCTGCTGTGGAGCCTGACACACACACACACACACACACACACGTGACACAAAAGTCCCACACCGATAAACAAACATGTTTTCATCAGACGTTAATCCTCCCGACTGGTTTGCTCTCGTCCTGTGCTGTTCGAGTGCGGCGTCACACACGTACCCAGCAGGTGACAGTTGTTCAGAGCCCAGCAGTAGGCGTAGAAACATTCCTCCAGAGCTCTGGGAAAAGGTGCCTCAGGTGACAGAGAGTAGTCCACGGAGAGGACAGGGACGTTCAGCTCCTTCGACCAAATCCGAAGATAATTCTGATTCATTAGGAGGTGGACAGAAACAGAATAACAATGTTTGATATATGCAAACCATTTACAGCTGCTTATTTTCCTTGAATTTATTACATAATTGTTGATTTCATAGACACTTTGCAGGACTGAAAGATCTTGTGCTAAATATTATTATTACTATAATTATAATGGGATCAAGAGTATCAACGTTAATCTAACAATAACCTTTGCTGACATCTACTACAGATCCAGATACAGCGAACACCTGCAGTCTTACACCAGTCCTGCAGTCTGCAGTGTACCTCATGGGATTTGGAGGTCTGGGCCACGAAGCCCCCTCCATGGAAGTGGATGAGCAGCCAGGGGGAGCGAGGCTGCTTCTGTACCCAGGGGAGATGGGACACAGAGATGGGGGGGGGGTCGGTTCGAGAAAAAGACAGCAGCTCTTCACTGTCCTGTAAAGTAAGCCGAGAGGTAATTAATAATTAACAACGACAGACACAAAGCAGCAAAACATGCTTTTACTTTGCACAATTAAGTCTAAAAGAGAATGACATGAAAAACAACTTCATAATGTACTTTATGTCCCTTGTACATTGTTTCTGCATCCTGTTTTGTGTCTATTTTGTTTTGTGTTGTTGCGCCTCATGTGAACGTCTGCTTCAGTCCCTCTGAATGTGAACTATTCACACTTCCTGTTTTGTACCAGGGACCAAAGAACAAAACAAAATTTTCATTTCTTTGTATTTTGTATCAGAAATACACTTTTTCTCTTTGGTCGTTGGCTGTTGAAGTAAGGAGCCTCACCTGTCCTTCTCGCAGCTCACAAGAGATGAGACGCATGTGGACTGGCCCGGGGCCCCAGTGGGCTATTGGAGGTGACACGGTGGCTGTTAGACTGGGGTCTGAGGCCAGCGGGAGGCGTAGAGTGACAGGAGGCAAAGTCAGGGTGAAATTCACGTGCACTGGGCTCGAGGCCATCCTGTTGAAGCCCTGCACAGAGGAGGACATGGCGGGGGGTTGAGCAGTTCAAACATTAAACACGACTTCAGCTAATTTGAGAGTCAGCGGGACAATATGTGACCCTGCCTACTGTTATCAGGCCGGACTCTGTGAGGTTCCAGAAGGACTTCCAGAACTGCATGTCCAGGTTCTGGGTGATGCGTTCAAACTCAGCACCCCGCAACTCTGGATTGATGACGTACTTCCCTGATGTGAGGAGAGAGAGGGCTGCCATACCTGGAAGAGGATGGACGACTTTAAAACACCTGAAAAGGCCACAACACGGCCATCCAGCAACACCAAAGAGGAGACCAAAAAAGACTCACCCAAGCCGGACTGCTGTTTGCCATACGTCTCTCCATATGAGACCATGCTTATGACAACGGTCTGGAGGAAGGGACGCAGCGTTGGTGAGAACTGTGAACAGAAACAATGGACAGTCAATGATAAGAGCTTTTGTTTCAGATAATCAAAACAAGTGACACATATGTTTTCATCATGAGGCCAACTGACTATGAAGCTTCTTCAAAATACTTTTTAAGAACACTAAACTAGCTAAACAGCTAAACAGTGCACTAAACAGCTAGAAGGTCCCGGGTTCGATTCCCGCTGTGGGCGCCGGGGGCGTGTCCTCCACCATGCCTTCGGTGCCTGCTGCTCGAGGAAAAAGGGGCCTTTCTGTGTGGAGTTTGCATGTTCTCCCCATGTTCACCTGGGGTTTCCTCCTTAAAAAAATCCACTAAAAACATGCAAGAAGATCACCACCTGACCAATGGTGACAAAGAGAACTGGGCCCCCGGGCGCCGCTGTCGGGTGGCAGCCCACCGCTCCTGGTCTGCCGCGGAGGAAGGACTTACCAGGACGGGTTAAATGGGGAGAAACGAATTTCACAAATGCATGGTGTGTGCAGTTTCCCCCTCTGTAACTCTGTGTGTGATGTGACTAATAAAGGGATGTCATTCTTTCTAAACTGGTCATTTGTAGTCCGATGTTTGACTACATATTGTTGCCAGATGAGAGGCGCTCAATGAGAGATCAGACCAATCAACAGGCTTGTATGACTGAAGCTACTTGAATCACATTTTTGGCTGATCCAACACACTAATAACTGGATGAACTAACTAAGTCTGTTCTGGCGGGCTGACCTGAAAGCCCAGACAGCGGCCGTAGAAACAGGCTTTGTGCATGGAGATGTACTCTTGCACGAACTTGCGGCTCAGCTCCCCGTCCTGCAGGGAGTACAGCTGGCCGTAGTCGTTGTCGTTGAGGAGCCGCTGGGCGAGGTGGAGCAGGGCGCGCAGCTGACACAGAGCGCTGCAGTACGCCTCCATCTCAGAGGCGTTGTGCTCCGCCCTGAAGAAGGCACTGTTGTAATTCGAGGAGATGTAACGGCCCTTGTGAATGATGTGCAAAAGGCAGGATTGCAACACCTGAAAGAAAGAAAAACAGGGCAGCTTCTGATGAAAAAGTCGAGAGCCTGCATGGATGAGATTTTTGACAATAAGAAAAATACAGAATTTTTGCAATTTCAGACATTACTGTAAACAAACAAAGCCAGTAAGGCGGCTGCATTTACATCGATCTGTGTTTAACATTATGTGCTACCTTCAGTACTTGGACATGCTGATGATTAATCTCATCTAATATCTTTAAAATTTTCTTGGATTTGGTTAGAATTTTGTTCATTTTAAGACTTCATTTTTAAATTAATTACATTTCCTGTTTTTTTCCTGGCTACATGAAGACACAACAGAAAAAAAAACCAAACAATCCGGTGAGTCAACTTCAGTTCTGGATAATTGTAATTAACATTTTTCACTATTTTGTTCTGTTACATAGACCAAATGATATGAATGAAAACAGTAAATACACTTGTTTTTGTTTTGTTCAGTCTCACAAATCTCAAAATAACTCAGTGGAACAACACATCCAGTCAGCAGGGTCAGGCATACCTTGATCAGGGTGCGGTAGCCATTCCCAGGCGTTTGTGCGTCAAAGTCATAATGGTGGAAGATGGCGGTGAAGCCTCCGACCACAGGCTCCAGGGCTCGGCCGTGCTCCTGAATTTGTCTCAAACAAGTGACCAGTCGCTTGGCAACAGCGCCGTGTGGCAAATCAGAAGGCCCGCTCATAATGGAAATGTTGTCCTCGCATACTGTCGCCAAGGCTGCAAACACAACCTTGTGATCCATATCTTTGGTTGGGGGAGAAATAGAGACAAGAGCAGGATCAGAGTTTTCTTCGACCTCCTTTATACACAGTATCTGCCTCTGGAGCGGCCGACGCAGCAGACATGTGACGTGCACTGTACAGCTTGAAGAAGAGGGTAAACACACAGATCTCAATGACCTCATCTCCAGCAAGAAAACTCATTGCTTCAGTGATTATACTCTTATCTGTTTGGTCAAGGGTTGATGTGCCAGTGCAGCTCCAAATAAACACTATCATTCTCTTTCAGAGGCAAAGTTTCGCTCTATGAGGTCTTCCTTTGGCAAGTCAATGAAAACACAAAGACAAAGATAAGATAAAATGACGTGACATCCAATGTAAGATTGATCGCAAATATTGAAAACTTGTACATCAAGAGTCTGCTGTCTTTCCACCTGAGAAAGACTTTGCAAGATCGTACCAGCAGGCACATTAACAGACAGACAGCTACAGGTTCTAATGTGAAGCCTACAAAACAGAAGATATGGAGGAAAGAAAAATTTCCTGTTGGCTTTGTGACAGTTCAGCTGAAGGTGAGGTCTAGTGGAAACAGTACCAGACTGCAGTGTTACACAATAAATCAACTGGGGTTATACATCAGCTGATATTAGATTATTCTAAACAAACCAATGAGCAACAAGACACTTCAGCACAGATAGCAAAGCAAAGCAACGACTATATGTTTGAAGCAATATAGAGAAAGTGTCACCATTGCGTAGTTTGTCCACTGGGACAGTTAATCATTCAAATGTCACAATGTCCCGATCACAAAATATGTTGGCCACAATTATTTAATAAACACATATACTGTATTTGTATTTCATGTGTTTATGTAAAAAATTGTCACAAGGGGATTTTTTTAAACTCTCAAATATCAATACCAGTATCAGCCTCAAAAATGTAGTAACAGACAAACTGGCGATATTGGATTTGTTTTTGCATTAGTTTGACAAAGTACATTGATTTGTCAGATACTGCATTTGCTGGATTAGCCAAAAACAGAGATTTGATATTCATAAATGTCAATATTCTCAACTGATTTCCAAGGAAATGCACTATGTCAGAGTATAAATCAATAACATCATATAAAATTACACATATAATGAGAGAGGATTTAATTCATATTGTCCAGCAAGTATACGAGGACATATACTGAGCATGCAGTGTGCAGTTCACTAAGTCATTATGTTAATGTACATGCAGAGATGCACAGTGGCTTTAAATATTACAAACAGTGGAAAAGCTCCGTGTCAACAGCAGCTGTCAGTGTACACAGCCTGGAGCAGGAGATGAAATCAGGACACTGTCACAATGTTCGTAGACACTGGAGGCTTTATCACAGTTTTGACACATGCTTGACTGTGATTTTCTATTTCTGCTCAGTACTCAGTGTCTCAATGAGCAGCCCTTCAGGCTTATGACAACAACAATATGCCAGCCCAAGATGTTCTTTGAGCTATCTGCATCAGACATGACATACATGTTCATCCCACTAGGCCCCAGTGTGATCAACAACACCAGACACCAAAAAATTCATTATATTTATTTCTTTGATTGTTCGGTTAGTCTTGTGTTGTTCTGTTTTTTCTTCACTGTCAACAAATCACATGAAAATATTAAAACTAACAGCGCCCGTGTTCATTGTAATGAGGGAATATTTCACCCAGTGCAACACTGCTGCTCCCAGATGCGTTTCAGCATTTGTGGACAACAATACTTGTTAGCAGGATTCATTTACTGATGGGTTTGTTGACAGTAAGAATCATATAGATTTCAAATATTAATTGCAGTGTCAGCCTAAAAAAAGCCAGTGTAATAGCTGTACACAATCAACGTTGAATTTAGAAGATCCGACCTAATGTTAAATTCAATGAGGGCTTTAAAATAGCCTGGTACCATTTTAATTAATTCAGTCCACGAGGTACAATTTTGTTTTCAGCTTCTGTTTTGCATAACTCGGTGCTTGAATCCTTTTGTTTCCCAGCTGAATGTCACCATTTACCGAAATAAAGAGCCCTGTCGTCCAGCAGCTCTTAAAACCAAAACAGCTGATAAATGACGTAAAGCTGTCAACAGTCTCTCCTCTGTCACTGACGAGCGATATCACTTTACCGCACAGATATCAGCTTCTTGTGCTTTTACAACGCCTTCAGCAGCGTTTGGGCCATTTTTTCAGGCGTTCTTCCGCTAGCTTGTCCGCAAACCTTCACACATACTTCGCTGTCAAAATGCTAGCAGAACCTCTGTTTTATCGAGCTATCGTTCGCTACTGGTGACAACTTCGCCCGCAACACCAACAAGTTGGAGGACTTTAACTGCCGCTCGCGCTGTCACTTTCTGTTTCGAGTCACGTAAAAACGCTGAAATACAACGACGTCGCTTCTTATTCGTCACTGACATACCGCCCCGCGACAACACGCCACAAACTGTGCCAAATGTGTTTTTAAATGTGTTCCAAAATTAGCCTCACTCACCGACCCGCATCCTCTTCCTCCTTTTGTAGTTTTCTTGGCTGTTCTGCCGGTTTCGGTCCCGCAGAATTCTGGGTAACGTCATGTGAGCAGAGCGCGCGGCGCCGCGCGTGCCCCTCAGCCTGTTAGCTTAATGAATCAACAGGTAGGCTAACGTACCGACAAACACAGCGGAGTTATGATGAATAAGGTGCAGATTTTGCTGATAAATTTAGTGGTGAATTTTTTGGAAAGAGGCCTCTTATTCCTTGGGATGAGTAGGATTAAAGTTGGAGTGATTATCTGAGATATTACTCCTGTTAAATGCAGTTTTTTACTGTATATGCAAAGTTTGTCATACTCAGTCCGTTACAGGAGCTGGTATAGCGTTAGCCTAACGTTATTTTAATATATTCCTTTACATATTACATGTTGTCGGCCGGAAACTAAACATAAGAAAGCAACACTTTGGCCAGAAAATTAAAAATTAGGAATGATAGAAATAATAAATATGAGATAGTAGACTATGTCTTTGTTTTTAACCTTTATAAGTCAAAATTATGAGATACAAACCAATGCTATGAAATAACTGATTAGATTTCAACATGTTAAAGCGCTGTCAACTCATGGTTTAATGTATTGTTAAGCTATTTGCTTATAGAGGTAGCCTGAAATAGACCTTTTTATAGCAGACAAAGGGCAGGTGTTACTAATAACATTAATTAAAGCTCTGTTCTGTTCAAGTGTCCCAGTGACCATGACGGGGAGCCAGGACGCTCAACACAAGGAAATGTAAAATGTAAAATGTGTCAAATGTAGATTTACAGTTCAAATAATGTTGTCTGTGGAAAAAGGCCCACATATGTGTGTCCTGCTGCTCTGCCTGTCAGCTCACATACATCTCTAGAAATTTCACCATTCGCATTCATATTGTGTGTGCTGTACGGTGACCTCTCACCTCGCTGTTGTGCACAATAAAACAAACAGTAATGGCTAGAAGAAATGTTGTGCATGTTCAGTATATACTGCACTTCATTCTCTTTTGTGTCTATGTACAGTATGGGTAAGAGTGTGTGTGTGTGTGTGCGTGTGTGTGTGTGTGTGTGTGTGAGAGATGAGGTTATGGGAGTCTCTAGTGGCCATTTTCCTCTACTGAGTGCGGGGAGTCGGACCTGGACTTTCTTACTGTTATAACCACCCAGGACATTTCTAATAGCCTAAAAGTAGTAATAATAAGCCTAATAATTCCAGAAAACTATAGCTGTCCCAAAGTGTTTTAAAAAAAACATATTTTCAATAGAATAAATGCATCTTAGTAAGTGAAAAGCTGCATGGACACATCTTGCAATGTTAAGCCTGTAAAATAAAGTTTAAAGGATCACTTCAGGTGTGTTTGCCTGACATGAGGCACTTTTTAAAACTTCCTTTATTTGTTCTCCTCTCTCCTAGAACCGCATCACAAGGGAGAGCTGAGGTTTTCCTCACAGCCATCAACAATTTTAAAACAGATGTCATGAAAGAAGTGACGCTCAACATGCGGTTCAAGCTCCACACGTAAGTGGCTAATCTTATAGTCTGATATATGAAAAGGGTGCCTTTGAAACATCCAGATGGAGCTGACTCATGTTTTTTTGCAGTTTGTAACAGGTGTGAAATGATGTATTGGGTGTGGTGGTGATGCTATGAGTGTACAGTATGGATGTGATTATGGTCCCTTTCTGTGTATGACGCAGCACTGATGTGTTGATATGACACTGTGTTTAAGGTATTCTGCTTTTGTCGCTATTTATGTTGTGGACACTCACCTGTTCTTCAGTTCTAACTGACTGTGGGGGTTATATAAGTTCAACAATATCAGATTGGTGCACATTATCAAAGGTCACCTCAGTGATCTTTTGTTGGCTCAACATTTCTGTGTTACTTACTTGAACTGTAAACCTAAACACGTCCTTCATCTGACTGATGTCCATGCAGGTTTCACTGCTTTTATTTAACACCCTCTCGTCTGCAATTTGACACCATAAACAGGCTGTGAGGCAGATGAACATGCAGTGACTTTTCCTAAACAGCTACATTCAGTAGTGGGAAAAATACAGTTGTATTTGTTGTGTCTTGCCCCGTTCTTCCACAGCTGTGCCATCTGTCCCGAATTTGTCCTTATTGTATAATATTTTTCATGATACAAACTCCTTTCCAGCCTCAAAAATGTGGCAGAGAACTAACAACAACATTGATTTACCGGTGTGGAGTTTCTTAGTACGAATTTGTGTGATAAAAGAAAAAAAAAAGCAGTCAATGGGCATTTCCTGACATTTATTAATAGATATAAGCCGAGCAAATCAAATGGGACAGTCCAACAATAAACACTGAAAACTTGTAAATGATCATGATCACAAGAACAAGGAAGATTCCTGTCAGATTTTATTTTCTTTGTGTCTGACTCTCACTGATGTTTCTTCCTCTCCGTGACTCAGCGTCCTCCTCAGCAAACTTTCCTATCACAGTTTGTACTCACAATGATAGCTTTTCATCGTCTCTGTTTAAATCTATAGAGTGGCATACTGTGCTATATACAGTCTGGTGTCCAAGCTTTGTGTTGCACTGTGTGTTTCTACTGTGTACACACTTGCCCATGTGTACATACAATCACTCAGCTGCAGGTATGGTCCTCCAACGCTATTGTTAAGACACGGCTATAACTGTTTTATGTATAAAATGATAGGAAATGGTGAGACAGGTCCATGTCAAATAGCCTGTTTTGCCCGAACAGTCCAAAACTGACCGATACTGTTTCAGCTCTTGTACATGTGTTCACTGAGCTGACCAAAATGTCACCTGACACCTGTCTGATGGATTTTTCTGAAGTTTGGTGCAGATATTCATGATATTCACGAGGATCAATCCAAGTGAATTCAGTCACGTCCTGACTTTTCATCCAGCGCCAGCAGCAGACCAGAAACATCTTCTAGGTGGACTGAAATACCTGCAAAGCTAATGACGTTCCCATCAGCCTCAGCTGAGTTTTGAGCTAATTAGCTAATGTTAGTATGCTAACATGCTACAGTAAGATGGTGAACATGGTCAGCGTTACACCTGCTCAGCATCAGCGTGTTAACATTGCCGTTGTGAGCCTGTTTGCTTGCCCATTTAGCTCAAAGCTAACACGGTCGTAGACTCTTAGTCTTGCTGCTTGATAAATGATTTAAACAAACAATTGATTATCAGATATATTGATTTTGCGTCAGTTGTGTAATGAAATCACTGACAAATCACAGTTGCACTATGGTTAAACAAATTGTTGTTGGTTTATTGCATGTTTGAGTCAGGTTATTCTGTTGATAACACGTAGATATCATTGTTTTATTTATACCAAAACCCCCAGTGTTGGCCTGGTGCGAGTCTGCTCTGGTTCCGTCAAACAAGTTTCCTGTGGATGCGTGACTTTAGAGGTGAAGTCACAACCACAGACACATCGTTGTCGACTGCTGCCCTCACAGAGACCCTCTGATTGCCACCGACCTTAGATGCAGGTGTCAGATGTACCTTAAGCCAGGGTAGCAATCAATGCAGCCAGTTTACTCATAAACTGTCAACAGAGCTGCCGTGCAGACAGCTCCATGTTGGTCCATGCTGGCGTCCCGGAAGAGAACGCCTGCATGACACTGATGTGTATGTTTCAGTGTGGTTTGATGTGTTTAGATGAGTGTTTTCTGCTGTGTGCAGTAAGTAGTAACAGGGTGGGAGAAAGAGAGTTAGTGTTTCTGGCCTCTTTTGTTTGCTTTTTTTTTTTTTTTTTTACAGTTTGTAGAATTTCTGTCGGGTTTCTTGGTTATTCATTTATCTCAAACACTTGTTTACAGACTGGAAATTTGGTGAAAAGTTAGGCCATGGGATAAGGAGGAAACGATATGATGTGGATGAACATTTCCTGATTTTCTTCCTCAGTTTTTTTTAGTATGCAAGATAATTTAGCTGTTTTCTTGTTATCTACCGCGCGCACGAGGATATAAAAATCTACAAATTCACATCCAGATGTGTAGTTTTGATGTGTTTTATCAATCCAGAAGATATGCCAAACCAAGATTAAGAATTCAGTTTCACTCTTACCCACTGAAAATACTTAATAATTTCCTCATTCGATTTGCCAATGACACAAATAACAGGAAACAAGTTACAAGGAAGACATTTATTTAAACACTCTCTTCTTTTTCTTAATACTGGATTTCTGGAAAGGCGTTGATTGCACATTTCCTCAGTGGCCCAAATCTGACCCCTGATGTATCCAGAGTGAGAATGAAATATCCCAAAGTTCCCCACAGTAAGAGCGGGAGCTGATACGGCTCTTTAATTTGTAACTAAAGGGACTGTGCCCAACAAGAGGCAAAGTCTTTGATGGGTGACTCATGGAAAAGAAACAGCACGTCCAAACTAAGGTTCATTTATAAGTGTCTGTCACCTAAACACACGCGTATAGTGGCAATGAAGGCTCAACACAGTCACTGTTGTGCAGTGTGTCAAGAGGAGGGAGGATGTTGAGTGTGCAGACGCTCCTTTCCAACAAGGGAGACAAACGGGTCAAACTGCCTTCCTGTCCTCACATCATTGGATGCTTTGTGTACATGTTTATGTCAAACTCTGAGACACACATGCACACACAGTGATAGTCACAAACAGACGTGGATACAGTGAGGGATAGAAGTGCCTGTTGTACTGAAAGAAGGCACCTGGAGGAGGTATCAGCTTATCTTATTCATTTTTTATTAAGCCAGGAAGGTGCCATGAAGGTGAAGTCTGTATCAGGGGAGAACCAGGAAGTGACTAATGTACATTTAGAGTGAACAGTTTGGATAATTACTTTAACATGAGCCTTTAATTTCACTTTCAGAAAAGTGGTTTAGAACACCGGTTAACAATCTCTTTGGCTTCTGAGCCCTTAAAATGAAGCTGTGTGTCCCTGCAGCCCCTCTTAAGAGGCTGTATATGTCCATGCGTTCTGACTAGTTCAACCAAAGAGTGGTGTTTCTGACTCAGATAGATTCAGTTAAGATGTCAAGAGGTAAAATTATCCAGTATCTTACAAAGAAAAAGGGAAATATTAGGAAAAAGACTGAAAAAATATGCAGAATTTTGTAGCGATTGTGATTCCTTTTCCATCTGTTATCTAACATTTGACCCATTTGGTCTTGGTCCACTGGTTTAGATAATATGGGTTAACTTGAAACATGAGTGCCAGGTCGACTCCATTACAAAGATGCGTAAAGCGGTCTTGTCATATACCCACGTTTCCAACAATTCAGCCCTCACACACTCTCTGCCTGGTGTATGTTTCAATCTCTACAGCCCCAGTTTGTAACAGGGTTGCCCTTAAAAATATCTAATATCCAAGCGCAAGCTGAGATAACCCTCATCACCAGGGTTTGTTTTCCAACTTTGGTAAATAAGAGCCATGATGGACACAAGCCTGCAGCAAACAGTTGAATCAATATCAAACATTTCCATCACAAATTCCTAAAGCCTTCAGCACAGTGTGGTCTTGAAATTACTTGTTTTGCAAAAAAAAAAAAACCCAACAACTTACATGTGAAAATGCTCATTAATATTCTGTCTATTAAGTAATCTGTTAATCAATTAATAGTTTAATTTCCTTAACTGTTTCTCTAATGGACACCGTGCCTCTTTTTTCGTGTATTACTCCTAACTGAGCTTGATGTGTAAAATTGGTGGATTGCCCTTTAAACGTAACAACAAAAATAAGATGTGGCATGTAAAAAAATATTATTTTCTTGAAATGGAGAAGTACACCTTCCACCTCAACCAAGCTCTTATTAAATTGTTATGTGACAGCAACAGAATTCCTTGAAATGTGTTTGTTAAAGTATTCAAACTGGCTCCAAAATTGGGGTATTTTGCAATAAATTCTGTGTGAGAAATCAGTGAAAACTTGCTCATGAAGCATTCAATAAAGCAAAGGAAGAGAGCATCAAGTCCTCCATTGAGTAAAGTGGCCAAACTCGCTGGTCTGGGTACAAAGTGGGAGGAGACACACGAGCATCATGATGGGCTGAGCCTCACCTGCTGTAAAACTCTGCATCCTCGGCGGAGAGGAGAGCAGAGAAAGGGCCACAATGCTCAGGTTAGATAAAGATGTGGACATAAGTGAGAACAAAGTGAAAGAGACCTGAGAGGGGGGAGACAGGACGGGAATGAGAGGCTGGCACGCAGTCTGAGGCTGACCTGAGCACTTGAGTCCACAGCATCAAAAGACAGCTGCTGCAGAGTTTGTGGAGACACTTCCCCGAACATGGCAGCCACTTGGCGATTTGCACTTTTCCTCTGCGTGTTGCTGCTGGTGTCCAGAGGGCCGAGCCTGGCCAGCGATGACACCGGGCACGGCACTGTGGCGAGCAGTGACCACGGGACCAACACAAGCTCAGACTCAGACACCGGACACGGGACGGACACGGGCCATGACACGAGCGGGACAGGGCATGAGGGCACAGGGCATGAGGACACTGGACACGGGGACAGTGGCCACGGAGGGGGGCCCATCACCACTCTGCCTATTGTGAGCTGGAAGTGGCATCATGTCTCCACCCCGTACTTGGTGGCCCTCTGGATCCTGGTCAGCTGGATCTGCAAACTCAGTGAGTCCTAACAAGTCTCGTCCCCGGACGGCTGATCCAGATACATCTAATACAGCTCAGTACACAAAGCAGTTCTTTTAATTAGAGGCGACGTTTGACTGTGATCGGGCCGTTTTGTTAGTGAGTGCTGAATAAACACTTCTAAGGTAAAGGTGGTTGATAGCACCTGTGGAAGAAGTACTCAAATACCACAGTGTACTCCATTACAAGTAAAAATCCCGCATTTATAATCTCATTTAGTACAGATGTATTATCAGTAAACTCTGCTTAAGTATCAAAGGTAAAAGTAATAGAAAGAATTTCCCCTTTCAGAGCGTTATATTATCCTACGAGTCATAAATGCATCATATTTTAAAAGCTAATCACACAGCTAAAACTAATACTGCAGTCCAGAAATAAAACCTGCGTTCATGGAGGTCGTAATGTTCAGTTTTTGGGGTGTTGATGAGTTTGTGATGCTGCATAGTTTTTGTCCATCTCACTGGAAATACTTAAAGTACACAGTAACGTACTTCAGGACATGTAGTACCTTGCACTGGTGGTAACGTGTGTAAAATTTTCTTTGACAGCGCTGTATGTGTAACTCTTTATGACCAATTCAATCAAGGAACGGTGACCAGAGGGGAGCGTCTGGTGCAGTGTATTGAATTAAAGGTGAGGTGTGTCATTCTGGAGAAAGACTGCTGATATTTGCCGAAGAAGGAGAAATCCAGAATACTCACCCCACCTTAAAATGCAGCATTGCCATGATTTATTGAGAAAAATCTCTCTAATTTCATTGTATATCGTCATGCTGCCCAGCCTCATTCTAAGGTTAAGGGTCGGGTTGTAACTACGTCTCTAAGATATGGTTTAATTCACAGTACTGGCAGGCTTCTGTGCTAATGCATTAGACCTAAATGGGGGCCTAAAGAGGGCTTGACCTCTGCTTGATATCTCACCAGATGAAGCCTGTGCTTGTCCCTGGTGTGATCAGGGAGCATGGTCGTTAGCACTTCATGTATACACAACAGATGTAAATGGGTTGCAGCTCTGTGGACAATGTAAATGAATGAGCATGCATTCATGTATGTGTTTGTGTTCGTCTCCACTGACATAAATATGGGACTGCGGTTGTCGCTACATGATGCAGGAAATGACTGTGGATAGCCAAACAATGAAATCAGACACAACTGGCTGACTTTTTTTTTTTTTTTTTTTTCCAGTCAATAAGTCATGTTTGGCAGTTAATCTGTGCTGCCTGTGGCTGGAAATGTTACAGCCCTGTTTGTACTGACGGTAACTTGCACGAGAGGTTATCAGTGGTAACAAAGACATATGTTATGAAAGGTTTTAGCAGATGTTTCTGCAGCTTTTGAGTTTTTGTGAAAACTGCTTTGCGCGTATGTTTTTTAGACAGCGTGTCCATCAAAACTGCCACACGTCGTTGACACAGTCTAGAGTTCACACTTGAAATGCTTTAAACAAAAGCATCAGAAAGAAGAAAGGCCGTGCAAAAGGCAAACATTTACACAAGGATTGGAGGACACCTCTTAAACGCTATCGCTAAATCTGTCATTTCATACGGGGATTAAACTTGTGGATACAGAGACAAAAGGACTCTTAAATGTTTGATTGTTCGGTCAGGACCACACTGTGACAGATTTGTTCTGCAGCAGGAAACCATTAACATGCACTTTAAACATGTTTAGAGACTGCGGATGCGTGCGTCTCGCTAACAGATCTGTGAGCTGCAATAGGATTTAGGAGTCGATGCTGGTTTCGCAAAGCCGTCAAAGGAAGTGGAACGAATCGGCTACATGAAGTAATCTGGCATAAATCAAAACAAAAGTAGATTCCTGAAGTGAAGACAAAGGCAGTTTTCTTCAGATCGTGTTTGCGCAGATTTACAGTGCTTGCTTTCTTTCATCCTCCTCCTCCGCTCTGTGCTGATTGAAGGACAATGGACAATAAATTCATGTTTTAGTGTTTGTCACGAGCTGGAAAGCTGCCTGTTCTCCTGTCAGTCAGTGCACGAGCGTAACGTCCAAGGTCTGACTTCACCTGGAGACATTTTGTATCATCAAGAAGGACTTACTCCACATATTCAGACCTTTGTGTTCATTTTTGTTGTCAGACACGAGAACGTTTTTCACTTTCACCCTCATTGTCAGTCTCTGACCTTTTCACACCCACCAGGTCAGCCGGCATCACGTTGATTTCTTAATTCAGGCTAATTTTACTCATTTTACTCTCAAAATGAAAAGCGCGAGGTGAATACTTCTAACATGGACACACAGTGAAATGGAATTTTATCTCCATTTGCGTCACAGTGGAGGTGGGTGAGGTCACAAATGACACATTTCATGGAGTGAAAATAGACTTTTCACATCAGCTTGACAAACAGTAACACAGTGATCCTGAACTGTGGCTCCTGGAGCTCCCAGTCTGAAAACAACCTTTACGTGACCTCTGCTTTTCACCATGAAAGTGACCTCTCTTTGTGGCTGTTTAAAGTGTGCAAGTAGCTGTGGCCTTTTGCAATGATTGAAAGGTTTAAGGCCTAGCCGGTGTTCAGTGAGATATATGAGGTCATTAGTTAATAAGGCTGAACAGGGGACGTCATGCTTGACTGTGCAGGAGGTGCAGTTCTCATAAGGAGGATTTATAGCATTTAGAAACCAATAAGTTATCTATCAGATATAAAGCTGCTTTTACATTAATGCTAAATTATCTTAACTCCACTGTGATGTGAATAATCACCAAATAATAGATTGAGCAGTTTATTTACACATGAGCAAGCTCAGATATTTTTGTTGTTTACATAAAGCTCTTAGCAGAGACACGCTGGTTCACACCTGTGCCTGTGTGAGAGCTTACGTATCAAATCATCAAACCAGTCCATCTTACCAATGAGGCTATTGTCCCTTGTCCTGCTCAAACAGGATGGGACTGTTGGCCAAAAGAAAAAAAAAAACATCCAGTCATAACGGAACAATTCTGCTGAATCAGTGCTTATGGGAAACAGGACAGTATTGACAGGGGAGACATTTCACAATGGAGGCTCATCTTCCTTCACTTTGGAGAGATTTTTTGTTGTCGGCCATGAACAGACCAGAGTTTACCTCCTTTGGAAATGTGTAGTGGTCATTTAAAGGACAAGGCTGCTTTTATTTTATGTTTTTCTGACAGTCAGAACCAGCAATGTGTTAGTCAGTGTCTGAACACTTTACCTGTCAGTGGCAGATCAAACCCACTGATTACTGCTGAAGACATAGACTGTTAATAAAGATGCATTTTGGAACTATTTTCAGCTGTGGATTGATGCACACTTGGCGATCTACTGAGTGTTTATGCAGCTGAAAAAAGAATCCAATGTGAAGTGGTAAAAAACTGCAGTTCCTCAACTGGCCACTTGAGGCTGGCTCCAAAAGTGAGTGAGTCCCCATAGACCTCCATATTAAAATGTTTTACTTTACAGCAGAAATAAACATGTTTACAGCTTGTTGGTTCCAGTCTTCATTAGAGGTGTTGACAATGACAAAAATTAACCTTTAAAATAACCTTATAAAGTGAATCATAGCTCCACTGTGTCACAGTAGCAGTTTATTTAGGGACGGTTGGAGGACAGCTCTCTCATGTCTCCCACGTCAGGAGACCGGGAGTCTTTAACCAGGATTGAGTAACATCAGCGTCAATCATTAGTAAGCACGAATCTGGGAGATGAAGCCAGTTGAAATGTTCCTAAACGCACATATTTGTTCAACATACACACACACACACACACACACACATACACACACACACACACTCACACAGAAAATGTGTCACGACAAACTTGAGTGGATGCGTTCAAGACCAGAAAGCACAAACAAAGCGATGACCGGTGAGTGTTTCAAACGTGACTGAATAACTTGACACCCTTCTTGAACATCCGTTACTCCTCCTTCAATCCTCCAAGCTAAACACACACACACATGCGTGCGCGCACACACACACACACACACACACAACCTTGGTCATAGAGGAGATACTGTACATATAAAAAGCTGAGTCCAGGGTTCTGCACACTTCTGAATTCACTGCTGACCACAGGCTGTGGGAGGAATGAGGAGAGATGAGACAGGGAAAGAGGAAAAGATAGTGAGCAAACGAGTGAGTAAGACTGAGGAAGCACAAAATAAAGGAGGGATCAGAAGTGTGACACGCTGTTCGGCAGTTCAGTCTGGCCTTGGTACAGACAGTTCGCCTCCTTGACATCCAAGGTTGCACGAGCACGAGACGTTTTTCGGAGCGCAGCCTCTCTCTTCACTCTGTCTTTTAAACTGATTTGGTCAAATGCAACGCTGCGGATGCGTACACCTGAGGCTGCTGGGGTCGGTGTTGCTCATCTGCCTCGTCTCAGGGGTCACAAATGTGAACGGGGACGCGGCGCTAACGCATCAAGAATCCCACCTGAAGGCGGCGGAGCCCAAATCGAACTTGAATCACACTGAACATGGCCATGGCTCCGCCATCACAGGAATACCCATCGTGACCTTCAAATGGCACCATGTGGAGACCCCGTATCTAATTGCGTTATGGATATTGGTGGCTGGTTTGGCAAAACTGGGTATGTAGCAAACATTTTAGGGAATGAAGTGTGCTGGACTTTTAAATATGGACTATATGTTACCAGTTACTACCAGTTTATCATCTCATGCGACTACTGATGGTCTTAGATGAGAAGTTAAGAAAATCCCAAATAGCAAAGCATCAGCCTGTTAGAGTCATGCCTGGTTGGGATGCTCCAGTCAGACATGCTCCTCTGTCAAAGATGATGGTGTTGAGCCAATTTTAAGCCACCTAACGTTGTCCAGTTGTCGCACACGTTGGAAAACTCTGATCTTCCACATGGTAGCATTCTGTCGCGCTCTTAAAATTTCTTGCTTCAACTCAACTGCTCCTTCATGATGTTGAATATTCATGACTAAATAAGCAAAAAGTGTTGGAAGAAGCATTAATTTCTTTAGATTCTATCACTGAAAATTGAGCTGATCTGCTTCAGGAGGACGGTTCAGCTCAATCAGCTGTAAAAAAAAAAAAAAAAGACCATAAATACAGATACAGTCACTTAGGATCTCATCGCTTGTAGGAAGCAGCTGATTGGTTTTCAGGGCCTCTAACCGTGCACCATTATGTGCCTCTAATACTGTAGTCATTGGCTGCAGCGGTGAGCAGGCTAATCAACACAACATGATGTTCTCGGGAGCAGAAGACTTTCTTTTGTTTTTAGCACGTTTGTATTCATTATCACGTCATTGTTTCATATTTTATCTGACTGAACACTAAATGCCACAACACTCAATTATGCGTCATACTTGCGCTTTACGCTGATCTTCCGCTTGCTCTGTTAGCTTCTTTGGGTTCCACCTTCATGCACAAATATAAACACAGTGCTGAAATATGAGAGATCTTAACAAAGTTTTTAGCTCTCACCCCTTGGTGGCCACAGTTTTGCTCGGAGGCTGAGATTTGCCGCAGAGTTGTTGAGGTGTGTGTGTGTGTGTGTGTGTGTGTGTGTGTGTGTGTGTGTGTGTGTGTGTGTGTGTGTGTGTGTGTGTGTGTGAGAATGCATGCACGTACGTGAGTGCAGCTACTGCAGACTCGCACTTGTCTTAACTCTAATCCTCTACGTTTGAGTGGAACGTCTTAAGACCACAGACGTCTACCTCCTGTGTGCTGGTCAGAGAAATCAACACTCTGAAATGGATCTATTGCGGCGCTTCAGTAGATTTGATTATTAAATAAACGACACTTTGTCACGCCATTAAGTCAACTGACCTGAAGCAAAAGTGTGTCATTAGTTTTCAAACCCTCGTACGCTCCACCATGCTGGTTAATCATACGCCCAGAACACAAAATGCCGCTTTCTCAGTCGAGTGCAACAGTTGATCATTTGCAAATTTTGCAACAGTTTTAGTTTTATGGTTTAGTTGTGATGCAATTTTTTTTAAACATTGTCACACCCTGCACCCAAACTTTAACACAGGCGGTCTTTCCAAAAATCTTTTAGTGGTATTATTGGTTATTATGAATCTGCACTTGCTGCCAGAGAAAGTCAGCTATCCCTCTCTTCTCTCAGTCATCGAGGCCAACCACCATGTGACCAATGTGATCCCAGAGAGCGCCCTCCTCATCTGCTTTGGCTTCATCCTGGGTGGGATGATCTGGGGTGCAGACAAGGTGCAGACCTTCACGCTGACCCCGACGGTGTTCTTCTTCTACCTGTTGCCTCAAATCATCCTGGACGCGGGCTACTCCATGCCCAACAAGCTGTTCTTCAGCAACATGGGGGCCATCCTGGTCTATGCCGTCATCGGGACCTGCTGGAACGCCGCCAGCCTGGGCCTGTCGCTGTGGGGGTGTCACAAGGGGGGAGCCATGGGTAAGAGGGACTTCTATCTGACTGAATCTGGATATTAGTGGCAGGGTGTAAAATAGGAGGGGATGATTCAGAGTGACGATGTAACCTAATTGGGAAAGGCGAAAGGAACAGGTGCATGCTGGTGTTTTAAAGGCACTTCTCTTTACTCCACAACTTGCCCGAGAATCATCATGTTTTTATGTTTTCTACAGAGTTCCAGTGTTGTCTGTGCATCCATGGGTACATTACAGACAAGAGGGACTTTAGCTAATTAGCTATTAGCTAATTCTGCATACTTTTAGTGATGCCAGTTTGGCAAAATGTAAACAAATATGGACTGAGAACGCCCACAGTGTCAGTCTGTGACAAGCACTGCACTGGGGTGACAAATGCTGTTGTTTGATGAGTGATTGGAGAAATCTGAGCTCAAATTCTTTCACTTATTATGACGATTGTCTCGACCCTGTGTGCTGTAGGTGACCTGGACATCGGCCTGCTGCAGTATCTTCTCTTCGGCAGCCTGATTGCTGCTGTGGACCCCGTGGCCGTCATCGCCGTGTTTGAGCAAGTCCATGTCAACGAGGTCCTCTTCATCATGGTGTTCGGAGAGTCGCTGCTCAACGACGGCGTCACAGTGGTTCGTACTCTATGATGCAACTGCCGCGCTTAGCTTCTCTTGTTAGCTGAGAAGCAGAACAGTTTGTAAGTTTACTGAGACATCCATCATTGGAAAGTACACGTCCAAGACATGAAGTGTTCAGAATGCAAACATTCAGTTCTTAGACTGAGGACCTTTACCCTGACAGCCCTGTCATAGATAGATAGATAGATAGATAGATAGATAGATAGATAGATAGATAGGTAGGACCACACCGGGGAAATGTAGTTGTTACAGCAAGCAGGTTACAAAAAGCAGGCACAGTGGCATAAGAGGTCAAAAAAATAAAAATATAAAAGTTCACAAAAATACGGGATAGAAAAAACAACTCTGTCTATTTACCTTTGTGCAGGTGCACGTGTCGTCTTCCCTGAACTTAATCTTAACTTAGTCATCGGTCAATCAAAGCGCTCTTTGAGGTGATTGAGCTCATAAAAACTAATGCCTGCATGCAGTATGAATCATGAAATTCCACTCTATTCATCGCTGAAAAGGAATAAAAAGGTGTTATTTCTTAACTTTCCACGCCTTTCGAAGGACGGCGTTTTAAGACTTTGACCTCTCTGAGGCTTATTGAAAAAAGCACCGCACTGTGTTCATGTCAAAACTTTGCCGTTTCAGTTGGTAACAAGTGACAATAATCTGCACCAAGAAATGAAAAAGATATCCTCACACTGCTGGTTCATGCCATCATGCATGAAATCTGTTATATATAAATCTATTACACAATCTCAGACAGCATTTCAGGCTCAGAACTCAAGACAGACATTGTGTCAGGTATTCAAAGACAACATAGGAGCTGCAGATGTGCAATAATCTTTATTGTTGCATGCTATATGTCATTTTCTTCTTCTCTTAGGTGCTCTTCAATGTATTTGATGCGTTCGTGTCACTGGGAGGATCCAAAATTAATGCTGTGGAGATCATTAAAGGAATAAGTAAGGAGTGACCTTTATTTACCCATTCAAAGAGAGCAATGGACGCGTGCAGAGGGATATAAAGTGTTCATTCAGTAGCACGTAATCCAAGATGATGACATGAAAGTAACTAATGTTCTTTTCAGTTTCCTTCTTTGTGGTGGCGTTTGGGGGCTCCCTCGTGGGCTTTGTGTTTGGCCTGCTGATCTCTCTTCTGACCAGATGCACGAAAAACATCCAGATCATCGAGCCAGGCTTCGTCTTCGTCTTGGGATACCTCTCCTACCTGACGGCCGAGATGCTCTCCCTGTCGGCCATCCTTTCGTGAGTCCTCCACGAAAATTTCTGTGTCTGTTCTTCCGTAGCAGGATGTTTGGAAGGAATTGCAAAAGCCATAATGATGTTTCGTCGTGCGTGTCTTTGCCCTGCAGGATCGTCTTCTGCGGCATGTGCTGCCAGAAGTACATCAACGCAAACATGGACGAGAGGTCCGTCACCACAGTCCGATACGTCATGAAGGTGTTAGCCAACGGGTCAGAAACCATCGTCTTTGTGTTCCTCGGCATCTCGGCCATTGATAAGTCAATCTGGGTGTGGAACACGGGCTTCATCCTGCTCACGCTCCTCTTCATCATTGTGTATAGGGTAATCGGTGAGGCTTTGTCTTTTGCTGTCAGTTTTGAGTGCAAACAGTTCACCATCTGATGTCAGCGCTCACAAAACAGACTGGGTTTGCGTGCATGTACACTACAGGTGTCCTCTTTCTCACCTGGATCCTGAACAAGTTCAGACTGGTCCCCCTGGAGTTCATAGATCAGGTGATCATGAGCTACGGTGGCCTGCGAGGGGCTGTTGCATATGGCCTGGCTACGATGCTGGATGAGAACAAGATAAAGGAGAAGAACCTGATGGTCTGCACCACCCTCATCGTCGTGTACTTCACTGTCATTCTTCAGGTAAACACTTTTCTGACTTGTCATCAGGCTAAAATAGCGTATTGGTTTATTTGCTTTCTGCAGCTTTTGTACACACATAACCTCTTCATCTTGCTCGAATCTCTTCCGGCTGCAGGGAATAACCATGAAACCTCTGGTCACCTGGCTTAAAGTAAAGAGAGCTGCAGTGACTGAGCTCACACTCATAGAAAAAGTGCAGAACAAGGTAAAGCTCAAGGTTAAACAGCAGGAAGAGCCATAAAGCACCAGGCTGCCGTCCAGCTCTCAAAGAATCTCTGTTCTTGCTGTTTAGGTGTTTGATCACATGCTGGTTGCCATAGAAGATATATCTGGACAAATAGGACATAACTACATGAGGGACAAGTATGTAAAGACATCTTAAATGATTTGACTGGTTAAATGTCTTCGCTGTGTGGATGAAGCTACAGTTATCTCCTCTCTCGCTGCGAAGGTGGAATCATTTTGAGGAGAAGTGGATGTCGAGGATTTTGATGAAGCCGTCGGCGAGGAAGAACCGCGACTACGTCTTCAATGTCTTCCATCAGCTGAACCTCAAGGACGCTATGAGCTACGTGGCGGAGGTGAAAGTCACACGCTGTATATGTCTCTTGGTGTTTTATTCAAATGGACGTACAGCGAACAGGCAGCGGCTGCTGGTAAAGAATGTCCTCCGGTCTCGCTGTTGCAGGGTGAACGCAGAGGCTCCCTGGAGTTTGTCCGCAATGAAACGGCGTTCATCGACTTTAAGAAAAAGTTTGGTGAAGATTTCTCAGAAGTCATGCCTGACATCACGGCCGACACGTCGGACGATCAGGGCGCAATGTCCGCCATGAGGTGAGCAAACGCTTTCACCTGATTTACACCACAGTCACAGGAGATGTGAGCGGTAGTCTGAATACAGGGCATGTTTAGTTGGTGGAGAACAGGTTTACTTTGAAAGCTCTCCAGTTCCTTTCATTATTTTTATTTCTGCAATGAATTTGAAATTATTATATTTAAATATAAGACATCAACAGCTAATTTTGCAAGTTCAAAACTTGGTTGATCTGCTTTTTTCACTGAGCATCAGCTCGCATTAGAGCTTCTCAGACACTGCCCTCCGGTGGTCACAGACAGTTACAGCGCCTGTTTTCACACTTGGAAGCCAAAACAAGTAGAAATGATCTTGCGCTGGCCGTTCATTTCCTATCCGTTTTGTATGAGAAGCCTAAGTTAGCGCTGCACCTGAGTGTGTTAAAGACATAAAGTGACTGTCATGATTTTTCGTGCGGTGGAAGAGACCCTGTGCCGACAGTGAGCCTGGAAATGCACGAGCCGACCATAATCGGTATGAGGGAGACAGAGGACGTTAACTCCCACCACCTGCTGCAGCAGCATCTGTACAAGGGCAGGAAACAGGTGAGTGTTTTCAGCCACTTCATACACCACATGTAGAACAATTAAAGGGAACTACAGCAATTTCGTTTAGCATTGGGCTTCCATGAGGTTTTTGACAGCAGTTACTATCAGATAAGAACCATCTCCACACTCAAGGCACAAAAATCAGCCCTCACATCTCTTCCACGCTTGGCTCTTGTTTCATAGCACCGGCACAGGTACAGCCGGAGCCATTTCGACGTCAACAAGGATGAGAACGAGGTGCAGGAGATCTTCCAGAGGACCATGAGGAGTCGCTTGGAGTCCTTCAAGTCTGCAAAGATGGGCGTCGCTCCGCCGAAGCACATTACCAAGCACACAAAGAAAGACCAGCAGCAAAAGGTCAGAGCCTGAACTATTCATTTTCATTTGACAGTCGACAGTGTGAGTGCACCAGGTGTCTGATAAACTTATTTTCTGATCATATAGAATTTGAGTTGAATAATAATTTTGATGATTTTATACAAATTCAATTAGACAGCATTTGTGCGACTGGTTGTGTTTACACAACTTTTAACATTTTAAGACTTCAAAAAGGTTAAAAAAATGGCACTAGCACTAAAAATTCTGAATAATGCCCACCTCTACTAAACTAAATATGATTACAGCTTTGTTTTCCCATTTTGTTACTTCAGGTGTAATTTACTAATAAATTTACTTCTCTACTTACTGCAGATGGCAAATGGAAAATCAGTGGACAAAAGCAAAAGCTACCATTCAGGTGATGAAAGTTTGTTCCTCTCAGCCCTAAATTGTCCAAATACTTAATAAAAACCCCTTTTTGAAAAACATTTTGTTGTTTTTTTTGACAGATTTCGGGTTCTCGGAGGGAGACAGCGCGTCTGGCTTTGAGGCCTCAGGCAATTCATTCCCCATGAGGGTCACCTACAGAGCAGGAGGTGAAAGAAGTGTGACAGAGATAGAGAAGATGTGTTACAGTTCATGTAAAATCTTAATCTGAAGACTAACTATAGCTGTCAAATACATGTAGAGGAGAGAAAAGTACAGTATTTGCTGCAGAGTAGAAGCAGAAATACTCAAGTAAAATACTTGAAAGTTCTACTCAAATGTTGGCACTTGAGTAAATGTCAGCGCTGGTTCACTTTCTGTCTTTCACCCAGCTGGAATTGAGAACCCAGTCTTCATGCCGGACCTGGACCCCATGGCGCAGGTGCAGATCCCTCCGTGGCTGGCGGATGACGAGCTCGACGCCAGCACGGTGGCGCCCTCGCAGCGGGCCCAGGTGCGGCTGCCGTGGACGCCCAGCAACCTGCGCCGCCTGGCTCCCCTCCGCCTCAGCGCTCGCTCCACCGACTCCTTCATGCTGGCCGACGCTCCTGCCGCGCAGCAGAGGGACGACGAGCAGCTGCCCCCTCCGCCTCCGCCTCCAAATCTGCCTCACAGAGACGGCGGCCACATGTAGCCACGCCCCACCCCTCGTCCAGCTCCCGTTAACCCGGCTGCCAAAGACACAGAACCTAACCTTGGACTTTGCACTCCCTGCTCTCAAAATATTGACCAGGGAATGTTTTCCTTTCTGTGCCATTATTTAATCTTAGTCCAGAGTTTCCAGACAAAACATTCACAGTCCCACAACCTTTGCGCTCTTGACGCAGCTGCACTTGTTGCTCTGACTTCGCCCTCCACTGAGCAGCGGGAAGCTGCGTGCAGAGCGAGGGATCCTGCGTGCACAGCGGCGTGTTGTTCACCAGCACATGCTGAACATTGTCCCGTCCTCTCCTCTGGGTCATAGTGAACCAGAGGGGAATCTCATCCCAGAGAGTGGTGCAGAAACCTTTTTCAAGAATGGAGATATTTATAAACTGTGTTGCTTATGAAGATAATATTAAATTAGAGTGATATGAAGATAATTCCAACCCTGTAATCTGAATAGAGCATTTCTGTGTCTTTTCTCATTTGAAGCGTTGAGAGAGGGGTTGAATTTTTAGCCTTGAAGAATGTAAAAACATCGCATGTGATACAGACGCACATTATATTTATTCACAAATGAAGTTTGGAATCAGGTGGACGTTTCCAGCATCTCAAATCTGCACCAAGAGCACTTTGACTTACTGGTTTTAAATTTCATGGATGAAGACATAGTGTCAGGTACACTGGTGAGGTGCTGAGTCACGAATGCGAAAAGTAGATTGAACAATGATCCACAGCTACTTTGATAATTGATTAATCATTTATTAATTTGTTTATCAAGGAAAGTGCCAAACACAGCCTGGCTTTCTCTTTGTCATCTTACTGCAGAATAAACATTGGTGTATTGTTTGGACAAAGCGAACACGTCTAACTGGACTGCTAATTAAAATTAGCCTTTTAGCTAAATCTGGCGCATTTACATCAAACTGATGTCACTTAATGTGAGATGTATCTAATATCTTAAAGTGAGGTAAATAAAGTGGAACGTTCCAAACAGGTGTTTTTGGAGCGTTCCACATCTTTCCCAGTCTTTGAAATGTGTGGCTGCATCAGATTCAGAATAAGCAGATATTTACAAAAATCAATGAAGCTGATGAGGTCAAACATTAAATGTCGTCTTTGTACTGTTTTTAATTGAGTATGTGGAATCAGGGTTGTATTAATCAATTAAAAGTCATGAAAAGCTCCAGTATTGAAAAATATGGAGCCAATTCCACTTGTCGCACAGTGTGTTACACTTATTTGCATCACCATGAATTAGTAAAAAAACACATTTAAGTCGTTAGACACGGTCAGTGTTTGCACATATTTCATTACAGATAGTCCATTTCTGATGTTTCCAGTTGCTTTGTGACGTAGTCTAAAATAATTTTTCATTTCCAGAATCCTTCAGGTAAAAGTGAGCCCCATTGAGCATCCTGACGGTGAAGTCTCCCGATGTGAAGCTTTTCCAAGCTGTTGATAAAATACGTGAATATTCTTCATCACATATTACAACTCACAGCCATTTTGGAGCAACGTTCGCTGTTTCCAGTGTTGTTTTCTCACTGCAGGCTCATACAGATGGAGTTTTTGTGTCTTTCTGAGGGACACTTTGTGGTGAGCACTCTATGTATTTGGCTAAAATCAATAATTTTTCAGTTCCTATGAATGAATGAATTTGCAGAGACCAAATGCTCCATGATTTCTGATATGAATAGCGAGTGATCAGAGGACTGACCTTGTAAGTCATGAGGGACGTCGTCCTTTCCATCAAAACACGTGACCGGACAGCAGAGGAACGGACCCTCCGGCGTGTCACACCTGAGAGAAAGACGTCAGTCACAAATCTTTTGAAATGATCGGTTAAATCCAGATTACACTGAGTAGCGAGGCTGGCAGCCCACCTGTAGTTCTCCACGACGTGCAGGTCGGCCTTCAGGGCAGGAAGGAAGAGCTTCAGGACGTCGGGGTTTGCCAGCAGCTCAGGTGGAGTTCCTCCAATCGAACTCATCCACTTGAGAAAATCCTCGTCGGATAAGTCGCTTCTCTTCGGGGCGTTGATGCGCATCTCTGACTGGACGACAGAAGACGACATTAATAGTATCTTATCAACACCAAAGCCTTTGTCACCTGTTAAAGAATTTGAAGGTGTTGTTATAGAGAAGGAGCCAGACCTCCATCAGGTGAGGTAAGAATCTAAACCAGTTCTGAATGGACAACAGGGTGCAGGATTTCTACTTCCTGGTCTTTTTTTTAGCTTTCAAGACTTTAGAAGATTTTCCTCCACATAACATCAAAGATATATGAACTGCAACCCTGAAAACAGGGTCACTGAAGGCATCACAACCGCACCGACTGACTCCCCACAACTAGAGGATTATGCTTTTATTATTCTATTAGTTGCTTTTAATGGGTACATATATTGATACTGAGTGAAAGATCCTGGAGAAACGTGATGAATAAACTCACGTAAGGTGCGGAGGCTCCAGACAGGAAGATGTGAACAGGTTTGAGGTTGTGCCGTCTCTTCAGAGCTTCTGCCACGGCGAAGCTGGTGAAGGCACCAAAGCTGAAACAGATCAGGACAGAGCAAACGTCAACAGAAAAGAAGACGGAATAAAAAGGAATCGTGCACAAAACACAGCTGGGCTGTGTCGCCATGATGGAGATAATGTGACTCAAAAAGCCCTGACTGTTGTCCCACCTGTGGCCAAACAGAGCGAACGGCTTCTCCTTCAGCATCGGCAACAGCACACCAATAACCTCGTCCACAATCTGCTCCATGTTCTGGAAGAACGGCTCTCTGGCTCGACTCTCTCTGCCTGGCAGCTTGACGGCAAACACTGGAAGTGACAGTGGAAGTGTTAAAAGAAATATAGAAATATAATCCTACTGTGACATTTCAAGACTTAACTCTGAGGTTCACGGCCCCCCACAGACCACATTAGCTTTAATGACACACAGCAGATAAATTCTTAACACGGGGCAAACAGCTTGGATTTACAGTGCAAAGTGCGGTGTTTATGCAGCATCTTACCTTCTATGGAGCTGCTGAGGATGTTCCCCCAGCGTGCATAGTGCATGGACCCTCCTCCTGCCCAGGGGAAGCATATCAGCCGGGTCACAGCATCCGGCCTTCTCTTGAAACAGTTTATCACTTTTTCCATCTTATCTTTACAGATGGGCGAAGACTGATTCTCATCTGTTGTTTATGCTCCTAGTTCTGTTTAAAAAGAGAGCACAGGAGCAATACTGGAGCTCCACCTCCGAGCAGAGGTGATTCAAAGCACTAATGGGGGATTATAGAGAAGTTAAGGCTCACCTGTTTGTTGCTGCCTGCTCCATCAACTTCTCCCTGGAGAGCAGGAGTGACTCCTCATGCTGAGGTGTAATATTTCCTGGTTATTTTCTTCTGTGGTTTATGTAAATATGATGTCTGTGGATTCTGGAGACATCTACAGTATGGAGTGTGTATTCCAAGCACCCAGTTCACACCAGTCACACTCTGAGTCACTTCCCAGTTCATGCCACAGTAGTGTAAAATGTTCTTGTGATACCTGGGTGGATGGACAGGACGGGAGCTTTTTCAAATCATGACGTAAATACTTTAGGAGAAGTTTCTCGGAAGTGACGTTATTTTCTGCTGTAGGTATTTCCTGACGGGTTTCCCTCCGTGGTGGAGGAGTGAGTAAGAGCTTCGTCAAGTTTTGATGAAATTAAACAGGCGAGCACAGGAAATGGCACGAATTTCACGTCGGAAATATTCAAATCACATTTTAAGTCCAGCTGTCAGAGCTGTATTTCAGTAACAGCAGGCCATCATAAGATGTATACTTTAAGTCAGCACTCCTATTCAGAATTCAACAGTGTTTTTTTTTATTATGTATATTATATTATTTTATTGCTGTGAGGCATTACCTTATAACTAACATTTTAATTGTGTATATTTAACGTGGAACTTTTAGCAGCTTTTCATACTGATGGGTATTTCAATGCAGTCTGAGGGGCTGAGAATACACAAAAATGTCACAACCTTAAACCTTACGCAGGTAAAATCTGTCTTCGTGGTGTAAATGTAGTGGGGTAAAAACTATGTACATAATATATCAATTTGGTGGCGTAGATGTATAAAGTAGCCAAGCTTGAAACGGAAAAAACTCGAAATTGTACAATATTACCGTAAATGTGCTAATTATTGGTGTACAAAGCGATACTAATCTGAATAAAAAGCATAAATGATAGAAATGCACCACTGTAGCTCCACGGTAGGTGCTGAAACACGTGCCTTTCCTCAAGTTGTGCCTTATTTGTGCTTTTGTTTTGAAGGGGAATTCCGGAAGTCTGGCATTTCTATTCTCGCAGATTTATATTAGTGAGGGAGAGGGCGGTGTAAGTGTAGGTCTCAGACCGGTTTCTAGCCGATACCGAGGTGGACGCAGGGGTAGTGAACCCCCCATATCTGTTTGATAAAGAAGAATACCGGATTGTCACGTTCACCCAGCGGGACGACGAATTACACCGCTGACCGGGTAAATATTCATAATAGTCTTGTGTGTCGAGTTGCCACTTAGTCGCTAGTTGTCGTCGGCTAAAGCTAACTGCCGCTGTTAGCTTACTCGCCGCCGCTAACGACTAACGACTATCAGTGAAATTTAACCAACTCCGCGTCTAAACTGTCACAAACATTTCCAACACGGAGAATAATGTCGTTCTTCTTTCAGATACACGAGAAAGAACTTCAAAGGACGGAGCAGGGGACATTTTGTTCAACTTTGAGCTGTCAGTTGCGGTAAGGGAGGTCGGGGGAGAAGATTTCCTGCCGAGGGGAACCCCAAGCGGCCCGGTTCCACAGCAGCGACCGAAGCCGGGGAGCGGGGAGCCGCGAAGCCGGGGAGCGGCGTGTCGGCCAGCGGGTCTCTAGTCACGTATTAACCTGCGCAGGGAGAAGTAATCACTGGGTGCCGGGTCATCCGGACTGAGACCTCATGAATGGAAATCGGAACAACAGGTGGGATCCCCGACTAACGGCCATGCTTACGGTGCTAATTTGCCGCTCAGGTGCAGCACTTGAGTTATTTGCAGACAGTCTAGACACAAGTTTGACCCCCATGATTGAACATTTGGGGGCTGCAGGCGTGTAATCTAAGTCGTCGGCGCTGCGGTTTGAGTAAGTTGCCAGACTGGCATGGCCTCAACTTGAAAACTCTCCTCAAATTCCCATCTCAAGCTCCAGCAGGCGTCATATACTGGGCCGATTGTTCAGCAGCGGTTACCGGTCACTTGTGCGCCTCGGTATGCGCGCGCGCGAGTGTGTGTGTGTGTGTGTGTGTGTGTGTGTTCGCGCGCGTGAGTGTGTGCCCTAAACTAGTCTCACGGGTTACTTGTTCTATCTACGTCATTCTTTGTCGGCTGTCAGAGGCAGGTGGTGATCACGTCAGGTGTGCCTGAAGTTGGAGAGGCTGGCTGGCTTTCAGAGAGGTGTGTGTGTGCGTGCATGCATGCATGCGTGTGCGTGCGCGCGTGGCTGTTTGACAGGCAGCCTTTCACACCAGCTGCTGCCATAGTTACCCTAGCTATTGAATAATGTTCAGTTAACTGCTGCCTGTGATAATTACAAATCAATTGAGCATGGCAGGACATTAGTCAATTTACTTTGTTGCCAAGGGCCACAATTTGTGAGTCACAGCTTGTATATTATTGATGCTGTTGAGGGCAGTGGTGGACTGGGGGGTGGGGGGGGTGCACAAACTGGTTCAGTAAAACTGACCCATTCATTCTCCACCCACTCCACCCATTTTTCACCTTATGAGCAGGACAGTGCAAAGCGTTATCAGAGGGTAACATCATTTTAAAGGTTTTAAAACAGTGTCAGACTTTGATTAATGGGCTTGTGTTTATTTAATTCAAAACATAACTGATTTATCAGCAGTTGTCAGCAGCGCTGTGCTGCTCTGCCTGCGCTCAGATCTGTGCAACACGGCTGATCTTGAAAGTACGACTGCAGCTAACTATTATTTTCAGCATCAAGTAATTGGCCAGTTAAGTTTTCAGATTTCAGAGATTAATTGTTTAGTATGTAAAATGTCCAGCCTAGAGCTGAAAGCCCCAACGATAATAATACAAAGCTGCAAATCCTCACATTTGAGAAGCTGGAACCAGCCAATGTTTGCTTGGCATTTTTTGTTGATAAAAGACAAAAGATGAATCGTCATCTCCTCCTTTTTTCCTCACTGATTCACCTCCTAATGTGGGCGTTTCTGACAGGCCTATTGAGGGCAGCGTAATGTTCCCTGATTGGGATAACCCCAGCCAAAGTTTATGTGTAACACAAAGGGTGTGGAGATGGACTACTGAACAACATGAGACTTGATTAAATCATTTTTCTTGTTAGGGGATTTAGAAGTGATCCATCAGGAAAACTTTTTATGCTGCTTCCACAGGCTGACCTTCCCCTCGTTGGGGCTGAAATTATGGGACACTGTGTGAACATGGTGATAATGAGGCGTTGGAGCAGTCTGTACTTGTTTATTGAAATGAAAAAAGGCTAAGCTTCATGGAGTTGTTCCTGAAAAGTCTGCTGTCTGAGCCGCACAGACCGGCCTCTGATTTGCCCTAAAATTCATCTTGCTGACATCTTCCCTGTGTTTTGTGTTATTTCACCTTTTGCGAGTTATAATTTTACACATAACAGTTTCCACGTGTAAAAAAGCCTCTTAATGTTCTGCGTGTTCCTGTTTAAGTTCCCTGTTTTTTCACAGCTTCACATGCTGTTTATTCTGGTTCAGGGCGGCAACACATTTCCATTTTCAAGCTATCTGTCCATTAATCAACTAATCCACACATGAATGTTTAATACCTGAAGCCTGCGCGGTAGAGGGGGTTGAAACAGATTTTACACAGTTTTAGTCCTCTGCATTAGTGTAGTGATGTCAGGACTGTATATTACATCAGTGGAGTAGGCTGTGGGTTGAATGTCAGCTCTGTGTGGGCTGATGCTGTATGGTGCATTTGTACGATGCAGCAGCCTGATAAGTGCTTATTAATCTCTCCATTGTTGCTCATTCTACAGTGAACGTTTGTGTTTTTTGGGTCAGTCCTGGTTCAGGAGCTGCTGTCTCTCTTGTGGCTTTTTTTTCCATAATTCATCAAAGAAATCTGCGGTTGGATTCCTTTTTGTTTGTCGCTTTTTAATTTGAAAAATTAAAAAAACAGAAAGAAAATGCTGAAAATACAGACCAGTTTTGACCTCACAGGGTCTTTACTCTAGACAGACCATAAACCGGATATAATGATAATAATAATGCATTGCGTAAAGCTACTGCATTGCTATTTAAGTATTAGCTAAAAATAAAAAAACAAATGCAGGATTCGTGAAAGGTCTTGAAAATGCATAATTAAGTCTTCAAGGTTATGAATATGCTTGAATTTGATTATACCCTTTGAAAATTTATTTTTTTTCAAAATGATCTGGAGGTTCATCCACAGTCAGTCATGTCGACCAAACGTCTTTCAATGTTTGAAATGAAACGATCCCGTCGTCATTTTTATTTGTTGTCTCCTGGTGTTGAGATTAGCAAGCATGAAATAATAATCATGATCAAGACATGCAATCAAAGCCAATATGAGCAGCTGGTAAAATAAGGTGACAGTGTTCTCTGATTGCTGTCAGTTTGACTGAATTCTGTAAACTTTATTTTTCGCGGTTGCCTTTATAGTGACAGTTTAGATGTGACGATAAACACTTTGAGCGAGTGTGGTCCCCTGAAAGTGTCTGAAAACTGCTTTGATTTGACTCTTAAGAAGCTGTTTGAACCCTGCAAATAAAGTAAAATATAGTTTAAGACTTCATTTCAAAAAGTCTGAAGACGAATGAGGCCGATCCGTGTGCGCCTGTTTTTCCTCCTTCTGCGAGCATGCCCTTAGTTGCCATGGAGAAACTGGAGCAACTTGGGCGCCATCACCATGGGAACGGCACAGGGGAGGAAGCGACCTGGGGACGCATCAGCTGACAGCGCGGTCCCTCGGCGAGAGGTTGCTCCTCTCGCCGGGTTCAGGGTCAGCCCTTGACCCAGCTGCTGCGTTCACGGCCGCGTCCGCCATTGCTGCTTCAGCTCAGCGGCTGGTTTTCTCTCTCTGCACAACACGGCTCGCTGTTTTAACAGCTTCAGATCTGTGCGTGTGTGCACACAGGCCATTGTGTGTATGTGCGTGGATCCTCTGACTCACATTTGTGGAAATTGTGTGGTCGTGTGATGTAAGTTTTTTTTTTTTTTTTTTTTTTTTTTTAAACACAGAGTACTTTCCAGTTTGGCATTTCCGAAAATTGGTGTCAAACCGGCGTGGTGTGTCACCCGCCTACTCCTCTCCCCGTCTGGCAAAGGCCGTGTCAGTCATAGGAAATCTGAGCGCTGAGCTGGTCTTTATTTAAAATGTCATCAAACTCTGTAACCTTTTTATTCGGTCATTATCAGATTGATGTGGGGAAAATGGCGACAGCCCGTTTGTTTCAGTTTTGTCAGTTTGATGTGAGGCAATCTTTAACGTCCTTGACCATCTTCAGTCCCAGCACCCGTCAGCTGCTCTTTCCTCCATATTAACCACTTCCTTCCTCCAGTTTGTCAGCCTCACAAAGCTCTTGGCTTCTTTGAAGGGGAATATCACATTCATTATTACCAGTTAGGGGGTTTGTTTTAGCTGTTTTGGGACTTTCATTTTAAATAAATGTAGATGATAAATATGCTTGTTTATGATTGAGTCTTGTCAGATTATGTGCCACCTTACCGACTGGGGGATTATAAGTGCACTAAAAGTGCTGCTCAGGGGAAAATACGTGAAAATCCAGGGATGAATTGCAGTGAAAACAAAACTGCTGCTCTTCTCTGAAGATATAAAGACTGAAACATTGACAGAATTGTGTTATATTAAACTTACATTAATTGTTTAATTTTGGCCATAACACTCGACAGAGCAGATTCATCTTTGGCATGTCTTCTTGTAGGAGCCGCTGGAGCCCAAGCCCTTTTTTCTTTGCCACGGCGGCCTGGCTATGGCACCATTGGGAAGCCCATCAAGCTTCTGGCCAACTGCTTCCAGGTGGAAATACCCAAGATTGATGTCTATCTGTATGAGGTGGACATCAAGCCTGACAAATGCCCTCGCCGGGTCAACAGGTAACAGGATGCCGGCTCAGGTCTTGAGCTGGTCTTCACAAGCAGACTGAACCAGTTTGTTCAGTGTAGACCAGTTGGACTGATACTGAATGTCACTTCATGCTTCTAATGTGTTCAGCTGTGAAAGCCTAAAGTCAAACATGATGTGTCTTTCAGGGAGGTGGTGGACTCCATGGTTCAGCACTTCAAGGTGACCATCTTTGGCGACTGTCTGCCAGTTTATGATGGAAAGAAAAGCCTCTACACTGCTAACCCACTTCCTGTCGCCACTGGCGGGGTAAGACTCTACACTTCAGTTGGGATGCTGGTGTTTTTGTGCAGCCTGAACCAACAATAATCACAGTTTAGCTTGAGGAATGACAAAGTGGCAGCTTTTTTATGTCGTCCTATTGAACACTGAAACAGGCTCACACTCATGTTGAACCAAAGTTAAAGCAATCTTTGACAGAGGCTAGAGGAAACTGCTTTTCACCACTTATCAGTAGGCCACAGTGACCCTTGTTTTCCTCTTCAGGTCGACCTGGATGTCACGCTGCCAGGTGACGGCGGGAAGGACCGCCCATTTAAAGTCACCATTAAGTTTGTGTCGTTGGTCAGCTGGCACATGCTGCACGAAGTGCTGACGGGACGCGCTGTGTCCGAGCCGGTGGACCTGGAGAAGCCAATCAGCACCAACCCCGTTCACGCCGTGGACGTCGTCCTTCGCCACCTGCCCTCCATGAAGTGAGTTTTTGTCCATCTGCAAGCATTTATTTTCCATGTGAACACATTTTTATCGCAGTACTTTAATAGAGTAGGGGAAAAAATCATGGCTGTGTCAAACTAAAACACATGAAATCACATTGAAAGATTCCTTAATTTATTATGAAGTATTTCAGCAGGTACAGGTGCAGTTAAACAAAACAGATTTAGTAACATGAACGAAAACCCTTTCAGCCTCCTGAGGTTTCAGACCTGTGACTCAGGCTGTGCTTGTTTTGCTGCACCACACGAACCACACAGGGAGTGCAGCTCCTTGCCCAGGTAGAGTTTTATTTTTATGCTCTACTAACCTTTGTGTCACCTTTGTGAACCCCTCCGTCCTCGCCAGGTACACACCAGTCGGACGCTCCTTCTTCTCCTCCCCAGAGGGCTACGACCACCCCCTGGGTGGAGGGAGGGAGGTTTGGTTTGGCTTCCATCAGTCAGTACGGCCAGCAATGTGGAAAATGATGCTCAACATTGATGGTGAGTAAACACTGTGATCCAGGGACATGGAAGGGAATAGTTTGACATTTTGGAAAATGCTTTTTTGCCAAGAGTTGGATAAGAGGATCAATACCACTCTCATGTCTGTGCAGTAAGCATACAGCTACAGCCAGCAGCCGCTTAGCTTAGCTTAACATAAAGACTGGAAAGAAGGGGGAAACTGTTATCCTGGCTCATACAGCACTCTTGGCGTTTGATTTGAAGGAGATATAACATTTTATTGGTGTGCTTTTGAGCAGCTGGCAGGCTGATTTTGGTCCCTCTGGACTGTAGCTTCATATTTAAAGAAGAGACAAGAATGTTATATTGATCTTCTGACTCTCAGCAAGAGAGTGGAAAAGCACATTTTCCAAAATGTCAAATTTGGATGCCTGCTATGTCGCTACAAATTTAAGTCGTCTGCTCTGCTTACACCTTCATCCACCTCCACCTGTGTTACTGCCATCCTGATTTACAGTTTGACTTTGTCCCGTATTGTTCCAGTGTCAGCCACAGCTTTTTATAAAGCCCAGCCAGTCATCCAGTTCATGTGTGAGGTCCTGGACATTCACAACATTGACGAGCAGCCCCGCCCGCTCGCTGACTCCCACAGGGTCAAGTTCACTAAGGAGATCAAAGGTATGTCACCACAGAGAGGCAGCGCTTGTTTTCCTGGCCTTACCCTGTACGCCTTTGTGTGTCCTTGTGTGCAGAGCTGCAGAAGCTTTTTAAAGTTGGACTAGTCTATTCAGTGTGTTTTGACAGTTTTATTTGATGCATGACCAAGTGAACCTTGGTGATGGAGGAATTTAAGCCTGTTCAGTTGCCCCGCTCTATAAATAAAAACTTCAATCTTTTACATGTTCGTGATGCTTATTTACATCGATGCCTCCACCATCTTCGCAGGTCTTAAAGTGGAAGTGACACACTGTGGAACCATGCGTAGGAAGTACAGAGTGTGCAATGTGACACGACGCCCTGCCAGCCTGCAGACGTATGTTTCTCCAGCCCACTCCAGTAGCTGTTAACCTGCTACCAAAGCTGTCGTTGGCTCGCATAAACATGAGATTCTTGTCGCCTTCAAATCCACAGATTTCCTCTGCAGCTTGAGAATGGCCAGACAGTCGAACGCACAGTGGCGCAGTACTTCAGGGAGAAGTACAACCTGCAGCTCAAGTACCCCCACCTGCCGTGTCTGCAGGTGGGGCAGGAACAGAAACACACCTACCTGCCCCTGGAGGTAAGGACTGATCCAGTATGCAAGTTTTCTGCTCATTTATTCTTTCAGTCATAAACCAAGATGTCAAAATGTAATCACAGAAGCATGTTGAGCCTCGACATGTGTAAAGGTGTGTCACGCGCCCCACCTGAAATTCCTCTATAATGATACACCTTGTAATAAAAAGATCCAAGTTGAATGCTAGTGAAATAAAGGTCAGCGATAAAGAGCAGCACTCTTTATTTCTTTATTTTCTCTACATAAATCATATTCATTCAACTTAGCATCACTCCATATAACAACAATGTCATCTTCCTGAATGTGTAATTAGCTACATTAATCAAAAACAGTGCTGGAAACATGGCAGTTATTGTTGCGACAAATCTAAACACCCCCACCCAACAAGAAATCAGCTGCCATGAACACAACGTCAGGCTGAGTGAATGAATTGAAATGATAATACAGTCTGATTACTGGGCCGGATTAAGAGCTGGATTAACCTGAGCTGCCGTTTTTCAGGTCTGCAACATTGTAGCTGGACAGCGCTGCATTAAAAAACTAACAGATAACCAGACGTCGACCATGATCAAAGCAACCGCCCGCTCTGCACCAGACAGACAGGAGGAGATCAGCAGGCTGGTGAGCATCCAGTGTACCAGACATAAAACCCCAAAGAAGCTTGCCTCTTTCCCCCCCGTTACATAAACGTATTGTTCTCTCCTCTTAGGTGAGGAGCGCGAATTACGAGGCCGACCCGTTCGTCCAGGAGTTTCAGTTCCGCGTGCGAGACGAGATGGCACAGGTGACGGGCCGCGTCCTGCCGGCCCCCATGCTGCAGTATGGCGGCAGGGTGAGCTCTGAACAATTTATGGTACCTTCCCTTTAAATCACGCTTCATATGCATGTGTGTTTGTCTGTGTGTGTTTGAGCTGCAGGGTTTCACAAGTTGAGCTATTAGTCCTGACTCTCGACGTTTGAGAAAACTACAAAGTCTGATCCATTCAAGGAGTGATCAGTGATGCATTTTGTGGAAAATTTAAGGTGCACTCAGGCGGTTCTGAGTTGAGCACATTTCTGTGGGGAAACCTTTTGTAACCATTAATAGCTTTGCTTTTCTCACATGAACTGTTACAATTCTGCCTGATTGTTTATCGCTCACATCTTTTCTCCTCTTTTTGTCAGCACTTCACTGTGAAATTTGCTTTGGTTTTATGCTCTGTTACACACGCATGCTGCTCTCAGAGATCGTACATCGAAGCAGTTTCAATTTGAAAGAAACCCTTTGTTTTGCATGTCTGCCATTAAAAATGTTTTCATGCCATTCATGCTTAAATGCACGACCCAGTCAGAAGCTAAAACAATCAATCAATAAATCTCAGCCTATTAAATGATCAGTAGTCCTTGATTTTGAGACTGGCTGCCCGGATCCTTTAAATCTTTGAATCCACTTTGTTTGTGTCCTTGTACTGTACGTGTCTGTGTGACTGCCAGCCCCAGCAGATCAACCCTGCACTGTCGTTGCAGAACCGCACGGTGGCCACACCCAGCCACGGGGTGTGGGACATGAGGGGGAAGCAGTTTCACACCGGCGTGGAGATCAAGATGTGGGCCATCGCCTGCTTCGCCACCCAGAGGCAGTGCAGAGAGGAGATCCTCAAGTGAGTTCACCGCGGTGACTGTTAATACTCAGAGTGGTGACAATACACAAGTTTCCATGTGAGGTTAAAAATCTCACGTTTAAAGAAACTTTTCTTCACGCTCAGGAGCTTCACCGACCAGCTGCGTAAAATCTCAAAGGATGCTGGGATGCCAATCCAAGGCCAGCCGTGTTTCTGTAAATACGCCCAGGGGGCTGACAGCGTGGAGCCCATGTTCAGACACCTGAAGAACACCTACGGTGGGCTGCAGCTCATCATCGTGATCCTGCCGGGGAAAACACCTGTCTATGGTACGAAAATAATCACTTCTGAACCCGATCCGATGTTTGAAATGAGAACCCTGACCTCGAAGCTGCTGCCGCCTTCAGAAAGACAAACCTAGAGCAGCCTCACTTTAACGGTGAATGACGAGTTACAGGAATATCCCATCTTTGACCCACAGCTGAGGTGAAGCGGGTGGGGGACACTCTCCTTGGCATGGCCACTCAGTGTGTGCAGGTGAAGAACGTGGTGAAGACGTCCCCTCAGACCCTCTCAAACCTCTGCCTCAAGATCAACGTCAAACTGGGAGGAATCAACAACATCCTGGTTCCACACCAGCGGTAAGTGGTTCTTGTTGCTGGGGCTTAGTTTCAGGATTGGACAGCTGTGTGTGTGTGTGTCACTTCCTCTCTTCCTGTCTGTTTGCTGTCATAAATACTTTGTTGGATCTTGACAGATTCTCTGTGTCTCCCCTCTCGTCCATCCAGACCCTCGGTGTTCCAGCAGCCTGTCATCTTCCTCGGGGCTGATGTCACTCATCCTCCAGCAGGAGACGGGAAAAAGCCATCTATTGCAGCGGTGAGAGTTTGCTGCAGAAAGCAGCTGCTTGGCCAACGTTTTCTCTTCACTCGCACCGCTCGTGTAGATCTGTGTCTGTTGCCACGACACACACGTCCTCTCCCTGAAGTAATGTCTGACTTTTAGCGACCATGATGGTGCTTCTGTACAGTGGTGTAAAGAGCACAGGACAGTGCTTCCTGAATACTTTTATGGCCTGTTTTGAATGTTTATAACATGTGATTTAAGTTTATTTATTGTATCACTTGCACACATTTGCAGACAGACAGCTTCTTAAATGCCCTTAAATGCTTTTACATATAATTGCTGACTCATCTGACTGATGTGCTCGTGCAGGTGGTGGGCAGCATGGACGCCCACCCCAGCAGGTACTGTGCTACAGTGCGGGTCCAGAGGCCCAGACAGGAGGTCATCCAGGACTTGGCTTCCATGGTGCGAGAGCTCTTGATCCAATTCTACAAATCGACCCGCTACAAGCCGACCAGGATCATCTTCTACAGGGACGGAGTGTCCGAGGGGCAGTTCAGACAGGTGGCACGACTTGTTTCTCCCCTTTTTTTGCTGATATTTTGTTTGCCGTTTGTTAAAAAAATCACACCTGTTAACAAAAGCAAATGTCTTGTCATGTCCAGCTTGACCAGTAAGAGTAATTTCCCTTTCATGGAGGGAGCACACAATCTGAAATTCCAAGTTGCCTTAAAACTAGTAAAATTAGTCGAGCAGATGTCTTATTCTTGTTCTTCTATCTGTCCACCAGTTTTACAAAAGCGCGTGCAGGCTAACTTGTTCGCTCAGCAGGTCTAACCGTGCCTCTCTCTGCAGGTGTTGTACTATGAGCTGCTGGCCATCAGGGAGGCTTGCATCAGTCTGGAGAAGGATTACCAGCCGGGGATCACTTACATCGTCGTACAGAAGCGCCATCACACACGCCTCTTCTGTGCAGATCGGAACGAGCGGGTGAGTAACACAAAGCAGTTCTGTTTGTTGGAAGTGTTAATGGTACTCTTGTTATTATTGTGGCTGCCGACTCTCCATCTGCATGATTGGTCCACTGCTGAGGCCTGTAAAGGGGATATTTCGGGCAGCGTGAGCCCTCTCTTAAGTGAGTTTGTTAAATTTCCCTCTCAGGTCGGACGGAGCGGGAACATTCCTGCCGGCACCACAGTGGACACGGACATCACC
Organism: Chaetodon trifasciatus; assembly: GCA_037975065.1. Taxonomy (NCBI): domain Eukaryota; kingdom Metazoa; phylum Chordata; class Actinopteri; order Chaetodontiformes; family Chaetodontidae; genus Chaetodon; species Chaetodon trifasciatus. The sequence goes on from JBBMOE010000015.1 coordinate 11,557,254, forward strand.
CACCCCTACGAGTTTGACTTTTACCTCTGCAGTCACGCTGGAATCCAGGCAAGCTCCACGCAAAGCCGCTGAAATCCTTTAACATGCTGAATAGCTCAGTGCAACAATGCGGGTGTGCATGCTCAGACCGACCTGTGTTGACAGAGTTAAAGAATATTTTATCCTCCTCAAACACACTTGAGTAGCTCCAGCTTCTTCAGTCAGTCACCCGCCCTCCTCCCCACTTCGCCCGATTGTACCCGCCGATTGTTTGTCCGCTCTCCACGGAGTCGCTTTCTCTGGGGTGTGATTAACCCGGCTCTCCTCCCTCCAGGGCACGAGCCGGCCCTCCCACTACCACGTTCTGTGGGACGACAACTGCTTCACTGGCGACGAGTTCCAGCTCCTCACCTACCAGCTGTGCCACACGTACGTCCGCTGCACGCGCTCCGTCTCCATCCCAGCGCCGGCCTACTACGCCCACCTGGTGGCCTTCCGCGCCCGCTACCACCTGGTTGACAAAGAGCACGACAGGTGAGGAGAAACTGCTTTAATTTGGGGTTGTGTTAGATCAGATTTGCTACAGAACAGACTCAAGTATTTATTGGCATCGAGCATTGAAAACATAAATTACATTTGTTTGCGTTTTAGGTTTTCTAAACTTTATTTGCCTCAACCAGCTGATGGAAATGCTCCAAATTCTTTATTTCTTTCAACTAGTTTCAACGTTTCTAACATCATCCAGGTTTCCACTGAGCTAAAGGTCGGCTGAAGAAAATGCAAAGTGATGTGTGTTTCTGTTCGCTGCCTTCATGCCAATAATAGCAGTTGAGCCCCTTGAGACAAACAGCTAGACAAACAATTATGCCGAATGATCCCGGTCAGCTCAAGTATGGCAATCAGGCAATTATGTAATGACTCTAACATGCTTAATTATGAGTGCTTTTGATATTTAAGTCCATTTTTTACGTTTTTTTTACGTCTGTACTTTTATATTGCCTCTGGTATTCGTTTAGGTTTACATACGTCCTCCAGCACTGTCCTCACCGTCATTTCCCTCTTGTCTTTCCCTCGTGACAGCGCGGAGGGCAGCCACGTCTCAGGGCAGAGTAACGGCAGGGACCCCCAGGCGCTGGCCAAGGCCGTTCAGATCCACCACGACACACTGAGGACCATGTACTTCGCCTGAACGCCCCCCCCATCACCACCACCAACACCACCACCACCACTTCCCTCCATCTTTCCCAGCCCTCAGCCAGCCTTAGCGTCCCACCTCCACCAGCCGCCTCGTCTCATCGCGCAGAGCGGCCCGCGGACCGGCGCAGCATCGGCCCCCGGACCTTGACGACGACGGCTTCAGGCTGCGTGAGGACGTAATAAGCCAGAGAGGAGTCACAGCCACATTATGCAAATTGAAACCAGCCAATCGTTTCTGTGCTCCCGCTCGTGCATCTCTCTCACCCACACCTCTGCTGTGTTTAAACCCCACTGGACCGTGTCTCCATCAGAGCTCGCAGGTCATGTCTTCGCCTTCCAGTGTCCGACAGCAGCTCAGAGTTTTAGCTCGCTGTTTTTTTTTTTGTTTTGTTTTTTTTGCTTTCGTGTGTTTTAAAGAATGGCGGAGCAGCAGGGAACACAAAACCTGGAGATGTTTTTGGTGCATGGTGGGCACGAAGCAGAAGCAGTGAGGACCTGACCTGCTCCGTAGCTTCATGTTGAGCTGCTGGTTCATATTGTAGACGGTTTTTACATGTTTGTTGTTTTATTTTATTTGATTTTTTTTAGCTTGTTTAGCTACAATACTGTATGTGTTATCTCTCTGTTGAGCAAACGTGTGGTTGCAGAGAACGCTGGTAAGCTGCCCTGTCGGTTACTCTCCAGTCTCCCTTTAAGCCAGTGGTTCCTCGCAGTCATTCAGACAGTGAGAAGCGTAAATCTGCACTCTACCAACACAGACACTGAATGAAATCTTCATTTTTTTTCGTTAAAGCCTCGCACAGCCGTCGATGAGTGAGCGCGTATCGCTTGATGCCTTACAGGGAGGCGGGTCGCGTAGAGAGGACCGGTAGAAATCGATGCCATGGCCACAAAACGGACAATTTTAAACTTCTTTCACTCACAGCTCAGCTTGGTACAAAGTTTAATACCAAACGTTTCTTGTGTGTTTTATTCCTCTTGCTATTTATGACTTTTGTTTTTCCTTTTTAACTTAAATTAACATTCGTTTTCAGCAATAGAGCAGACGGTTTTTATCTTCTGACGACCACAGCATTTTTACACGAGGAACTGACCAATTTAGTTGTCAAGAAGTCCTTCAGTGCAATAAGGTGTCGACGCAGAGCGAGCAGGTGCGGCGGTGAATGTTTACGACGAGTACTGGTGCGCTAAAATCGTTTGTTTGTGAGTTTTGGGAAGTGACAAAGAGCTTGGGTTGAGGAATGTACAGTATTTGACATTCTGATGAAGGACAGATGTTGCAGATGTCGTGATGTCTGATGGTGTTTGGAGAGATTAAATAAGTGCCTGATTCGGTTAGAGGGTGATCTGTTGGCGGGTTGGAAGGTTTTTAGTCGTATGTTGGTTCCTCTGCTGATGCATTTAGTGACACAGTCCCAGCGAACTGTACAAACACTGCACTGCCCGACGCGTGGCGGGACAAACGTGACACACGCCGAGCGCGCGTGAATATTTCTAATGTTTCGGTCGCTCGCGATCAGGAAGTGAGTACTTCCATATCAGCTGAACGTGCTTCGTTTCCTTGCATCACAAAATGTTCTGTGATCAGAGTCAGACGTCAAACAAAGCGAACGCTGGTTATGAAATATGACAAACTGCTTTCTCCTGGCAGCACAAAGAAGGTGTTCAGTGAACTTAAGAAAAGGTGTGTGAGTATAGAGGCTGATTCCATAATCTAAACATATGTCCGCTTTATTAGACACCTGTAAAGCCATAAAATCCACTTTTATGGTGCCTATAATGTCAGCGTCTGTTGACACTGTCGTATAGAGTTAATTAAACATGTTACAGCATCGCGGCCATATTTAGTGCTGCTGCACTGAGGAGTGTCTAATCTTCTGACCTCCTCATGGGTGTAGATATTGAGGACAAAAAAAATGAGACCTCTCAATGTAATCTAGTCCAGTACAACCTCTCCTTTATCGACGGCCTCAGCAATAAAACAGGATTAAAGTTACACATTTCTGACAATATCAACACAAACCGAACATAAAGACGGTGTAAAGACTGTGCAGGTGTGCCTGACAGAGTGGACAGTTAATGGGATTTCAGAGGTGTGTGTTCTCCAGGACTGGTCTCAGTGCTTGAAATTCAGCAAAGTTCTGAGCAGAGCTGCAGCTATTGATTAATCAGCAGATTGTTTTCTCAGCTAGTTGATTTGTGGATAAAATGTTTGTTACCAGCAGATTTCTATCATATACGACCACAAAAAGCAAATCCAGTTGCTGAAACTCTTTGGCTCTTTTTGCTTTTAGCTTGAAAAATGACTAAATAGATGAACCGTTCATCAGAATGCCTGCTGATTCTTTGTCTGTCCATCATGTCATTGTTGCAGCTCTGGGTCAGATGTCTTTCTGCCGTGGAGAAAACAGTTTGTCATGGTGAAACAGGGAACACATGTTCTGCTGGTGGCTTATTGATCTCCAATTAGAACCAAATAATTATCAATCCAATCACAGGAAAGGGCGCGTTTCTGCCTTTGAGCGCTCTGATTCTCCGCGCTCAGCCTGCCTCATGGTCTGGCAGTGTGGTTGAACACAGACGAAGCTTTCAGGCTTCATCACTTTGACCAAACCAACGTGCCTGGTCGGGGTGGGGGCGGAGGACTTGGATTAGGAAGGGGGGGGTTCAGCTGTCGACTCTCTCAGCCTTACAGCATCGTGCTGACGGGCGCTGAACTGCTGACCGTCACCAGAACCAAACAGAAGCTGCTATGAGAGAACATTTATTTAAGACTTCATCAGATACATACAGGCTGTGTATGAACACAGAGGCGGAGAGGAAATGTTGTTTTAGTGCACTTAAAGAAGACGCCATGTTTGATGTGTCCACGCAAAGTTTGTTCGGTTTGGAGCGTTTTTTCCATCGTCAGAAGATCAGAACAGACGCTCCCATCTGCGTTTGTCGTCTCGGTGAAGCTGTTTCTTAATGTCAGACATTACCAGCATTTGATTTTACTTGAAGAAAACGAGTGGTGGGCACGTTTCACGTGGTCGGCTCGCGCTCTGCTTGTCTTTCTGGAGCCTTATTCCGCTGGTCGCTCGACCTCTGGAGCCTGCAGGCGGTCTTACAGTGCTGGACATCAGATGCCTTTTTCCTCAAAAACAAACGCATTTTTAAGTCTGAATCGAGATATATTTATATGTAAAGATATTAATGTAATGCACACACCACTTATTTTTTCTAACAAAGTCCTATTTGAAGCAGCAGTGTGGTAGCTGTAGTGAAATGTGGCGTTTAATAACCGCAGCGGTCTGTGATCATTTTTCCAAATTTGATAATGCAATAGGTTTACTTGTGTGAAAACGTGGAAACGCGTTTGCTGCGCGGAGCTGCTCTGCGGAGACCGTCGGGGTTGTTTTGTCATGTAGGTGATCCGATGAGCCGTCAGCCCTCCTCTGCAAAGACCCCCCCCCACCCCACCCCAGCCAGCCCCCGCTACTGTCATCATCTCAGAAGCTCATCAAAGAAGCGAAAGACTCCGACTTTGATGGGGTTTATTTCTCAATGCATGTGCTGCAAACCGCATCAAAGACTCATGAGAGGAGGAGGAGGAAGAGGAGGGTTGAAAGTTCATCCTCGGACCGATTCGTCCGTTAACAGACTGTGCCTTTCCTGATGGTGCTGAAAAAAAAAAAAGTAAATCAAAGGAAATCTTAACTTTCAGAAAGGGCGCGAGGCCCGAGTCTACATTGATAAGTATATATTGATACATGACAATACTGTAAGGTGTGATTGCGTGTGCGTGCGTGCGTGTGCGTGTGTGTGTTTGTGTGCGCGTGGATACCTCTGACATATGCCAAGAACACAAAATATGCAGAACTGATCAGTGTGGAGCTGACCGGACCAAAAGGCCTGTGGGGGTCGGTTCAGGACGGGCACTCGCAAGCACACCCCGAAACCATTTCTGCGGACTGGAGGACGAGGGGAACGCTCATAGGTAACGAGTAGCTCGGCGTAGACTTTATGTAGCATTATTTATTTAACTTGATTTCTGCTGGGACGCGACGCCCCCTCCCCTCACTGTACCCCTGTTTGATTTTAGCTTCTCTCTTCTAATGTGAATTTTAGACGTTTACAGACTTCCTCCTCGGTTGAGTCGTTCCTCCACGAGTGCCCGTTCCTCCTGTTAAGGGATTCCCCACAATAATAAATCTTTAAACCTCTGTGGTTGGCTGCATATCATGCTCAAAAAGAAACATAATGTTTGGGTTTCACAGTATATTCATGTGCTTTTTTTGTTGTTTTTTTTTTTTCTTTGCCTGATTTTTAAATGGTGTCACTTTTAGAAATAAAAACTGTACATCAGACCTTTATTTGTCTTAACACTCAGCTGATCCTGGTCCTACGTTGAGCCTTTTTATTTGGTTGTCATATTTAATTTTTTTTTCTTTTTTTTTGAATAAATACTGTATGTATGAAACGTGTTTGTTTTTGGTGTTTGGACATCATCAGCAGGATGTTTAATCAGGTTGAATCGTTCAAGGAAATGGAAAGCTTCATAAAGCAGTTAAACGCTCGTGGTTCGTGACGTTTCCAGAGAGGCCGGCAGGTGTGAAGGAGAGCGCGTGCGTGTTTACACTTTGCACAATCATAAAATGAATTCCATGTCACGTGAGGTCTGTACGTCACTTTGATCGTCGATACAAACCTGCTAAACCTCGTTAATCCCATCAGAAAGCATTGGACTGTCTCCAGTGAAGATGCCACAGCAGCTCTTTGAGCTTTGATCAGTTTAACTGATTGATTTAAGTCAAAAGAGCCACTTTTTAACAGGTTTTAGCTGTTTAAACACAAGTCATTTACTGCTTCCTGTGTCGGACATTTTGAACAGATGATGCTTAAAGATGATCCTTTATTGATTCAGGTGTTACAGCAGCACAAAGGCAGAAATAAGAACAGTATAATAAAAGATATTTTAATGTCAGATCAGATTTTTTTTACACATTGTTAAGGGTCCTTCCTCATAAATGTTATTATCGGTAAAATGAGGCAATCTCAGACAGGCATGTCACCACTATTGTCAGTGGATGGTGAGGTCAGTCGAACACTTTGGTCCAGACTGAATTAACTCTCATGTTCCCCAGAGGATGAATCCAGAATCCTAATTTCGCAGATGCCCAGACTTTTCCACCATGAGGATGTTTGTGGTTTTCCGTGAAATGTCTCCACAAAGATTGGCCTGATTTGTCATGAAATCTGATGCAGACAGTCGTCTCCCAAAGGCTGATTTGCAGTAACTTAAAACAAGTTTTCTTTTAGCAAATCAAAATGACATTCCCATCAGCCTCAGCTGGCCTTTGTCTTCAGGGCTAATTAGCAAATGTTAGCATGCTAACACACTGAGCTATGATGGTGAACGTGTAAACATCATGGCTGCTTAACATCAGCATGTTAGCATTGTTGTTGCAGCACTTTAGCATGCTGACGTTAGCGCTCAGCAGCTGCTAGCATGGCTGCAGACTCTGGTTTAAAACAAGACCAAAATCTGAATGAGAGGATAAACTGATAATAATTAAAAGTATACAGATTGTTAAGACTACAGAATTAAATGGTCCAGTTACAAAACAGCTTTCAGGAAATGATCGGGGAACTACGGGACCCTCAAACTGAGCGATACACAGAACTCTGTATCATGATATGACTCCACTTGAAGACAATAGCCTGTAATTACAAATACAAGTGATAAATGACTGTTTGTACGAACATTTCAGATGAATTGTGGCCAAAAAACCCACAGCACCAGTATAATTTCTGTCTTTTCCACATCAAATCAAGACGTGCTGCACGTGACCTGCTGGAGAGCGTTAGATTAGATTAATTTCACTTTTTATAAATTGTCGGTGCACACAATAAACTAATAAATGATCAAAGTGCACTGCTGAACCAACACGCCTGGCTGTGCTCAGCGCAGTGTGCAGCAGGACACTATAAAGGGATGTTATCTGTGTGTACATGCACTGCACCTGCATCGGAGCGCCACCTTCATTATTATAGACAGGAAATGGCCAGAGGGCAGTTATCAGTCACTTCCTGTTTGAAGTCCCTTCAGCAAAGACAGAGACACACACTTTATAACTTTATAACTCCACGTTTACACTTCCGTCTGTGCTCATAACTCCATGTTAGCTTGGCAGTGCGCAGTCACCACTTCCTGCTTATGTAGCCTAACATCCCCTGGCCTTTAATTGCTTTATCCCTTGCTCCAATAAAACACTCATCTATGATTGAACAGTGTCCTCTTTGCACTGAGTCACAGAAAAGGATGTTTAACCTGAACGCTGCCTGTTTCATTTATACCTGTTTGTCACAGCGAGGGCAAACATTGGATCATCCGTCTCATTAATATCATCCCAGCTAAATCTGATTCTGGAGGTCATTTTGACCGTTTCAAGTTTTTCTTTTCAAGATGTCCGCAGTGTTCAGGAAACTGGTGCGTAATGTTACAGTTCTACAGGTTTGTCTTTTAGCAAATTGAACCTGCGCTAAGCACTGAGTCATTTAGGTAAATATGCTGCTTTTACTGCACTGCACACTTTGAAGTGATGGTTTGTTTTGTCTTTTTGGTCGCTCTTTATTTCTCTTGGAAGGATCCTCCAGTGGACTTTTGGAAAAAGGCTACAGACAACAAACCATTTATCACTGACTTACTAACAATCATTGCTGCAGGTCTGATGGCTAAGTTAGTATTACTGCTGTATTAACAGACTTTAGATATTTATACAGTCTAAACAGGGACTGCTATAAACCCTTATTTTAAAGGACCAGTGTGCAGAATTTAGTGACATCTAGTGGTGAGAGTCCAGACGCAACCATCTGAGTACACTTCACCTCACTTTCCAAGCATGTTCGAGAACTTATGGTGGCTGCCAAAAAACCCAAAAGGTGCTCTCTAGAATCAGTGTTTTGTTTGTCCTTCAGTAACATGGCAGACTCCCTGAAGGAGACCCACTCCCTCTGCGGATATAAAGAGCTCATTCTAAGGTAACGAAAACACAATGATTCTTATTTTCAGGTGATTAAAACACACCTAGATCCCCCTAAATCCTCCACACTGGACCTTTAAGTCTTATTCTAACGTGGTGCCAAATGACATAATGTCATTTCATGAACTGTTAAACTCTGGATTTGAGTGTTTTAGCTTGACCAAAACAGAATCAGCATATAAAATAACTGAAAACTGAAGTGTTGAATCAGGTCCGTGAGAAGAGGACACGAGCTTGTCTGTTAGCCACAGTTTCTGCTTCATCTCATTGGTTAAAGTGGAAAAACAATCCCCAGCTGTTCAATCTGTCCATCTATTCTTGCATGAAATGACGAAACACACTCACAAAAACACATTTACAGGAATGTAATCTAAGGAGAGGGAGCTTCGTTGTATTTTTCACTCTTGGCGGGTCTTTGGCGAGGACACTGGGAACCCCCTTCACGCCTCAGGATGTGCAGCTTCGCCCTGATGCTCCTGAAGCAGTGATTTAACATGCTTCTGACAGCTGCTGATGAGAAGTAGAAGATAAACGGATCCAGGCAGGCGTTGAAGGTGCTGGAGAGCAACGCCATGTTCCTCCACTCCTCGCTCTCCTGGCGAACAAAGCCCACCACATGGGAGGCATTGTAGGGCCCAAAACAGACGGCGAACACTATCAGCGTGCCGAGTGCCAGGCCGATGGCACGCAGCCTCCGCCGCCTGCCGATGTTTGGGAGACGGGACAGGATGAGGATGAATTTGACGTAGCAGAAGCAGCAGATGAAGAAGGGGATGCAGAAGAGAACCAAGAAGAGCTCCAGGCGGAACGGCAGCACGATGGCGAGCTCGTCCTCAGTGAAATCCAGGTAGCAGGTGGGTGGAGGCAGGGCGGGGCTGGTGGCGTTGTTGTTGCCACTGCCTGCACCTTTGCTCCACTGGGCGTAGGGCATGATGTAGACGACGCTGAGGTTCAGACAGGTCACCAGCCAGAACATTAAGCTGGCCCACACGGCGTAACGAGGCCTGCGATACAGGGAATACCTGAGGGGGTAGGCGACCCCCAGGTAGCGCTCCACACTCACAGCGGTGAGGAGCAGGGTGCTGTTGTAGATGGTGACGTAGAACACGAAACCAGTGAAGGGACACAGGGGGAAGGGCAGCAACCAGGCCATGTCATCAGAGGCCTCCTTCATCTTAAACGGCAGGAAAGCCAGAAAGATGAGGTCGGAGATGGTGAGGTTGAGGAGGAGGACGTCGATCGGCGTCGCCTTGCGATGCACCTTGCGGCAGAAGGTGCAGAAAGCCAGGACGTTGGCAGGGACCCCCATCAGGAAGGTGAGGATGTAGACGGTGAGCAACAGCATGGCGGCTGCTCACACAAGGGACAGACTCTCTCACACACTGGCTGCAAGAACAAAGGAACCACGACTCAAAAGCACAAAGAGTGTGCTAATAAGCAAATAACAACAATTAAGATGATCAACATGTTAAATTTTAAGCCTTAAACATGTCAGCATCGTCACTGTGAGCATGTGTTACAGTTTCCTGAAGGGAATCCTGCATGTACATTATGTTCCTTCATCTGAAGCTCTTTAAAAAAGAATATTCAGGTTCTGAGGAAACCTACATCAGAGCAGATTCCTCTGCAGAGGCGAGGAGTTCTTCTTCTGCTTTTTGGGGGAAATTCAACTGAAAAAGACAAAAGTTTTTCCTGAAATCCATTAACAAGTCAGTGGAAGTGAAGAATTAACAACTCAAAGAAACTCTTTTCATTCATTGCAACTCTTGCAAGTAAAGATGTAGAACTTGGGCTTCATATATCTCACAGATCCAGGCTAAATAATTTATTGTCCTCTTAAAAACATCCTGTGCAGTTTGAAATGGATAGAAGCAACAACAACAACAACATGACAAGGCCTTCAGCTGGATAATGTAATGTAATGTCTGTGCTCTGTCTGCGGCTCTCAGACCAAACCCATCAGAAGAAATACATCTTTAAAAACAGGTCACAAATACTATGTATGTATTCATCTTAGAAAGACTAAACGAATCCAAAGAAAAACTGGGCTAATTGATAATATCCTGCTAATAACAGTTAATTTCATTTATTTAACCACAAGCTGAGATCTCTCCTGCCAGGGAGTCTTAGTCTAGAGCAGCAGAAAAAATAAAAAGGCTTCACATAAAGTACAAACAAGGAAAGAGAGCGTTGGAAGAACTTCACAACAAACAGCCACAAACATGTCGAGAGAGGATTCAGATTCCAAGTTGCCTCGCAGCTCTTTCTAAGCTTGCAGGACATGAAAGGAAATGTCAGATTTAAGCAGCTCTGTTCAGATGGTTTGACCCACGAAGGGAATTTTCTCCACTGATCTCGTGTTGTAGCTTCTGGGGTGATAATCCGGTGGACTGTATTACATCTGGACACAGTGGAAGCTGGATGAGGCTCCGCATACATAAACAGGACTTGTGAGCAGGACTGAGTCATTGCTGATGGACACTTGTTGAAATTAAAGCTTTGCAACATCTGCGACTCCAGAAAAACAAGAACCACATAATCTAAAAAATGAGAAAAACACAGTCGATCCAAACAGAAGCGTCCAACTCACCTCTGTCAGGCTTGAAGCAGCAGGATGTCCCTCACTGAGCTGTGGACCTGTCTGATGGTGCAGCGCTCCAGCAGCATGCTTCACCTCCTGGAAGCAGACTGTCGGATCAGATCAGATAACTGCACTTAATACGCATGTCCTGCTGAATATCTGCTGTCTCACCCTCAGCGGGGGAAATTTAATAAGCCTCTGGTCACTCTTTGTTCTCCTCTCTGTCCAAACATCATTTCCCAGCAACCAGGTGGGAAGGTGTCGTAATAACTTTTGGTGTGAAGGGACAGAGACAAAGACAGGGACAGATGTGTCAGCCGCAGCATCTGCCCATAGAGGAGGGAGACGGTCTGTAGTGTCCAGCAGAGGACAGTCATGCCCATGTTCGCTCTACGGGGTCCCTCTGGAAAACTGCGACTTTTATTCTGTGTACTCTGAGTATGAAGAGGCCGTAGAGGGACGCTGCACCTTCCTTTGTTAGTTTTATTTAAAGATGAGTTTAAAATTCAGTCCTGGAGGCTTCATCACTTATGAAGATTTATCTTTCGTAAACTCAACATGATTGGATTATATGGCACAAAAATATGCGTTTTATTAAGAAGAGTTCTGCATTAACTATGAAATAAAGGAAATACAATTAAAATTAGAAATAATCAAGGAGGTTATAAATGAGCTTAATTAATCATCTGGACATGTTTAACCGTGTAGCATTTATCAAAAAGCAGTGTTACAAAGCGCTTTACAACAAACACATGAACACAGCAATAAAATACACAGTAATATACGAATAAACAGGCCGGCACAAAGGACAAAGAAGGAATAAAAACTCATTGTATATTTCTATCTGCATATTGTCACTTGTACTGTTTTTGTTGCCTGCCTATGGACTATGGATGTAAATTAGCATTCTTGCTAAAACCCAGCATGAGTACATCTTGTATTTTTGATGCTCTTTAATGTGCTCTGTCTCTATCAAATAAATAGATAAATAAGAGAATTAAATCTTATTTGATGTTTACAAATTAAACCCAATCTTACAAATCAAAGATGCTCAAAAGTTGTCTCTCTTTAGAACCGATCATGAGACCTTACAGCAGCACGTTAAAGTCTCAAAACGCCACCAACATCTGTATCCGTAGATACGACAAGTTATTAGAGCAGAGGTCTGACTGGAGACAGGTGGACTCACCTGTCGCCTGTTGACACCACTCACATGTTTCCAGCTCTGGCAGCTGACTGGTGTTGGTCACTGGGCCACTGAGGATCAAAGCGCTGGCTTCGGTCTGCTGCCTGTCTCAGCCAGATTGTATCGCAACCCCCCCAACCAGCCCCCTTTTATACTGTCTGACAGCACAACAAACCTGTGCTCGTGATGCCAAATGATCCCTGGCTGATCTGCACCTGCAGAGGCTGAACATTAAAGACACATAAAGACCAGATGTGTTTATCAAGCGGTTCACTAACTCGTGTTTGTGGGACTTCAAAGATCAGCTCACAGAGTCTTCGTTAAAATCAGCAGAGCAAGTTATCCAGAAACAAGAAGCCAACATGTGTTCTTCTTAAAATGTGATTAAATGTCATCTTTGAATCCATTATTTGTATTCATGTCATTGATTCCTCATCACCTCTTTATTGCTTTAATAAGTGGGCTTCCTCCAGATCAATACATGTTTGCAAATATGCTAAATAGATTTTGTGTTAAACTGTACTACTCGATTAAAATACTCAAGTACACGTGAAAGTCCCGCATTCAAAGTTTTACCATGTAAAAGTATGAAAATATTAACAACAAAGTGTATTTAAAGTAATAAAAGTGAAAGTACTCATTATGCTGAACAACTCCTGTTAGTGTTACATCATTGAATCAATGATGTATAAATATGAAAGTGTGCTTCACGTTTGTATTCAGTCGAGTGGAGGTACTTGTACACACTTCATGTACTGTTGTGTATGTTAAACACACTGGAGATGATAAAGTAAGTCCCATATATCGAACATCTAACTTTAGGTGTTTATTTTATTTTTATTTAGCTCACAATACTTGATTTGTGCGTGAACTTACATAAAATCATAAATGATTTGAGAATGTTTTGCTGAGATGTTTCCCTGACAACCATGAGCTCAAACATAGCAATCATGACATTTATCAGGTTTTTATTTCCAAAAATTATGTTTTTATTTCTGGTTTCATTGACGTCATCCTCCAGCTTAGTGTGTGTGTGTGTGTGTGTGTGTGTGTGTGTGTGTGTGTGCGCGCACGCGTGTGTGTGTTGTAGCCAACAGGAAGTGACACCTGCTCATTCAAAGTATTTCGACATACTTTATTTTGAAGGACGTTTTAAAGCATTTTACAGACTCAATTGAGAAAAATGCTAAAAATGTTAAGAAACCAATCAATGTTTGTGCATTACAAACGTTTATTGAAATGAATGATTACTTTCACACATGAAACTGTTGATCAATCTTTAGCCTCAGTGGAACAGATTTAACTCATCACAGCAGGAAGAGCACAGGTGTAACTGCTGACTCATTAAGTACTTTCCATTCAGGTGTGAGCCAAGGCTCAGACAAACATTGCATCAAATATCAGCAGGGAAGGGTTTGCTCACAGGTCAGGTTTTATCTTTTTGGAAAAAACACTGGAAACACTTTCCAGAGGAGCGGCGAGCGATTCTCTTCTTACAGCTCCGAGCAGGAACTGACACCAGATGGAGCCATCTGCCACCAAACTGCCTGACATGGAGTTTTAAACCACTGACTGGTTTAAAACTGAGACTTCTGAGAGTCTGAAAAACAACATTTCTACCAAAAAACATGGATTTCCAGGTGCGCTCATGGCTTCTTTTTAAGGGGCCAGCGGGTAACACCTTCAGTCAGTCCCATGATGTGAAACGCACAGTAAGTCACTTTTGAATCATCAGCAAAAACCCTGACATGATGACATGATTCTGTCGTCTTCTTCCCTCTGGAAACACTTGATCTGAAGCAAAAGTGGCCTGATGGCGCTGTGTGATGTAGCTTTGAGGAAACTATCTAGATCAATGGTTCCCAGCCTGAGGGGCCCGACTCCGACTATGGGTCGCCAAAGCTGCACAGGGGGAGTCATGATGTCTTCTTGATTTTAAGGGGTGTGAGAAAACAGTTCATGGAGCCCTCAGTAGAAAAGTACGCAGTTAAAACAAGCAAAGAGCTGATAGAACAATGGCTGAGTGTCAGGGAGCAAAGAAAACCAAAAAAAAAAGCCCATCAGGTTTGTACAATCGTTAAAAAAATACACTACAGACAGAAAAGTGTATAAAAAAATTTACAGGAAATCAGCCAAATCGCTCATTTTACTCAAACTTCCTGCAGTTATTGTGTTCATTATTTGTGCTAATTGTACAGTTTATCAGCTGTTCTGTACTGTTGTTGTTATGCATTGAACATGATATGAAATATCCAAAAAACATGTCACTCAGTCAGAGATGGTCAGTTTACTCAGTGACAGAAAAGGACAACGGTTGGAAACCAACATCTGCTGGTTCTTCTGTTAGGAGCAGTGCTGATGCTGGAATGTTGGAAAGTTTCATCAGACTGTCTGTGAATGTTTTTATCCTCTTTCTCCTTTTGGATTTGTGACGATTGCTTTTCCCAGAAAGTCTTCCTCCTGACTTACTTTAGTCACCTCAGGCCCCGCCTGGCTCTTCTCAGATAGTGTCGGCGGTATCTTGACATTTGCGACACCTTTGCCGCTGTTACATCGATACCGAGACCCTTCATTCTGACTGAAATGGCTTTGCCGTCCACAGATTCTTCCCATGATTCCCCTCGACACTGCTGGCGACAGCATCAGCATGACCACGGGCTCCAGGAAAACATTACAGGAGCTCGTCAGCATTGCGTACGTCCTCCACTTGACGTTTTCCTTCAACACAAAGCCCACGATGTGCGAGGCGTTGTAGGGTGCATAGCACACCACAAACACGGCCAGGGTGGAGAGTGCCACAGCCAGGACTCTTCTCTTTCCCATAGGACGCAAATTTGAGCGCCACACCAGGGTAACGCAGCGCAGCGTGCAAAAAGACGTCACAATAAGAGGCAGAAGAAACAAGACGATGGCCATCTCTAGACGCAGAGGCAGCAGAACAGCCAGCTGGGAGGCGTTGAAGTGGTGGTAGCAGACTGAGGTGTCACCCTTAGTGGAGACAAAGTGAGCTCCTCCTTCAGCCACCAGAGCAAAACCGAGGTGGAGGAGCACCAAGGCCCACAAGGCAACACTGACGAAGCAGGAGAGTCGAGCACGGCGGTATCTCTTGTAGATGATGGGGAATGCGATGCTGAGGTAGCGCCCCACCGTCACGACGGTGAGGAACAGACAGCTGCCATACAGCGAGGAGAAGTGGAAGAAGCTGTAGACAATGCAGATGGCTGCCGGCAGCCTCCACTCCTGAAGCAAAGTCTCCATTACCTTGATGGGCAGCAAGGCCACGAGCACCAGGTTGGCTATGCACAGGTTGAGGGCGTAGACCACGTTGGGCGTGGCGCCACGCTTGCAGGCCTTGCGCACATACACGAACAGGACCAGCAGGTTGGCGGGAAGGCCCAGCAGAAAGGTGAAGATGTAGATGGAGAGAGCGACGCAATCTTTGGGAGCCAAGTACATCTTTCAGTTGAAGATGTGGACACATGGAAGTCCAGCAAAGAGGTAGCACTGCTGCCAATCTACCATGACAGAGGTGAGTCTTACAAACCCAAACCGAAAGGAAGGTCTGGACGGAAACAAGCAAACAAACTGATTATTCGAGGAAAAGATAGGCTCTCGGTTCTCCTCGTGTCCCCTCCATTTAAAAACCGCATGTTTCTCCTTTCGTGGCAGATTTCTCCTTTTCCAAGCTGCTGCAGTGGCAGGTTTGTCCCTCCGTCATGTTCAGACTCAGCTCTGTGACACAGCCCACATCCCTGACAGCCAAACAAAAAAAAGAAAAAAGGAGGCGGTGGCCACGAAGGTGCTGATGCATGTGGGCACGAAGGAGGCGAGGTGCACACGACATCATGACAGAGGTGCAGATAAGGAGACGCATCCACTCATGCAGAAGTAGGGGGGCATTTAGCAGGCACCAGGCTGCCTTAATTGCCCTATCAGTGGAGGGCAACACACAGGTAGCATCTGGGCCCTTAAGTGAAATGATTCAGAATAATTCAGCGTGCCAGGAAGCACATGGCCGTCCGCTTCCAGCCGAGGCTGTTTAACTGAACTGGCTGTTAAGTCATAAATGTGCTGAAGCTGATGGTCGATGCGAGGACAGGATGGGTTGGGCTTTGGGAAACGGTGACTTGTTTGTGGGGTGGAGGCGATTCTCACAGCTTTATGGAGACATTGAGTTCTTTAGTGTGTGTATGTGTGAAAATGGGTGTGTATGCAAAAAGGCTTTGGTGAGGAAAATGGAGCAGAAAATCACTGCGACTTGTTGCAGAGACATTTTATTGGAGCAGAAATAACATTTTTCCAAGAAAAGACCTGCAGCGGTTCAAAACATGGCTGTTTAGCCTGATTAGTCTATTGATCGCTGTTTAAGTGTGTGTGTAGTTACTCTTCTGATATCTTGAGATGAATGTTTGGAAAATAATGACTACATATTTTTTTAATTCATTAACTGATGTGAAATTGAAATCAGCACAGCCTTCAGTCAGCTCTCATGTTTCGTCTCTCAGGGCTGTCAGAAGGTCGCAGTGGGTGTTTCCAAAATGAGAGTCATTTAATTACTCACAGGTGTCAATCACAAAAGCAAAGTATCAGTTATAGGATACTAGGTAGGACGCAAGAACCAAACCCTTGAAACTAAAATAACCCTGAAAACAACCCTATGAGAGCCAAGAGAGTGAACCAAAACACCAAATCCACAAACCGGACAGCTAAATAAAAAGCTGAAACTCACTGTAAGGCTCTGTAAAGCTGAGGTGAGCTGCAGGGTCAGCTGATAATTCGTCATCACTTCGACTCAATGCCACATTGTCCAATCAACAGTCTTTCTCTAGAGTGTCTCCCACCTTTAAGGCAGGGGTGACTTCCCAATCACTCAGACTTCTAGCGCTCACTGTATTATCCTTACGCGCCACAAATGGGTTTATTTTGATGGTCCATAATTTCGGCTTCAGCTTCAGCGCTCATATTCAAGTTTCCTGGTCATTTCCGAAGAGGTTTCTTTGAAAGAACTAGATGATATTGATACTGATAAACTGATAATCAGACACATTTTTCTGAACAGACAATTCATCTCGCTCTAAACCATCAGAGACGAGACAGACATTTCCTAAAAAGTCTTTCTCTCTCGTCCAAATCCTGCAGCATCTGACACAAACACACCCATCCGAAGACATGACAAGCGAGGCAGGTGAGAGTTGTGGGGGTTTTATTATCTGTTTGTCGTGTTTAGTGCCTGTTTACCTCAATTTTATCTAAACCGTGTAGACTGTATGAGTCAAAGTTCAGGTCATTATCGCCGTCTTCATGCTCCAAACAGCATCAGTTGGTCAAACAACAATGGCGTGGCCAAACAAGCCATTAAAGCTATAAAAGGTCGATAAAAGTGATGACCTTACCAAACACGTGAGGCTTGTGAACAAAATTCTACAAAAAGATGCATAAATACGTCCAGGTGCCAGAAATACTGACAAGACTAAAACCAGAGGAAACAAGCACATAATTCATACTGTAGACATGTTCAGTACAATTAGGCACAACTCAACTAAAAGCAGATTAACCACACAGACAGGTCAGGAGGCGATTTCTTGCAACAGGACGACAGTTCTTATTGAAATACACAAAACACAGGACAGCATTGGGTTCTTCAGCACCAATGGAGATGATTAATTATGGATGTCAGTTATAAGCAGAACATTTCAGAGTTGATGGCTGCGGGTTTAAAAACACAAGGCCTAAAACGAATAAATCATCTCATATCTTTGATAACTTCCCCTAATAATCTGGATACGGTCATCTCACTGAGCCAGCAGCTGCAGGTTGCTCCTCCCGCTGGAGTTTGTGAGTGGGACCAGCGGCACCGGAGTCTTATCAGTGCAGGAGGTGGATGAGAGGCGGGTGCGGGTGCTCAGGCTCCGTTGTTCCAGAGACAGAGCTTCCTGTTTCCTGGACAGATCCTGCAGCATGCGCGAGTGATGGAGCTTCATCTTCTGCAGAGAGTGTCTGAGTGAGGATGAGACATGAGAAACATGCATCACCTCTGTGGCTTCTTATCAGTACATCCACAATATGTACTCCCTGATGCACGTTACTGTTCAAATGTGCTTCCCTGTCCTGTATATGTGTACTTTTTTGCGTACAAATATGTGGTAGAGTATTAGCTCCACTTGGTGATCATAGGAACATAACTCCAACTCACTGCGCCTCAGAAAGCTTCTGTTTCAGGGCTGTGATTGTGGACTCCAGCTGATGGACTTCATTAATGAGGCCGTGCTGCACCTGGAAACAGACAGGAAGGAAAGGAAGCCTCTGAATGTTTTTAAAACATTAAGCTAACATTAACCCTCATGACCTACTCTGACCTAACTACTGCCAATATTAATTTAAACCTCGTCTCTGCACAGGTCCATGCCAGGTCTGTTGGTTCTGTTCTCCAGTCTGGTGTGAGCCAGTTTCAGGGAGGCCGTCTTCGCCTGCAGGTCTGCATCCAGCCCGTGGATGTCGCTCTCCATTTCTGCCATTTCATCCTCGGTCTGAAGAGAGTCAGAAACACTTGACTGTAAACAATAATCTCTTGCCTTGTAGGAGAAAGTCTGGATTAAGACCTCTTTGAGTCGATGTGCGCTGAAGACTAAAACTGTAAGATGCATTTGAAAAGATAAATGTCTGACACTGCAAGATATTAGATATCTTACATTTTTAATCTGCCACTCCAGCTCATTGCGGGCCTGCTCTTCATGGTGATTACGCTTACGGAGAGCAAATTCTGTGGCCCTGCGCTGAGTGTCCAACTCATTCTGCAGCTGAGAAATACAGAATCGAGAAAGAATTCATTGCAAACGTGCCATATTTCACACTGCTGACCATAAAGGAAATGAGACAAAGATTGGTGCACAACATTCCTAGACTGTTAGCAAAACCAAAGAAGGAAATGTGAATCGAACATATCCTTTAAGATCCTCTGTTTTGATATTGTGTTTCATTCAGTCCTGAGCTAAATGACTGAATGAAAGTAGTTTGGTTGTTGTATTGTTGGGATTTGTCATAAAGGACAATACAACGAGGGCAAAAGGAACTTATCTGCACATTATGTACCATGTGTTTGCACTACACATGCTATATAGTCAATGCTACAAATACTATACATGCAGGTGAAGTTGCATCATACACACCTGGGCTCTGGTGAGGCTCATGTCCTCCCGCATTTGCTGGGATGCCTGCATGGCCTCCTGGGCTCGAGCCACATTATACTGGCTGAACTGGACCCACTCCTGTGGGGTGGAGGAACTATAACAATGACACGATTTGTGCATTTTACTTAACGAGGCATGAGTGAAACAGGAAAACTGAAAAAGGAGACATTATTCTAGAGTATTCTGTTTGTAGGACGACACCATAATTTCTGCTGTTGACCAGAGTTTTAGTGAAATGTTTACTGTGTACCATTTTTCTGTTATTTCATGCCCACCCTCATCCCAGGATTACCCCGATGGTATACGAGTTGGGTTGGTCTTCAGGGAGATCTCTGGTGACTTAATTGTAAGTGACAGGCAGGACATATCAATGTCCAGGGCGTCCATCTTGTTTTGGAGGTCGGCGGTCAGGTGCTGCCGAGCTTCCTGCAGAACGCTGGGAGCATGAACAAAGACAGGTGGTCAGAGGAAAACATAAAACGGTACCTCAGCGATTTTCACACCACGCCATCACACCCTTACCACAGTTGCTCAAAGGCCTTGTCTATGTGCTGCTGCAGAACTTGCTGCACTTTTTCAATCAGCGTCACTTCTTTTTTCAGCTGCTCGTCCACGGGGTCAACGACAAGCTCGTACCCTCGCCGTCTGTCCCTCAGTGTCAAGCATTCACTACTGACCTCCAGGGGAACGGCAGTCGCTGCCAGGGCCTGCTCGGTTTGCTCCTTAGACTGTCCCAACACACATCAAGGCAAAGGTCACACAGGTATAAAAGTGCATATGAGTCTCACACTTAAAAAAGGCTTCTGTGCTATTATGGACAAAAAAAATTAGACAGGTTCTCAGTTGTTTCAGAGGTTTTTGGACAAATCACCAGAGTCAGAGCCTCCATTTCTTTATCCACTTTCTGTGCACAGGTTTCTAACATCTCTTTCCACCGGGCAACATCCCAGGCCCGGTCACTCAACCTGCGAGAGTTGTCCCTTTCATCCCAGGTTGTCTACAGAGGTAAGTGAAAGAAAAATGACTTAGAGGAGACTGATAAAATGTGGAATTGTTAAGGAATGTGTGCACAATGGAAGGTGTCAGAATATTCTTAATCCCCTACAATGTGACACTGACAGCTCTCTGGTGGGCATCCTCACAAACCAGAACACACCTCACAGTTGGTCTTGTCGCGCAGTGACCTCCCTTCCTGCCGGATCACATTGGAAACACCTCGCTCATGTTGTGCTATGGCAGACAGCTGGTGGTTGTTGCTGTACCACTCCGGCACACTGTGGCGCAGGCCAGGCTTTGCAGGAAGTGCAGACATCCTACTGCTGCAGCAACATGCAAACATCCCGATCACTGTGTTTGCCAAGCACAGCTAAATTGTTTTGGTGACACACTCGCAGAAGCATATTGGTACCCGTTAGTTTCAAAGTAAACACAGACAGGCATAGTACAAGTCCAACAGAGCTACTATAATATGAAGTACTAAGAGACAGTGAGAGATGATGCAGCAGAATTTACATTAGCTTTCAATATACATTCAACACACACCTGTTTTCAAATATTATTAACAACTGAGCATCTGAAATCATGGTGCTACCTTCAAGGAAAGAGAAGCATTTGTCTATTTACAGTAAAAATCTGAGCACATCATCATTTCCTCTGTACATGTATGAGGGCGATGTACAAAGAGCAGTGAAGGAAATGTAAGTTACATTCAATTAAGTGCTATACTTTGAGTATTTCCATTTTGTACTTGTGTGTCACTACAGTTGTTCTAGGGGAAATATTCTATTATTTGGTCCACGATTTGGCGTCTATACAGCAGTCAGTAAGTTAATTTTCAGCTTTCACATAACATGTGATTAACTCAAAAATGCATGTTTCTACAGTTAGAACTACCCTGCTGTGTTTCAAGCATTTAGCACCACCTAGAATATCACTTGCAGAAGTATAACTGAATATTGCATAACAGTAACACTTTATGTGACTCAAACATGGGGATAGCATTACCACACATGCACAGTTCATGTATATTTAACTACGTATTGATGCGAATGCAGCATTTTAACTTAATGGGCTGTTTGACGCTTGCTAGCTGTGAAGGTGGAGCGGAGCTTCAAATGACAGATATAATATGTCAGACATGAGGGAATCCCTCAAACCAACAAATAACACTGGACATTCTGGAAATAAAATGGATGAAATGGAGAATTTAAAGAACGACCAAACATGTTTCACCTGATCACAACTGGAAACTGACCTCATAAAACAGCTGCTTTGAATTCCGTCTTGTTGTCACCTTGCCGAGGGGACCATAAAGGCCGTTAAGTTTACGGTTAATTTCCCCCAAAATCAAACTTCTCACCCTAGCAACTGCTGCTGTTTACAACGCTGAATCTGAAAAATGGCGACTACTTTAAATGTCATTTAAAAGTTTGTTTCCGTTGAATTTTACTCACCAGAATTCTAAAACGTTCAGTTAACCGGCGCGTGCAGGTCTTTCTGGCCCGGGGTCTCCTATAGTAACAACTACTCGAGCCGTCTCCAGGCAACGTGACGACACGACGCTCGAGT
The DNA here is from genome assembly GCA_037975065.1 of Chaetodon trifasciatus. NCBI lineage: Eukaryota > Metazoa > Chordata > Actinopteri > Chaetodontiformes > Chaetodontidae > Chaetodon > Chaetodon trifasciatus. Next base: position 11,578,977 of record JBBMOE010000015.1, read on the forward strand.
GTAACTCTTTAATAATTAAAACGCTGAGGCAACGATCATGGCGTTTTTTCAGTTCGGACCCTTCTACGACTTCGTCAGCCATCACGGAACGTAATGAAGGTAGAGAGACCTCTTATTATTACAGTTTGCTTAAGTGTCACACGGTATTATATGCAGTTTTTAAAAAGCCAAACTCCCAAAAAGGCATAATAAACGCAAAAGTCTCACTTGACCTCCAAGGCGTCTTAATTGCTGCTCAACTTGAAACACACAGAACGCAGGCAACATCGGTGACACACCCGACTCAGGTATAAACACTTCTGTTTTATTGTAGTATCAGAATTAGTCATGCCAGTGGTTGTATTTCCATGCTGTGGTGACTTTCAGTGTAGACAAAAGCCGGTTAGTTAGAACTATCATCATCCAAACTCCCCTCAGCACATTCCTGACCACGGTTGTTTTATGGTCGTCTGTCAGCAGCAATGGTTCCCAAAGTTTTAAGGAATTAAATACTGAAAAAAAAAGAAAAAAACTAAAAAGAAAAAAAAAAAAAGCCACCTCAGGTGTCCACTAAAATGCAGCAGGACGAGTGGGCCGAACACAGGCCGGTCTCAAACAAAGACCTCTCATGACTGAACCTCTATTTCAGTGCATTACACCAGTGACCTTTTGAGCAGATATACAAACAAACCATATTTTAATGCCCGGTAAAAATGACTCACACGCTGAAAATCATCTCCATACTCTTATTTATCTGTACATTGCACCTAATGGGGACGTGACAGAGATCTAAGCTCTACATGTAAAGACTTCATTGAGTCTGGGAACCACTTGCCAGTGCACTATCCCATTTACCTGAGCTATGTTAACACCTAGATTCTCCAACAGGCTTCTATTAAGGCCTTGCACTAAAAATAAAACCTCCATGACTGTGCTATCGAAGCTGCTTTCTCAGAAAAAGTATAATAGTATTTGCGTTACTGACATTGGACTGTGTTTATTAAGTTTGTGAGCTCTGCCTGGTGGTTGGAGTGTCAGTGTTAAGAGGCAGAATTTAGGAAGTTACCTCAACCTGCACACAGATCAACTGTACACACACGCACGCACACACACACACATACATACATACACACACACACATGATCCACTAACAGTAAAACGATCCTCAGTAACAGTGATGAGCATCACCAAAGTATCTGATTGCCCATTATTTGTTGCTGGATCAGGATCAGCTTTTCTTTCTCCTTTCTGTGTACACATTCGTTAAAGACTAATAAATTAAAAGTAAATGGGAGCTATCATTCATGTCACATTTAGTTTCAAACACAGCAAATGTCAACAAAAAAAAGGAACAAGCAGGCGTTTGCGGTACAATAAAAAGGAGAGATCATTAAAAGTAAATTTTCTGTGGCAGGTTCATAATTTAAAATAAAAAGAAAGTTTGGTGCAAGCGTGGTGGTGCTGTGCAGAGGTCGTTTTCCTTGAAGCAGAGGCGAGAGGTTCAGTTTGCCACACAATTAACGGATTTCAGAGTGCTCAACCTTTGAACAGCCGGAGGCGGAGGAGGCATTTTCACTTTGCAGTCCTTCAGTGTTCTTCTCAAGCCCTGCGTGTGTTTTTGTGGTCCAATTTCAGATGGAAATTGTCTCTCATCGTTATTCCTTTCCTGGTATTGTTCAGGTGGGTGGGAGGATGCGACATTGTGTTTGTGATGTTACATGTGTCCAGTCCACAATCACTGTGGTGTTGCATCTCCGTTGACTTCTACACCGTGCTGCTGTAGCTGTGCTCGAAGCAGTGCATTATCATTCTTCAGTTCCTCGATCTAGAAAATAAAAAAACATAATGTGACTCACAGAAAATGAATAAAAAAGAAGCAATACAGTGAGCTCAGCTTCACTAACTTTCCTCCCTGGAAGCTACAACAGTAGTTTAAGTCACTGTGTGTCTGTGTGACTCTGACAGATACACAGCAGCCACTGTGGCCACAAGGGGTAATTACAGTATACAAGCACATTGTATTTATCTATATTTCCCAAGATTCTACAATGTTCTTAGGAGATAAAAGGTAGCAATGGGAAAGATTTCCACATTCACGAGTGTAACGACTCAAGACAGATTACAAATGTGACTTCCAGAAAAAAAGCTTCGTAAATGTAATTACAACCATAACACCAAACGAATTAGGGAACGAATGAACTGTGTTTACAGACAACAGTACTCCTTGTGCTGTTTTCAGTGCAGTGTATATTTAAAAGGACTAGCACGTCACCACATTCTGTATCATTTACGGTTCACACAGCATCCCAACTTATTTGGAATCGGCTTGTAAAACTTGGATATGGATGTGAATTACAAGATGGAAACTGGTAATTGCAGTTACTCCAATATAACTTGAATGCACCATCAGTTACTTTAATGACATCATCATCATTACGCAGATTTATTGAGACTTTGGATGTTTATTTAAGTGATAAAATCCTTGAAATTTGCATTGGTATAATAATAGATCAGTATTTGTATAACGTTATCCTTTTATTTTTGGCTCTTGTGTTTTGATTTTCTTTTTTAAACAGTTTGATACCTGCCTTGATGTTTTCCCAAATTAAACAGGCCACCTTACGTTCACAGGCCTGAATCTTAATGTTTTGGTTTCTATCCTACAAAATAAAAGGATAAACATGCACGTTCAGTTAAAGCTGAGTGCACTTGAGGAATGATGTGGGAGGTTAACCTGTTGTCTAAGTAGCTCGTTGTCCATCTCGACTCTCTCCACCTCTTTGTAGCTCTCCTGCAGTCGCTGGTTGCTCTGGCGCAGCTCTCGGATGTAGTCGCAGGCTTTGGACAGGATGCCTCCTTTACTCTGAGAAACGAAGCACGATGAGATGTTAAAAAAACGTGTTAATAAGCATCACTCACATAAATCTTTACTGAACCATTTCAGAGCAGTATCAGATTATTAAAGTGAAGCGCTGCCACAGAGCCTCATCTGAACTGAGGCTGAGAGTCCTTAGCTGTGGTGTTTCAGTCTGACTGTCAGCATCACTTATGCAAGCACACATTAGGTGGAAGGACGGAGTGTAGCCCTGATTCAAGTATGGAAGTGGTGGTTATGAGTCTGGATGAAACCCTGCTTCAACATGCAAACAAGCAATGTGACGACATGGAGGGCAGAAAGCCCCTGTGACTTCATAAAACCTGATCTTTACGGGCAGATTTACTTGAATCATAAAGATGCGTGTTATTACAGAGATCTGACGTTATTGTACATGCTTTGAAAATTTAAGCACAGCACTCACCGCTCCAGTTCTGCTGTCTACGCTGCAGTCAGGGATGATTTTTGAAAGCGTGACGATCCAGTTGTTGATCTTGTCTCTTCTTCTTCTCTCCACTGCAAAAAAAAGAAATCGGTCATATATTAAGTTTTTTTTTAAAAACAAGAAATATCTTCTAATCTGAAAACATTGAGGTGCCTTATATACACATCAACTACAACCAGCGATGACAAACCTTCATTGTGCTGCGCTCTTCGCCTCTCATCTCTGGGCGCCCGTGTACCCTCCACCTTCCTGTAAAGACACAGCAAAACAAATATTACGATGAAATCATGAATAAAATATCAGACTTTCAATATTAACCACATCTGTGACACCTGAACTAGAACGCGGCTAACAAAAAAATACATTTATCTATTCATTCTGGCTGGTTGATGAGGAGTTCCCACATGCACCGTTAGTCTTTATTAGCCTTGACTGCCTCGTCTGTTGAGGAGGTGCAAGCACAGCTGAACCTTCAGGTCCTCTGGAGGGTTTGTGGGATCCAGCCACTGAATCCAGATGTTTAATTCATTAGCCTTATTTACGCTAATAGGACTCAGGTTTAGTTAGCAGCTTTCAACTAGCAATACCTTCTCTCTGTCAACTTTTAATTCACCGTACCATGAAGCTAATGATTGATCAGCGATCCACCAAACGTCTGTCTCTACAACACATGATGGGGGCAGGGTGGGGGCGTATGTGAAAGTTCTTCTCACCAGTTTGTACTGCCATGCTGCAACATCTCGCTTTCACCAAGGTCTCTGGGGATGGCAGGTAAGTAGGACAGAGTGCGGTTTTCAGATGTTGGATGTTTTAAATGATGGATTTTTGTTTTCTATCTTCATTTGTACACACAATTACAAAAGTGATCATTCCAAAAAGGGCAGGAAGAGATAAAGGACACCGATCCACTGTGAAGTTACAGGGAAAGGGGTGAGAGAATGTGGGGGTGAGAAGTCGGCCAAACACGTGGGGGGAGAGTTATGGTGATTTGGTATCTGCGGGGATGAACATGTGGGAGCGGTTTGTTACACTCACGCAGTGTAGGTGTGCGTGCGAGGCGCGATGGTACGAGGGGCCGTCGTCTGCAGCACCTCGGGGGGGCTCATCATCACGTAAAACTGGCCTGGAAGAGACAAACGAAGAAAAATTAAGTTATCTTCAAATGGCTGTTTTATTTTCACTGATCAGGAATGTGATCAGGGTCAAAGGACGACAGGTGTCGCTCTTCCCTGCAGGTGATTTAGCAGCGAAGCCGAAGTCGTTTTCTCACCTCCCGCCTGTGTGATCGTTGGGTCGGCGGTGGCCTGCACCGACACGGCTGTGGCCGTTCCATCGCTGACGGTGGCGGCAGGGAAATAAGCGAAACGTGTCTCTCCCCCCACGGTCTCGCCGCCAGGACTGCCCCCGTTGCTGAAAGGGTTCTGGATCACAGCCTGGAGGGGGTGGCATCAGTCAGACCACAATGACGTGGACAAAAACACGTCCTTACACCTGCTTCCGTCTCACACTGTGTTTACTCACCTGTGCCACGGCCTGCGGGGCTCCGGTGAACGCTGCGGTGGAGACGACGCTGACGGCTCCGGCACCGTCAGCCGTGGCTTCTAACTGATCGTCTGTCACCTGAACCACGCGATAGGTCACCTGGGGACAGAGCAGAGAGCGAGAGTTTCAAAAAAGATCACGCTGGGGTTCGTTTTGAAGACGTTTGACAATGAATGCTCACCTGTCCTCCGCTGTTCTCTGTGCGGAACTGGTACTGAACATTGTGGTCGGCGAACGCAGCCTGCGGGACACCGGTGATGGTCACAGCAGTCTGCTCCTCCGTCCCCACCGCCTCTCCTGCAACACAGGGGTCAACATGTGTCAAACCTGCGACGCTGCACCATAAAACCAGATGGGAGTGGATGCATTCCTGCAGCAGGAACTACACGTTCTTAAAGCAAAACCTAAATCTGCATCATAGCTTTTACATTTGCATCACTTGTCAGGATTACAAGAAACGAGTCTCCCACCTTCCTGTAACTGCACCACCTCTTCTGTTTCCTGTTTGTCGTGACTGAAAACAAAAAGTGAACACCAATGAGTCAATTTCAAGCTAAGTCAAACATGCACATTTCTCAGAAATAAAGTCATTAGATGTATGGAGCGAGCTCTGACAGCCAGCCGTGGGTGCAGGGCGCCCCCAGGTGAGGGGACGATGGATAAGACATAAATACAGTGATAAATATCTGGCGTGAGGCTTGACAGGAATCATGTTTCCTGCAACTTCCAGGAGGAAAATTACAAGTGCATGAGAATTTAAAGTCCAGTCAGTGTTTTGATTGGCTGCACAAGGCGAGACGAACTTCACAAATAACTATAATCCTCCCAACAACGCCCCTCCTAGTTTGATTTAAGCATTTTAATCCTAAAAGTGTTGCATCAGGCACAGAAACAGCACAGTGAAGTCAGATGTTGCAACGAAAACTGGTTACAAATTGCTGCAGTGCATTCCTCTTTCTTGCCATGTAAATAAAACAGTAATCGTGATGTTACATTTGAAAAAAAAAAAAAAAAAAAGGGCGCTCAAATTCTGCTGAAAACGTCTTTACGGGTGCCCAAACGCATCACCGCCGCATGCTGCTCAGACCCTGCTTCAACCAGGGGCTAAAAACCAAACAATGCACACATATTGAAAGTATCTGGAGCACGCAGGTTATTAACGGAGCAATGCGCTGCAAGGAGAAGAAGGTTTTAGGCCGTGGTGGGAGCCATGGCTGAGCAGGAAGCGGCCAGACGCCTCTCACCTCGCCGAGCTGTCCAGACTCTGCTCCAGCATATCCATGAAGCTTTTGCGGGTGTAAAACGCCGATATTCAACGACACTGATTTACGGAGATGGAAGCGCTGATCACGGGGACAAACACACGGGTCATGTGAGGAAGACAGTCCAGGACACGTGAGGCACCGACCGGGCAAGGAGCTAAAATGGAGGCCGCAGCCGAGCAGGACGGAGCCGTCTGCGTCTGTGCGGAAACCAGAAAAAAGGAAAGCGTCTCCGGGTGTTTGCGCGGCTTCGCGGCGGCGGCGGAGCTCCAGTCTGGGGGTTTAGATCGTTAAACTGTTTCAGATTCGCTCCTGGATGCACGGATGGGCGATTGTTTCCTTTTTAAAGTCGCTGGGAACGTTTTTGTCCTTGGTTTCCTTGTTGTTGCTCCGCTGCGCACAGCTGCTGTTTATCCGCGCAAAGCTGCGGGCTGCAACATGCGCTCAATAAGATACGGAGTGGACTCGTTAGCACGCTTTGTTACGCGGTGAAATTAGTGTTTTTATTCCTCTTAACTGTCGCTTTGACAGCGTAAGAGATCAGATTTTGTCACATAGTATTCACGTGACTCCTCGGATGCGAAGAGTTTGTTGGGCAGAAGCTGATTTTCGCTCTGTTCTCGCGTTATTTCTGCCTTAAATCTCACATATGGATGAATTGTTTGTTTGGAGCTTCTGAGACAAGTGGATATATGTTTTCCTGGCATTCAAATTCATCTGTACAGTATTTATCTGACACAATACTGACAATCAGCTCCCCGGCGACGCTTTTTTCAGGTCCCCTGCCCAGGTGACCACAGAGATCCAATACGGGTTTTCCCTCAAACCACATGACAAAAACGGCCGTGTCGTGCCATAAACCTGCTCTCAGAGCTCACACGTTTCTCATAAATCAGCTTTATGTCACGTTGAGCAGCTAAGTACCAATTTTCACTTCAAAAGGAGACGACAGGTCGAGTTGGAGAGCAGAGAGGAGGAGATCATGTTGTCTTCTGCTTTCTGTCTTATCGCTCCATCAAACGCGGCGATGGCGCGTCTGTCCGCAGGCGTGATGTCCTCAGCAGAGACAATCCACCAAAGCACGACTCACATCAAAACGTCTCCCATTTAAATGTTTCACCAAAACCATAGATTATTCGTGTTTTTTAATTAACAGCCGTGTTCTGTTTTATAAGACAAGATATAACTTTACTGATCCCACGCCGATGAAATCAGGGTGTTAGAGACAGCAAGAATAAAAAGGAGACGAGGAAAGAACAAATAGGCTATAAAAAGGGATGCAAAATAAAAATCCACTATATGTATATGAACATTACAGTCAAAAGGAATATAAAAATAATATTGCCAGCGGAAACTGAACAGCACGTGGTAAGATGTGGATAATAAAACAGTGTTTTGTGCTATCGCACAGTTTCTTTATTCCTTTATTATACTGAATTGGCTGCAGTGACCTGCAGAGTCACGCTGCTGAGCTGCTGAACAAATGCACTCAAAAAGCTTTGCAATGATTAATTAATCAATCACTGTCCAGAAGAGTTTGGGAGACGTACGAAGTGATTTGCATGGCAGAAAACAACAGGAAGCAGTCGTTTACACACAGAGACTTCATGCAGCTTCATGGCCCTCAGAGCTTCATATGAAACAGAGTGAAGCAGTAAACAAGAACCTCATAGACTGCAGACATCAGTGCACCTTAACCACATCCAGATATGATGGTTTCCAACCTGCGGGTCAGGATCCCTCAAGGGGTCACAAGATAAGATGATTAAAGGGCAAAGACAGAACGTGAATTTAATGTTTCTGATATCTGACTTTTCTCTGTCTTCTCCCTTTAACCTCCTCTGGTCTATGAAAAGCTTCATATAGAACAACATATGCTGCAGTGGTGCCACTCTGGGTGTGTAATCACAATGTCACAGGTTTGAGTCCAGACCTCATTTCCTGTCTGTTTCCTCTGAATATAGAAAAACTAATCAATCAGTGTGATGTCCACACTGAGCACAGACCCTGTGACAAGGCCTCCAAGCACATACTGGCCTCATTTTCAGGGGCTGCAACTGAGTTTGGGAACCCCTGAGACACACCCTCAAAAACAAACGTCCACAACAGCAGGACGCAACACATCCAGTAATTTTAATACTTAAATGTTTTATTGACTCTCAATAAGAAGGTATTGATTGACTGGTATCAGTCAGTCAGTTGTAAAGGTCCCTGTAAGCATAAGGTGCAAAAGAAAACTGAACTGCTGGACAAGTTGATGGAAATGTGGAGTAAATGCATTTTTGAAACTTAACTGATGTTTTAAAACCCTTAAACATGCAGTTTCCCTCTTTTATTTCACATTTTCTTTGCTCGCCCGCAGACCACTTTGATTTAAATTGACTTAAAATCAATAACAATGTGTAAAAGAAAACCAGTGATACATAACCGGGGTCTGCTGGAGTGTGGGGAAAATTGTCTTCTTGGCTCTCCAACTAACAAGCCAGATTCCCCAAAAAGTTGGGATGCTCTGAAACGTAAATAAATACAGAATTCAATCATTTCCAAATGGTTTCCAAAGTGTTCCTGAGCCCATGTACTAACATCCGTCATCCAATCATGTGCTCGCAAAGTGGTGAACCTCGCTCCATCCTCGCTTGTGAGCGACTGACTCTTTCCAGGATGCCCCTTTCATACCCAATCATGATGCTATCACCTGTTACCAATGAACCTGTTTACCTGTGGAACGATCCAAACAGGTGTTTTTGGAGCATTCCACATCTTTCCCAGTCTTTAGCTGCTCCTGTCCCAACTTGTTTGAAACGTGTTGCTGCATCAAATTCAGAATAATCTACAAAAATCAATGAAGTTGATGAGCTAAAACATTACATATGTTGTATTTGTACTGTTTTCAATGGAGTTTATGTCAGAGAGGATTAGCAAATAATCACATTAAACCAACTTTTTTGGGTTGAATGAGGCAGCTGAGCATCATGGGGTGGTTAATCAAAGCTGACAGAAGTGTGAATGAAACACATTCCTGAAACAGAAGCACCCTTTTAGACTTTTCTCATTGACGAATTAGAAAGTCAAGAGTCAGTAGCCCGAGTGTGAGACGAGGCTTAAAGCTCTGGAAACTCCAGCTCTGTATTTAGGGGTTAAAACAATCTGAAACCTCTTATATAACTTGTTCATTTTAGCTTCCTGGAGAAGTATCAGAAGTGTGGTTTGAGTCAAACAAACTCAACTCTCGGGCAATAGACCTGCTTAAAATTATCCCTTGTATGTATCACATGGCATTGTGAGTTTCTTTGAGTAGAGGGTGACTCATTCATTCAGACTGCACACCCTTCGCAGAGGGAGAGAGACAGAGAGAAAGAGGGAGAGAGGGAGAGAGGAACAACCACCTACCAAGTGCCAAACTTGAGGCCAACCTCTATCCTCTCCTCCCATCTCATTCTTTCCTATATGGGCACTCTCAGATGGATTTGCAGACAGCGCAGTTACAGACTGAACAGTGCTGGAGAACTAAGAGGGACACTCCGACCTCAAGATAACAAAGAAAATTAACAGAGAAGTCTTCAAATATTGTCGGAGCAGCGTTTTTCTCCTCATCTGACCAGCTTTGAAAAGGTAAATCTTCCCATAGCAGTTGGCATCTTTTGTGCTGGGACGTTTCTTTAATTTTCGGGTGGAGTCCATAACCCCTCCCATGTCTTTTGATTAATTCTACTTTGTCTTTTGTATGTTTTATGCCTTTGTGCTCAAAGGAGTTGGAAGACTCTGCTGAATTATGTTTAATTTCAATTCTAAACATGCATTTATGACTTTTTTTAGAGACATGGAAGTTCACAGATCCACACTTTTCCTTAAGAGTGAAAATCTAATTTCAGGGATAAATTAGCTGCCATTTGAGCTGGACTTGTTCCAATAATAACAAAGTTAGATTTGTAGAAAGACAATTTCCTCCTTACTGTAAAGTTTACATTATATACAGTACAATGGCAGTCTTTGCATATGTGCATCAGAATTAAAAAAAAATCCTGTTCAGTTATTGTGCATGAAAAACTTTTACTATGATTAAGTTGATAATCTGTTTCTGGAAAGATTTCAGCATAATGGCGACACCCAAAAACACTCCCCGAGGTGCAAACACACCCCTATCCCCCAACCGCATCACCCGGCTCCAGGAGAAGGAGGACCTGTCCAACCTCAACGACCGGCTGGCCGTCTACATCGACAAGGTGCGCTTTCTGGAGGCGGAGAACTCCGGCCTGCGTCTGCGCATCACAGAGTCGGAGACCGAGGTCAGCCGGGAGCTGACGGGCCTGAAGGCCGCTTATGAGACCGAGCTGGCCGATGCACGTCAGACTCTGGACTCTGTGGCCAAAGAGCGAGCACGCCTGCAGCTGGAGCTGGGCAAGCTGCGAGAGGACTACAAGGAGCTGAAAGCAAGGTGGGCTGCAGCAGCACATCACTCAGGTCCAAATCTAAATCTGACAGCGTTATATGTAGTGCTCTCTGTGTGTGCAGGGGTGGAGAAAAAAGGAGGAATTCATTCAGACAGTCATAAACTACAATGATTAGGGCGGGGTGGGGGGTGTTTTGAAGGGGTCTCAGCATGTTTGAGACCCTGAACTCCTTAGAAGCACCCATGTATGTTTGTGAAATCACAATTAAAGCCAGACTGTGTATGAAATAACGTTCATAATATTCCTCTAAGGAATGAAAGCTGAGTTCATGGCCATTAAAACACACCTTTATGCAGCTTAACACACCCAGCAGTTTTGCTGTTGCGTCTTGACGTGGTCTGACAGGACCAGCATGGTTGCTAATGTTAGCAAACTAGATAGTTAATGCTGTGTTACTGGCATTGCTGAGTCCCGCCTTTATGACTCTTCTCTGCTTGTTCTATTGTTACACAACTTTATAGCCTATACTATTATCCCTTAATGATCACTTGTGGTCACAGTGGCTACTGTTCAGCTACAGTAACAACAGAGACTAGTCAGAATTACCAAACCCTCTGGGAGAACAACACATAACACAACAAAAACTGATGCTTTCTCTGCAGGACTCTAAAGGTTTTTGTGTCAAAAATAAAACAAATCAGCCTGGTACGCCCTTTACGAGAAATGAAAAGGCTCTACTGATCCCAGCATTTTGTCTGATGATCATGGGAAGAAACAGCTGGCCTGCAGGCTCCTGAAATCCCCCTTTTCACCCACATCTTTCTCACTTAAATGCATCCACTGGTCCATTAGTGCATGAGTGACAGGGTTTTGTGATTGCAGTGTTAATATGTAAAGCCTTCCTGCACGTGTATCCACAGCAGCAAAACACACACTCACTCATTAGCTCTTCGTAGCTGATGCTTGTATAAGTTACACTGTGGCCCTGCTGCCGGGGGCCACTCCCTAGCTTCAGCATACCCTCCTCATTGCTCACTGACATTGGACTGCTACGCCGACTCCTTCCCATGCTGCCACATCCAGAGCCTGATGACTAACTCTTTCCCCAGCTTCTCCTCCTTCACCAAAGTAACCATTATACACACAATACGTGGCAGTGTTTAGAGCGCTCCACTCTTGCCTCCGTAATTTTTCCATAAATATTGAGGCGAAGGCAGCCGTGTGTTTGGCAAAGCCAAGCCGTTGCCATGGCAGTGTCTCAGCTAAACACCAGCGGCTGTGGTTTGTGGCTACCAGCTACACGGGACTGGACGCAGATCATTGTGGCCTGTGAGTCATATGCACCGAGGTCTTTTCCCTGCTTATATTTCATCCAGGCTACATCCTTATTCAAAAATAGCTCATACTTGTTTCATTAAAGTGCGTGAAGGAAAGTGTAGTAATTCAGTTTCCACTTGGTTCTCAAGTTACAAAGCAAATGTGGACGTCTGTCCCTCCTCTGTTCGCTGGAATGTCCCCCATCAGTGCTGAAAACACGTCCGGGAAGATTCAACCTAACATCTGAGACTCTTTTTGTCTTTACAGGAACACCAAAAAGGAGTCAGACTTGGCTGGAGCGCTGCAGAGGCTCAAAGACCTGGAGGCTCTGCTGAACTCCAAGGATGCGTCCTTGACTACGGCTCTGGGAGAGAAGCGTAACCTCGAAGTGGAAAACAGGGACCTGAAGGTGCAGATTACCAAGGTAACTCGAAGCCACGCTCAGCTTAAAGCTCAGTGGAAACACATCTGGGGTTCATCTTAACGCAGTTACTCTACGAGCTCTGAGTCTGTCTCTCATGATCCTCAGTGTTTTCACTGGGCAATAATAAATGTCAGCTTATCAAAGATCCAGTTACCCTATTTGTGCCTTCACTGCTCGCTATTTATGTAGTTTTCCAGGGGGGGTTGAAAGGGCCTCACATGCCCAGGGCTTATATAACTTTACTGAGTGAAAATAAAAGATAAAAATTCTTGGATTCAGTGAGTGTGTGAGACTAAATGAAGAATCTCTTCACTGACTCTTTCTGTCACGGCTGCTTGAGCTCAGAAATTTGGTTTAAAGAGCAGCCTCCACGCTCTCCTGTCTTATATCTACTGCATGTTTCTGCACTCTGCGGTGTCTTTATGCGAATGTTTGTGCATTGCTTTTCACTAATATTCACTTCCTATTGCGCTTTCTTAGCTGGACACCAGTTTGGGAGATGCCAGGAAGCAGCTGCAGGATGAGATGCTGAGGAGGGTGGACGGAGAGAATCGCATCCAGACCCTCAAAGAGGAGCTGGAGTTTCAGAAAAACCTCCACTCTGAGGTCAGACTCCCGGAGAAAAGCACCTTTCTCCACTTTGTCACATCAGCACCAGCCCATATTGATGATTTTGGGAATTCTCCAACAGGAACTGCGGGAGATAAAGCGGCGCCATGAGTCTCGCATGGTTGAGTTGGACAATGGCCACCAGCAGGACTTTGAAAGCAAGCTGGCGGAGGCGCTGATGGAGATGCGGAACCAGCACGAACTGCAGATCAAAATGTACAAGGATGAGATCGAGAAGGCCTACAATGCCAAGGTAGACCGTCAGTTTAATGTTGCTGTAAGGTACAAAAACTGTTTGATGCACTGAACTGTTGGTCGGACAGTTTCCACTAGCAGCAGTTTCGAAACCTCTTAATAACGAAGCAAAGGGAGGTTCTGAATGCAGAGCTGTTTGATCATCATATTCCTTTTCTCCCTTGTTGTTTGCTTCTGTCAGCTGGAAAATGCTCGTCAGTCAGCGGACAGGAGCAGCCACCTGGTCGGAGCCGCACATGAGGAGCTCCAGCAGACACGAATCCGCCTGGAGTCCCTGTCGGCTCAGCTCAGCCAGCTGCAGAAACAGGTGATCTGACATGAGCGGGTCACAGTCAGGCTTCTGACGCCAGAGGCTCGTACTCATTACGTGATGTTTTTTCACTTTCTGCGCAAGAGCGAAAACTCACTTAAATGTTTTCTAAATATTTGAAACATAAGATTGGTTTACACATTTACAGAAATTAAGATTTAAAAAATTCTTATCCTCTTTGAAATGCAAACGCTGAAAGATCAGCTGTGTAATGTTTTGACATTTCAATAGGATTTTCCTGTTTGCTTTTCATTTCCTTAGAACAAACAAACACTTTTCACCCTCTTTTGGCTGAGCTTAAGTAAACCGACATCCAGTATAACACTCATCATGTGGCCAGCGTGCCACTAAACCCTCATCTTCACCCGAAATTATGTCAATATTTACGTTGTAGTTGTACTCTGTGTGGTTAGCAGTCAGCCAGCTGTGATCAGCCTCTCTTGTTGCGCTCCTCTGGTGTTTTAAGACTCTAATTTTGACAATAACCGTGTGGTCCTTCTATCTGATCCAGCTGGCGGCCCGCGAGGCGAAGGTGAGGGACCTGGAGGACGCTCTGTCTCGGGAGCGGGACACCACCCGTCGCCTGCTGGGAGAGAAAGAAAGAGAAATGGCCGAGATGAGGCAGCAAATGCAGCAGCAGCTGGACGAGTACCAGGAGCTCCTGGACATCAAGCTGGCTCTGGATATGGAGATATGTGCTTACAGGAAGCTGCTGGAGGGAGAGGAGCAGAGGTGTGCTGTGCACGGGCTCACAATGAGTTCATTCAACAACTGCTGTAAACCACAAGCCTCCCACATCTTTTCTTATTCCCAGTGAATAAATGCCATCATGTTTGTCCCTGCAGGCTGCGTCTCTCCCCCAGCCCCCCGCCCACCAAAGTGACAGGAAGTCGTTCCTCCGCTTCAGCCACTCGGTCGATGAACTACAGCAGTCAGAGCTCGTCTGCCAAGAGGCGCCGCCCCAACGACACCGACAGCGAGGCCTCCAGCTTTGCGGGTGGAGCTGTGGCCCGCACTCGCATCACCCAGCAGGCCTCAGCCAGCGGACGGGTCACCGTGGACGAGGTGGACCTGGATGGGAAATATGTCAGACTCAGCAACAAAGCAGATGAGGTAAGAGGGTGAACTAACATGGCAGGGTGATTAAATGTTATCTGAGAAACGCTGCGATGGAAACAAACTGCTCTTTCTACTGTGTGATTGGTCAACAGGAGCACGTTGAATACAGGTTTCTGAGACTGTAAATAGATCCAGCTCTCACCCTCATTTGAAGCCACAGACACAAAGTTGACTCATGGAGCCTGATTATTAATTCACCATCTGCTGAGGGAGAATATTACTTTAATGGTTTGACACTATAAAAAAAATGCTTTTTATCCAACCATCAGGATCAAAACTTGGGGAACTGGCAGGTGAAGCGGCAGGTGGGATCTGGTATTGCCATTGTCTTCAAGTTCCCGGTGAAATTCACCTTGAAGGCCGGCCAGAGGGTCACGGTAAGCAGCACCTTTCCTCAGCAGAATCACAATGAGCACGGTGATGAACACAGTTGCTGACAGCTCACCCTACTTGTACCTTTGCGTGGTTGACAGATCTGGGCCTCTGGTGCTGGTGGAACCCACAGTCCCCCCTCTGACCTGGTCTGGAAGACTCAGCCCTCATGGGGCACTGGAGACATGTTCCAGACCACCCTGATCAGTGCCAACGGAGAGGTAGTTACCACTCAAACTCAGCTAATAGACACTTTGTTTAAACCTAAAGGACTGTTATTATATCGAGTTTTATTATAGCCACAGTGTTCATGTAAAGTTCCATGTATGCTTTAAAGTTCAGTAATGGACAATAAAAAAATTAATGAACATTATAATACTTTTTCCTCCAGGAAATGGCAATGAGGAAGGTCACCCGCACACAGCTTGAGGAAGAAGATGATGACATGGTGAGAGAACTTGTATTGATAACATGTATGCATAACACAGGTGATGATAAAGGAGCTAAAGTCCACTGAATTAGGCCCACAACACCTCAAGAACCTGTGAATGCTGTTATGAAGCGCACACGTATCATCTTGTCACATGATCCAGTAGAGACTCAACATTGGCTGACATCAACATCATCATTTCATATCAGTATATGACAAAAATAACATCCACAGAGACACAGCTGCTGTAATGTTCTCTGTAAATCAGCTCATCGTTTAGTGAACAGTTCGGCGTCCTCCTGTAAGTCTCCCACTGTGGGCCCTCAGAGTCGTCACCACAGGATTATAACAGTCAAACGTGAGTGAGCTCTCAGGAAATGCTCTAACGTCAACACTGACTCCGTGTCTCTGCCTCAGCAGGTGGCTCACAGCACCTGCGGGGACAGCGAGTACAACCTGAGGAGCCGGACGGTGGTCTGCGGCTCCTGCGGACTCCCCTCAGACAAATCCAGCAACTGCTCCGTGACCTCAGCCTCCCGCTCCTTCCGCAGCGGAGGCATCTCCGAGGGTCTACTGCCGCACTCCTACGTGTTCAGCACCAGCACTCCTCGCAAGGTGGGCCCTGCAGCACCTGCAGCCGACGCAGGACTTCCTGTTAAACGTGGATTTTGAGCAGATTTGTGTGTAACTAACAGCAACTTCATCCATCTGTCCTCTTAGGCTGGAACCAGAATGGAGAGCTGTCCGATTATGTGAGCGCCTGGAGCATCACTGAAACACTTCATCCCCTCACTTAGTTTTCAGTTATTAGTCCTGTAGTCACCACTTGTAGTTGTGAAGTTCAGTTCATGTACTTTTGGAGTAATTTTCAAGATATTTTAGGCAATAAAACTTTATACTGCTTTTTTTTATCATGTACATAGGCATGCTTATGAAATATTTTCTTGAATTCATTGTGATTAAAGCAGCTGACTGTTTGTATCTGTGACATTAAGGGTTGGAGATGTCTTCCAGGCTTTCACCTAGTAGTAAATTATGAGTCTACCAGCGACTTAACAGCTTAAAACAACTGTTTGGGCTAATTTATTCTAAAAAGTTGGTGATATCCACAGCTGCTGTTGCTGGAAGATAAAATCATACAAATAAATCTGGTTTGTGTTACACTCTGGAAACATACTGACGCAGCAGGGTTACAGTAAATCCTTTATTGTTCACTTATTTTGAAAAATACATTCATCTTGAACAGAACTTGTCTCTGGAGTTAAATGAATCGACCCTAACCTTGCTATAGATCCAAAGAATATTGTGTATTTTTTACTGATATCAATAAACATGTTTTCAGAATTCTGCCTCAGTTGTCTTGGTGTGACAGCCACACACACACACACACACACACACACACATTTTACCTTTGCATAGTAGTATTATAATGGATAAGCAATATAAATTGATATTTAATTTATATAATTGATTGAATATAACTATAAATAGTCTTTTGTCCTCTAAAGATCTGAGACCACAGAAAGCAGATATGTGTTTTGACAACAACACCAACACCACCACCACCACCACCACCACCAC
>JBBMOE010000015.1:11596166-11615079 GCA_037975065.1 Chaetodon trifasciatus
TAATAATAATAATAATAATAATAATAATAATACTCTGAAAGGGGACATTCTAATGAGCACCTTTTTGATATTTTAAGTGCATTTTGATAAAGAAATACCCCTTTTACTAAAGTAGCAAGTACCTAGCACTTTCACCTTTGTACCTGGACTATTTTAATGTTGTAGCATTTCTACTTTTACGTTAGCAGTCTCCCACTACTGTCCATATTCATAATAAAAACAGTACTCAATACCATATGGTCCAGAGATCGTGCTTTTATTTTGAAATTGGAGCGGTGTTGTTTTTCAAACCCGGAAGTGGTGACACCGTCGTGTCGGGGTGTTTCTGCTCGGCTCTTGTCTTCTGTCAGTATATTATTGCTGTGTAAGTTGTGCCACTGCCTTGTTTTATAGGACGTACGTGCATGTGAAGTTGTTTTCAGGAAAAGCTTGTTAACGTTTGGTGAGTTTCGTTAATACTTTGTCACGAGGTCGAGCAAAGTCAAGCTCATAGCAAGTTTAGCTAGCAACTCACAACCATTAAACCCAGCCTGTGGACTGGAGCTGAACTGGTCAAATCTTCTGTTTATTCACTGTAAAAACAAACCTCTTTAACTAACAATCTCGATGATGTAGTTAGCTTCTTGCTTTCTGCTTAAGTTACTAAATACATCTGAGCAGCTGGATGAATTTGGTATTTTTATCGACAAAATGACTAATCAATCGATCGACTGATCTTTTCAGCAATAGCTTAGAGACAAAGTACTTTGACTTTGAGCTCTGGGAAACAGTTATAGAAGCTTTCAAATATTCTGTGAATCCTGACGACTCAATTAATGAAAAATAATTAACAGCTGAGTGCAGTAATTAGTTGCAGCCCTGCCTGATGTGATCATGTCAGTGCAGAGTGATTCTGATCACTCAGCCCTAATTACAAGTTCAGACAAAATGCAACGTTTGCAGAAAGAGAAAACATTAATTTGGCAGCAAGAATGCTTGTGTCGTCTCCTCCGGTGCTTCAGGGTCTGTGAGCAGCAGCCTGCAGGTGGACGGTGTCCGCAGACTGAGCGGCAGAGCTCTCATTAGTGGGAAGATCCATCAACACTGGAGCAGGCTTTCTGAGCCATAGCTCGCAGGCTTTGCGGCATCTAAAAGTTACTTGCTTTGGCTCTACAGCTAGACTGACAGTTCATGAAGTCGTGTGATCAATGTGGGGTCACACGTCCTTCAGCTCAGGGTAGATCACGTGCTCTGCTCTGTTCCAGGAGTGCGGCTCCATCTGGATGTTGAGCGCGCGGGCTCTGTTTGGGATCAGCTTCCTGGTGACCTCAAAGGCCGCGACAGTCCTCGCTCAGACAGGGACATGTCCGCAGTCTGCCGCAGCTAACAAGCACAGGAGGGACTGTTCCAGTAGCAGACCAGCGTCCACGATGGCCCACAGCATCAAATATCTCGGGTGAAGTCTGAACTCTTAAACCGTTTGCAGGCTGTAGGTGTGTGGACTGTCCGGACTGACCTGTCTCTGCTCCTGCAGGCAGGAGGAGGCCCAGCACATTGATGAGGAGCTCTTCAGTGAGTACGGCTTCAGCGTGGACCAGCTGATGGAGCTGGCTGGACTCAGCTGTGCCACAGCTGTGGCCAGGGTGAGATGTCAGTCAGGGCTCTTATTTTGAAATAAAATGTGTTTGATGTAGAGAACTATTTAGAAATGTGTTGTTTAAGCTAAATATTTTGGGGTTTTGGACTTCCGGTTGGACAAAAGACATTAGACGATGTCACCTTGGGCAGTGGGAAATTATAATGAGTATTTTTCATTTTTTTCCAACATCTTATGAACAACATGATTAATTAAATAATCGAGAAAGCAGGTGGTAGATTAAGTCATAATGAAAATAAATGTTAGCTGCAGCCCAAACAGTGTACTGGTGAGTAGCCAGTTTAAAGCAGGAATCTAGTTCATTTACATTATCAGCTGCTTTGGCATTATAACTGTGTTGTTCTGTTCTGTGTTTTTTAATGCACATGAACACACCTTGAAGGCCTTTTAGGTACCACTTCGACTTGGTTTCTCCTCAAACGGCCCAGTTGTGCTACCAGGAAACCAGGTTTTGCATGAACAGAAATTAGATTGTTGCCTCAAGAGGGGAATAATCAGATTACTCCATCTTCTGACTCCACACTACTGGAAGCATTTAGCTGCAGAGAGAAAAGTCCTCTTTTCCTTGTCAAACACCAGATGTGGTTTAGTGCTGTATAGATTTTTTTTTCTGTGTTTTTTCCTGCAGGCGTATCCAATTACCTCCCTGATGAAGGCCAGACCTTCTCTGCTCGTGATTTGTGGGCCAGGAAACAACGGTGGCGATGGCCTGGTCTGTGCCCGACACCTGAAACTCTTTGTGAGTGTCACTCAGTTTATTTCAAGTGCAGGAATTAAGCAGTTCTCAGGTGCTTGAGTATTTCTGTTTTATGGTGTTGTATACTTCTACTCCACTGCAGTGAAATGTACTGTACTTTTTACTCCATTACATTTATTTAACTACTGGTTACTTCACATGTGTTTTGTCATATAAAACTCATGATTAGCTCTGGAATTGAGTTTTGTTTTTTGATGAAAAGTGAGAAGCTGTATGTGTGAGTTTTTCTCGATGTTACACAGTCCAGGTAGAAATGGAAACATACGTACAGCTAAAAACAAGAAAGCTGAACAAAGATAAGTTTCGAACATAATTTCTACATTTGTAGAATATATTTTGAATAAGTTTTAATTAAAAACATAAATAATGACACAATGTCTTGGATCTATTGGATCTATTTTTGCAGATTAAAGTGTCCAGCACACTAAAATCAGCTCCACCTCAAACAGCTACAACAGTAAAGGGTCCATTTGGTGTAACAAGTACTCTTATGTTCCCTTAAGCACATTTTGAGATATCCCTACTTTCAGTGAACTAAAGGATGTGGATACTTCTTCCACCCCTGCTGTACAGCTCAGTGTTAGACCATTTAAAGACCTTCTGTGCTGCATTAATCCTCTGTGGCGACTTTGAACCAATCAGAATCCATTCTTCACCCACAGCTATGCTATCAAACTCCCCATGTGTGCAATCAGGGGATTAACTAAACTTGGTCAAACTTGGCGGCCGTCAGCTTTCAAACCGTGCTGATGCTTTCTACCTCCTTGTGCGTCCTCTCGCAGGGTTACGAGCCCGCCATCCTCTACCCGAAGAGGCCCAACAAACCTCTGTTCCAGGGTCTGACCACACAGTGCCAGAAAATGGAGATCCCCTTCCTGACTGAGATGCCTGAGGTTTGGTGTAAATCAATTATGCAGCAGCGTTAATCTGCAGCGGTGAAGGAGATTCTTCTGCGTGTTGTGTTTACGAGTGTGCTTCAAGCTATGGGAGTACTGTATCACACATTATTACATCTTTCTCAATCAGGCTGCAGTTTAGAGCAGATGAAGCCTCAATTATCCCTGTGGGGGAAGTCGGCTTTTATTGCAACAAACAGCAGTCTATGATGTAATTGATTGATTGCTTCAGTAATGATGCTCAGTCTGGATTAGTGTCTTACTGATGGTCTTAGTTTTAAAACATATTTTTAGCGTTTTTGTTTGTTAGTCTGTCGAGGAAATGGAAAAAAACACCAATGGAATAAATTGATTTCTCAGGCTAAGGTGATCGACGAGGCTTACAACCTGGTGATAGACGCCATCTTCGGCTTCAGCTTCAAGGGGGCCGTGCGAGAGCCTTTCGGTTCCATCCTGGACGTGCTGATGAAGACGACAGCCCCCATCGCCAGCATCGACATCCCCTCAGGTCAGTCCTCACGCGAGAATACGGGTTGACGCTAAAGAAAGATGTGCTTCCTGCCATGTTGGTGAGTTTTAATCTTGTAATCGCTTCTGTTCATCTGGATGCAAATTAAATTATCTGTATATTTATTATATTATTATGAGAGTTACTAATAATTGGGATCTCAATATTGATCAAAATAATCCTTATTATCATTTTTTAGCAGCCGTGCCTGTTTGTCACGACCTCCACTGTGCACAAGAAGAAGAGGAGGAAGGCTGATGTGGACTGTGACGTCCTGTTTGTTGTTTGTTTTACAGGCTGGGATGTGGAGCAGGGCAGCACAGACGGACTGCAGCCCGACACGCTCATCTCTCTCACTGCTCCCAAGAAGTCTGCCTCCTTGTTCAGAGGACGATACCACTTCCTGGGAGGCCGGTTTGTGCCTCCGGGCCTGGAGAGGAAGTACCAGCTCAACCTGCCTCAGTACCCCGACACAGACTGTGTGTTACAGCTGTAGGTGTGAGGAGAGGTTTCAGTGTCGTCTTTAAAGGAGCAGTTTGAGGAGGAATTCTCATCTGCCTCTTCTTCCAAGAGACAGATGAGAAGATCAATACCACCCTCACGTCTGTGATGATTACAGAGCTTGACTCTAGAGGTGAATCTTCTAGTTCAGCATTCAGGCTGGAAACAGCTTGTCTGGTTCTGTCTGAAGCTGGAAATCATGCACAAAAGCACGTCTGAAGCTCACAAATGAACATGTACCTCATTTGTTTCATCCATTTTTCAACAGAAACGTCAAAATGACAGTTTGTGGTCTGACAGGGATTAATGTGCTATAACTTTTTCTTGGCATAAAGTAATATTCAAAGATATTTGTCATCACAGTGAGGTTGCCAGATATGGTACCATCGTGCCTGAAGACTGAGACTAAAAACTTGTGTTCATTGACAGAATCTGGCAGATTCGACCTGTTAATTAATGAGTGTTAAAGGAGCTTTAGACAGAGCCAGGAGAGAGGTTTCCCTCTGCTTTCACTCTTCATGCCACGCTAACACACAGACATGAGAGTGGTATCAGTCTTCACATCTAAACTTTGGAAACAAATCAAATGTGTGTGTTTCCCTTAGTGTTAAATGACCCCTTTAAAGGCAGAATGAGTTGGATTTTCCTCAGTCATCAGAAACTGTCATCTCTCATCTCTCATCTCTCTGTCTATGTCGTGGATGTTTGAAGAGCTGCAGGTCTGTCTGACTGAGGGTGGGGCACACGCACACGCACACGCACACGCACACACACACACACACACACAGATCACAGGCCGTAGTGGACAGGATGAAACACGCACTTCAGCTGCATTCACACAAAATCCAGCAATGCGGCACCTTCCTGCTGCATTGTGCAGAGCTTTGTGGAGGCGTGGGTGTGTTTATTCGTGCTTTAGAATGAAAACGGTGTGAAACAATCATAAAACAATGTTTCTTTTCTCTGATTCACTGCTTTGTTCTCACTGACGCCCCTCTTCGTTCACTCTCCAGCTGGCTCGACCACCGCTGCTCTCTCTCTTTCCTCTTATAGCGGCGGAGGAGAGGCCAACTTTGAACGGTGTGTTTAAAAACAGCAACAAATCCTGCATAGTATGCCTTCAAATGTGGGAATTTGGTTGGTTCCCGTTGTGTGGATGGTGGTGGGTGTGATCTCAATGTGTGCTGTAAATCCAATAAGGTGTAATAATAGAGCTTTATCAGCTCTGTGAGTTTTCCTCACATGAAAGCACTAATCTAAGTGATGCCATGGCTGCTTCAGCTTTATGAAAAAAGTAAATAAAAGGATTGGAAGTTGTCTCCATTGTTATTATTCCTGTAACACCAGCCGTCCATTTAAAGGCTCTAAAATATTTATGAGACGAATCAGCAAAATTTTCACGGTGAGGTGCGTCAACAGAAGACTTCTCCATCGCACGTACTTTATCAGTTTTTATTAGTACATCTTATGATTTCATCGAATGGACAACTAGCAGCTGCAAAGACAGTTTATCATAGTCCATCACATTCTATTTTAAAATAACTTTACCGTACGTGTTGTGTGTCTCATTGTTTATACATTAGGTGGTAATGATTTAGTAAAAAGCTTTCTTTTACAACCAGCTTCACAGAGTCCAACAGACCGCCATAGTACCACTTACACTCTATATAAATGTGTGACTACATATACTTAAAGAAATACTGTATGTACAGTATATGCTTCTGACAATGTGGCTCATTAATGCATAATGGTTTCTCATGTAAGTGCAGGGACATGCTTTTGCGGGCAGAATACTATATACAGTGCTGGTACCATGCTCTCTGTATGTCATATCCATTTGTGATCTTTGTCAAGGAAAAGGTAAAATCGAGACTTGAGATGAAGAGGAGTTTTTCCCTCAAGTTGTCTACATGCAGGTCAAAGGGTTGACGGATGTCTTCAGTCCACGGAAGAAGCCTGAGGATGAAGACAGCAGGTATTAATGGATTTAATGGCACTTAAAACCAGTTTTTAGAGTAAATTCAATCCAGCAATAGACAGTAGTGCCTCCAAAATATACACTAAGTTCCTTGTTTCAGGTACAGTTAATTAAGGCGAATGCAGTTTCATGTAAAAACTATTACATGGTGATGATTTAACTTTCTAATCATTTTGGATGTTGTTTGTGGTGCTGTTGAACTGTAATACGTTATTCTGACAGGTGTTTGTAATATATATTGGCTGGACAAAATATTAGAAACAAAAAACTGAACATTCAAACCATCGTGAAGGTACAATGCATTGCCTGATGGCTGTATTAGACATTACTTTTTGCAAAAAATGGCAATTAATGCGTCAGTATCAGTAAACGTGCTGAATTAATTTTTTGATACTGCATTTTTTCAGAAATATACTTCAAAAATCCTTTTTTTTTTAAAACAAAAGACACCAAATTTGTCACATGATAAACGCTGTCAGCAGCCACACAAGAGCTTTGCCTGAATATATTTAACCTCATTTAACTTTTAATTTCACCTGGAAGCCTCTTAGAATATATTCTTTTACAAGAGACACCTGCCAGAAATGGGAGGACAGAGTGGTTGGAGGAATACTTAAACATTTTATGAGTTCACTTATTCACTTTCTAGCTGGGATTTCGATCGATAGCACTCTCATCTCTGTACTTTAAATATAAAGCTGGAGCCAGCAGACGGTTAGCTTAGCTTAGCAACAAGACTGGAAACAGAGGGAACAGTTAGCTTGTCTCTGTCCACACTGAAATCTGCCTATCATCATCCATGAAGCTTACTCATTAACACATAATATCTCTTTTGTTTAATCTGTACTCAAACCAAAGTGTTAAAATGACATTTATCTTATGTAACTCAGCAAGAAGAAAGGAAAAAATGTCCCAGAATAGGTAGAGTATGATGAATGTGAGTATTCAATGCCAGCAATGGTGCTACTGTATGGATATCGTAATACAAATGTTATATAAGGCTGTGACTCTTCATTAAATAGTGGATATCTCACGGTGGAATGATGCTGTTTATGTTCACGTTCATATCAACATATCATAACATACCTGTGCTATTCGCCGACCTGCACTCCTGCGCAGTTGTCTTTACTTTCTGAGGCTATCGCTAAATATTCAGCATTTCTAGAAGGAAAGGATAAAAAACAAACAGTGGTTATCAGACTGTGAAACCTTACTTTACTCAATGAAATGGGTGAAAAATGCAAAAACAAAACACCACAGCTCAGGTTAAATGAAAGGTCTTTGTTTTTTCGTGTTCTTTTGACTTACAGGAGGGAGGTTTTGGTTTTTACTAGGGAGGATGACGGGACAGGACGGACAAGACAACAAACATGACAGACAGACACAGGGCGCGTGAGATGTTAGACAAAGAGACACAGGTGAAAATACACAGACACCATGGACACACTGATATTCTTAAAAATAAGTAGGTAAGAGGACAGGCAAAAAGAACCAAAGTGAGGATGAAACAAAACGACGTTAAAGGCTTAAATTAGACTTCAGTAGGAGAACATGAATACAGTCTGGCCGTATTCATGGATACACACTCTTTAAAGCTTTCCACATCAAATGCCTTATTTTGAACACAATGTCAAGCATGGGAATTTGTTCTTAGAGTAAAGGCCCTCTCACACTTTTTGCGAGTGTCAGCAAAATTCAGCTGTGCAAAATATGTGCGTCTAATAGATGAACTCCTGTAGCTGGCGAGCTAACTGCTAACAGACTAGTCAGCTAAGAAAATGCTATTTTCTCTGTACCGTGTTGTTTACTAACACAGGCAATTTGTCCTCAGGATTGTATTTCGAAAATTAGGTAAGGTAAAAAAATCTGCTCCATGTCAACGAGCTTGCTAAATATCAGTTAGATTGAAAAAAACTTCGGTTAGCAGTGAGTTAGCTTGAAAAACATCAGTTGGCTTCCAGTTAGCTTCACACAACATCAGTTAGCTGTCAGTTATCTTGAAACACATCAGTTAGCTGCCAGTTAATTTGAAACATCAGTTAGCTGCTGGTTAGCTTGAAACAACATCTGTTAGCTGGTAGTTAGCTTGAAACAACATCGTTAGCTGTCTGTTAGCTTTCAGTTCACTTGTTAACTCACTTGCAACAGGACAATGAGTTCACTTTATTCAAGAGACATATTTGTACCATCGACCTACATCTCACAACCGCCCGTAAACCATTCCTCTTTGGTGGAGAGGACAGACAGAAGAGGGCTAAAGAAAAGTGGAGCAACTGAGCTAATAAGCTACAACAGCTTCTCTCATGTCGGACTCACAGGTCATTACTGTCAAGACAGCTTTCTGTTGGTAAACAGCTAAGATAAATCCCAGTGAAATTAATTGAAATTGCTGTTTTAAATGCTTGTGTGACTGGGCCTTAACCCATGTGTGTGTTGTTTGAAGCTTTGCAAGCCCAAGAGCAGGAAAGATATATCTATATTGGCATATTTGTGGACAACAAATAACAACAAATTGCAGTATGTTTAGTGCCAAAGATTCGTTTGAGGTAATTTAGAAACACTGCTTCCATTACAAAGTTTGTCACCTGCAGGTTTTTTCAACAGTAAACTGAGTCATTCAGCTTTTTAATAACCAAATTTAATGGTTGCTTATGTTACGTGTTTATGTTAAAAACTCATAATGGTTGATATATCTTTTCTGGATTTTTTTTAAGACTCTCAAATTTACATTTACGTATTTTTCTCAAAAATCCAGCACTTTCTTTGGGCTCTACAACACACGTACTTGTATAAGGTTTTGATGTTGAGTGAATAAAAACCTTGTATCTCCAAAGTGTCTGATGACAATTTAGTTTAACCACTAAGTTTTGTCACTGAAAGGCTTGCAGTAGTCTAATAAAGAATCCTCTCATCTATAAAAATAAGCAAATGTATTGTAATCATTCAATAAAAGAGGAGTTACAAGGTTTTCACATGTCATGAGTGCCATGACATGAATGTGCATACAGATGTATGCAGTGAAAATACTTACGCCGCTTCCCTTAATGCTTCTTCCCCAGCTGCTGCTATTTTCCTGTAGCAGTATATCATCTCGATGAGGAGCCAGACCTGAAGGCCGATGATGGACACGTACATCATGACCTCAGACACGATGGAAGCTGTTCCTCTGGTGGCTGCACACAGGACCCGGTAAATAAAGCACCAGACAAAGGGGCATCAAGGCAAGGTAGAAACTATCTGGAATTTAGCCATTATTGGGAAATCTACAAACAAATGATGGCATCTATTTCAGGGAGTGAGAGTGAGTCATTGTGAATGTTGATGAAAAAAATGATACCAAAAAGCTACCTGAGGACAAGAAAGACCTGCTTTTAATTGCTCACTCTGTTCCAGTGCTATACCATCTATTTTATAACATATGCTGACTGTTTTGGGCACAGCACGCTTTCAAAAAGATAAAAAAAAAACCATGCACCTGCATGGTGAAAAATGCTTCCTGCACCAGCTCACGGTGCAGAGAGGGGAGTGAGACCCATTTCTTTAAAGCCTCCATCTTTATGCAGAACGACCTTATTAGCCACAAGTCTGACTTCCAATCCATCATTATGGTCTGGAAATGCTCAACCTCTCGCACCAAGAACCCATTTAGTCAATTTATAGGTTTTGGGTGCATATCAAAAAAGTGTAAGTGCACACAAGATGCATTTGAGATGGACTGAAATTTGATTGCTCAAACTCAGGAGGCAGTTTTAAAACATTATTTCACTCTGCATTAATGTACTTTGAACATTTAAATACAAATGCAGTTGACGTACCTTTAGCCACCACGGAGAGGTGGACCACCTTGCTGACGACGGTGTTGTACTCATAGTTAGCGTAGAAGAGGATGCGGTTGAAGAAGCAGCGGTAGGTGCCCGTGTCGTTGAAGGTGACGTTGAGCAGGTATATGGACCCGTCTTGGATGTCGTTGCTCCTCTTACTTCCGTTCCAGTCCACACGGTCCATAAAGTTGTCGTGTTCGATGGTGGGGCCGTCCTCGTTGTAGGTGTAGATCTGGTGCCACAGAGACATCGAAGTTAAACAAAGTGATTTGCACAAAGTAATGTACATAGCTTTTGAATGTAATTTCTGTACTATCTTCTTTTGTTATATTTATTATTTAAAATGGTTTCCATCCTTCTTAGCCTTTCTTGTACTGCTGTAAAATGTGAATTTTCCCTCTAGTGTGACAATCGATGAGGACTGAGATTCACTGAGGTACCAAAGCATGGATATAAAGGTCTGAATAGCATTTACTGTCATTCTCTTCATATACAATACCCAGTAAACTGGGGAATAAACACAATAAGAACAGATACAATTCAAAAAAATGAGTTCAGTGTTCACGCTTATGTGTATGCATACGAGATAATATTTTTATTGCCACATAAAGGAGCATTAAGAAAAAAATCACCTGATATTCATCACAAAAATCCAGATGACTCAATCCTCAAACTTGTCTCGGTATCCTTTTTTCATCATAAAGGCTACTGTTTTGGAGTGACAGTTAATATTACACAGTATTGCATTTGGATAATGTTATACTGAACCATACATGCAGCTGCATCACCACAGCACGCACTTCAGTGGCAAACAGGGGATCCAACACAAAGTCAATACAGTCATGTGCCATCTTTGGAGCTTGAATGATCTCTGTGGTGTAAAATATCACAATCGATTCCATATGGACCTCATGACTACCTCAGCACTGGGCGCTATCATGTAATCCAGGGCGTACGTATGTGAGGGAGGGAGGGAGGGAAAGAGGGAAAGAGGACAGAAGAGAGCTCGGTTGTGCACTACATACGCATATATAAATAGCCTGTGCCTTGAGGAAGATAGCCCAAGACAAGTTGAATTTTTTGAGGATGCGTGCTCGCCGGTGTGCTGCGTCAGATGCATTTTGTGCTGGCATCAGACTAAAAATTCTTCAGCAAAGCAGATTTGTACTCACATGAACAAAATCAGCCTCCCCTTTGGCCCTGAAGTACCATTCGACGGTGGCAGAACCATCCACCTCACTCCTTCTCTTGCAGGAGATGCAGCCCAGTTTGAAACCCTTGCCAGCCACCGCCTCTGTGTCAGAGTCCACCTCTGCACAGGCCCCGTGACACCGGTACACTGTGAGAAGACAGACAAGCATTACTGTGGTTTAAGATGAGGTAGCAACGATGATGTAGGTCACGGGCAATGAGCTCAACTCACCAAACAGGGTGCAGAGAAGAGAGAGGAGCAGTAGGTGCACCGCTGCCATGTCACCAGATGTTAGAAGAGCTGTTTTGTTTCAAGAGGGGCCTGAAGAAGTACGAACTCTGACACTGACGCTCCGAGTGTGGAGCTCCAAAGGTGTCACTCATACACTGAGCACCGCCAAGTTTGGAATAACTGAACAAATATTTGCAAAGGTTTTCTTTATATTTAAAGAAGGCCGAGCTTATGTGTAACGTTTAAAAGCTGTGTGTCAGTAAAGTGCAGGCAAATATCATATATGTATGAGGAAGCTACCAGCTAAACATGCATTGTAAAGTGCAAAATGTCTCTCAAGACACCTTCCTTATACACCTAAATTTGTTTCGGATGTCCTAACAGTCCTGTGGAACCGCTGTTCTTTGGCTCAAGCCAGCAACAGTTTCCTGTTGGTTACAGAATTTATTGCCACAAATTATTGCTGCTTTTGGGGCCCTCAATTATATCTCTATTCAACTAATGCATTCAAGTGGTGGGCGTTCTGCTCTTAATTATCAAGTAGCATATGAAGCAAACCAGATATCCGGTGACTCACAGTGTTCCCCAGATCAACACCCTGAGATTTGATTGTCTTTTTCCCTGAGGTCCTAATGTGAGATGCACAGAGCAATCATTAGACCTGCCTGGGGCCACATGCTCTGCTCCTTTATGTTGGCAAATTACAGACAGCACAGGTACGCAAAGTTGTAATAAATGTGTGTTTATATAATGTGCAACATGCCAGCTACTGACTGAACGTCTACAATACACTTACACGCCAGTGCATATATAATTAATTTGCATGCTCTATGATAATCAAATGGCTACCTCTTACAGGCTACACGCTACCAATATTTAATGCAGACCAATTTGATGGTCTAAAGATAGTTGTCCATAATCGGATCACTGAAATCAGAGCCTACTGTCCTGAATTACAGGCCTCCCCTCCTCGAGCTGAGGCGTCTCTCCGGAGAAAAAAAAAATTCTCCGTCCTCTCCTGCGATGACAGCTGAATGTGGAAAGACTTGTAATTTCACCTATCTAATGACCCCGCGCTCGTGGAAGAGATGCTTCGGTCGTGCTGGCATTGCAGAAGAAACTGCGCGAGCGCACGCGGCTACATAAAAGCCCGAGAGAAAAAAAATAAAAAAAACTCTCCAAAAACAATAAACACGTCCGGCTCCAGCTCACGATGTTTTCTCCTACGCCACAGCGGCACCCCTGTCGCTCCGACCAGAGGACGCTGCAGATGCACTGCGGTAAAACGGCAGTGCGCGTATGACTGTGCAGATGCTGTGTACGACGACTGGTTAAGCGTCTGCCCCGCTGGTTTTTAAACCGACATCGGCTTAGCTTTGTCTGGAAGCTGCTGCGGGGGCCTCGCGTAGCGTTTGCAGCACATTTAGCGAGAAAGAAAGGGCTTTCACAGTCCTGACAGCACGAAGCACTGATTTTCGGATGGACTAGCCCTTTAACTGAGCCCCAGCGGGGCGGGGTGATACAATGATGGCATCTTTCTGTCAATACAAGTTCACCATGTTACGCAGGAACAGCCAATAATTTCCTAATAACGTCTTATGTAGTTGTGGATTCAGCTTATATAATTACAATTTGAGGTTAATGCGGCTAAAGCAGCCGGTTAATGAGGCCAGTGTGATGGCATTTCGTAATAACTGTAAGCAAATTTCACACCAAACACCCACTCACGTTGTGTGTGAGGATACTGATGCTGATTTGTCAAGCAGCTAGCATCAGCTACGCCTACGGGCAAGCTGCTATTAGCATGTACTAGCTGGCTTCTTTTTTTCTTTTTTACACAAACAAGCGATGGTGCTTCGTATCTGGAATTCACGATAATAATGTGCTGCAAATAGCTAGCGACGTGCCCCGTAAAAGTAAAAAGCTCGACATACCGACATATCAAAGGTAACGTAATTAAGCTAACGTTAGCTAACTAGCTAGCTAGCAAGTAGTGAGTCCTGGTCAGCTACACGCTAGCGCAGGAATGGGCATACATGAACTAATGCTGTCTAGCAGTGAACCAGAAACACGAAAAGGTGTTTTCTGGTTCCGTAACCAGAATTAATGTTCATGATATTGCCTTTAATGACACGTTTAGTGACGAGCCATGTAACCTAAGGTAGCGCTTCGGACCATAGAAAGCTAACGTTAGCTAGCTAACAGTGATAGTGAGCATCAGGTGGAAGCTCCCTTCATGTCAAATCATTTCAGTGTTGGATGCCCAGACAGGTTATCGTTTAATATCTGTATCGACAGTCAACCTACTTTTCTTTAATCTGACGCTTGAGTGGAAACGATACATCGATCAATTGATTATATATAGTCAATTGACAAAAAAAAGACCAGCAAGTAACTGAAAGTTAAGCTGTGATTGAAAAGTAATCGATTTGTGGAGTTCAGACAGACTTTCCAAACAGCTTGTTCAAGCTTCACAGATGTGAGGGTTTGCTCCTTTGTTTACGTTATTTGACAGGGAACTACGTATTTTAGGTGGCGAAACAACTGAATTGATAGACGATTAAGACCCAACGATTAATCAATTAAGAAAATATGCATTAGCTGGACCCCTGACCCTTTTCTACAGGCAAACCTAACTACCATTATATTCTCTACTCAAGTCGATTGGTTTATCTATAAAAACAAGATTCATTCATTCATAAAATTTATTATCATATAACACAAACAAAAGCAGGAAGTCTTCACTTGTGCAAGGCTGAAACGACATTTTTGTGCATGAAAAATATGATCAATCAATCACCCAAATTATTTCAGATAGATTTTCCGGTGATTATTGACTGATTGTTGACTTCGATTGCTTGAGTATTTCAGCTCTGCTGTAACTAACGTGCTCTCATTGGAAAATATATCCATTCATGTAAATGTGGAAACTTTCTTTATTTAGAATAGATTTCTCCTCACTAGCAATGTTTCAATATGAAAACAAAGAAAAGTTTATTTTTATTGAAATGTCAGTGTCACCGTCATTATTTGCCTTTTGTGTTGTAGTATTGTCTTCAGACTCACTTGCGTTGTAAATGTCAATAGAAAAGAAACTGTACATAATAGTCATCAGCACATAGTGTACTTACTGAAATTTAGATATTATACAGATATTAGGATATTTACCATGCAAGGAAATGCTGTTAAAGGAAGTAGAAGAACAGAAGCGTCGAATACACCTCATAATGTTTTAATCTTCTCTGCAGTTTTGTGTGACCATGGATCCGACCTGCAGTGTTTCTGCCGCTCCAGCTGGTCTGACTGTCCAGGTGTGTTTCCCTGGTGCTCGAGCTGCTGTTCTGGACAATCTGAACCGCCAGCGGGAAGAAGGCAGGCTGTGCGACCTCTCCATCCAGGTGCAAGGTCAAGTGTTCAGGGCCCACCGCTGTGTGCTCGCCGCATCCTCGCCTTACTTTCATGACCAGGTAGGTCGGCCGGGCTACGTCAGCGTGCAGTTTACCACGTGTACAGCCATTCTTTTATAATAAGGTGATTGCTGTTTGTTGGCCACTTCACTCATCCCATGTTTCTGTCCAGATGTAGAAAAACTCACTGTGTCTTTGTTCTGATCTCTTAACAGGTGTTGCTGAAGAACGTCACGACTGTTTCCCTCCCCTCGGTTATGGACCCAGTGGCCTTTGAGAGCGTCCTGAGTTCTGCTTACACAGGCCAGCTGAGCATTGTGCACGATGACATTGTGAACTACGTCACCGTGGCCAGTTTCCTACAGATGTGGCACATCGTGGACAAATGCACTGAGATCCTGAAGAGGCCCCGGCCCTCAGTAGAGGTCACACCTGGAGAGGCCGCCGTAGCTCACCCCGGCACGGCGTCTCGCCAGCAGTCCCCGAGCAGCACCGACTGCTTATATCTGGAAAGGGAGGGAAGAAGGAAGGAGAGGAAGCCTGATGCCTTGCCTCCATTAGCTACATGGAGACGCCCGCAGCAGTTTCCGAGATGGGGGCGTCCACGGCCCTCATCAGCCCAGCAATTAGCCGACTCTCAACTGGACACCCTCCCTGGCTACGTGGATGGTGATTACGCCAGCTGCGAGGAGGCATGGGTATCAAACCACGGCAAAACAAGCCACTTTGGTCATGATGGACCTGGTCACAATACCCGGCACCATGGGGGGTTCCCTGGTGGTGAAGCATTAAAGCAGAAAGTCAGATTTCATCAGCGGGGAGCACCGCAGAGTGCTGATAGGCTTGATAAGAACAGAGAGAGTGGCGACAGTGACGAGACACGCGAGAAGAGGAAGAATGACAAACGAGAGATTGAGGCGGATGAGGGGGTCGGAGAAGAGGCGGTGGAGAATAAGGAAGGCTTTGCACAAATGGGACACTGTGGTAAGATACAACAGCCTCATGTCACTTTAAACACAAATACTAAGTCTAACAGAAATATATGTTTAGCTTAACCAGACATCCTCATAGCTGTATGTAAAAAAAATTAATGAAATGCAAAGTGAATTATACTTTTTCCTCTGACTGGCTCAAATATCATTCTTTACTTAAAGAGGAATTTTTCCACCGGATGTCCAAAAAAAAAAAAAAAAAAGTCACTTGTATAGCAGAGATATGCAGTTATTTTTAAATGGTGCCTTATTGTGAGAGAAAAAAAGCCCGTAGGTGTCTTTATCACTGTAAAGTGGAAAATCCAACAACCAGAACGTCTTGCATGCGGTGCTGACAAGACAACTCAGGCCACTTCTTTTGTGGGTCCTTTGCACGGGGGCTTCAGCTGAAGGTGGTGTGTTTAGTGAAGAAAGGCAGCGAGTGTGTTACCCAGGCAACAGTTGAAGCAGAGACAAGTTGGCATTGACATCTCTGTACCGAGGCTTTTGTTCATTTGTTCAAGTTTTAATCATCATTGAGTCCAATACCACAACATTAGAAATGAAAACATGTTTTCTCAAACAGCTCTTAAATGTTAATGGTTGACTTTTTCACATGCAAAACCTTTGCCAAAATGAATTATTTTTAATTTAAAGTTGATCAAAAAATAAGCAAACATGATTTTGAATCTGCCCAGACTTCCTCTGCAGTCTGCTCCTCTTAGTTTTGCTACTCACAGACTGCTTTAGATCAATACCACCACAGAAGTATTGAGGCGCAGCCTTGCAGTGAGGCTGTTCCTCTGTGCTGCGTCCTGTACGCCTTCCTGTTCTGTACATGGTCTTGCTATCTGCATTTGATTTTATTACACATTTCTCCAACAGGCTTCCACCCGATTCCTAATGAGAGCGCAGGTGCCGGACAAGCCACGGGGAAGGCGAGTGTGGGGGAGATAAAGGAAAAAGTGCAGAGAAGCTTGGAAGGCAGTGACCCCTCCTCAGGCCTGCCCGGCGTTCATGCTTGCCAAACAGGTGAGGGAGTCCTGGGCACCCCCTGCCCAGGTTCAGCCCGGCTGCAGTGGCAGACGGGTCCTTGGTCTCAACAAGAGCAGAGGCCGCAGGAAGGCGAGGGCGGCAGCTGCAGTAAAGACGAGGAGGAGGACGAGGAGGAGGAGGATGTGGACTTTGAATGTTTCACACAAGGGACCTTCAGCAGAGACACTTATGATGAGATTGAAGACGGCACGGGACAGGTTTCACAGAGGCCTTTAGTGCCCGTGTCCCCTGACTTCACCATGGCAGGCTCGGAGGTGAACTGGCCCTCCACCAGCGCGGGACAGGGTGGCTCACTGACCCCCACCTCAAATCGCAATCTGTCTCCATCCTCTGCCGCATTTCCGCCACCCCCGTCACCCCCAACCCCATCTTCGTCATCCTCGGTGTCCCTCGCCGGCGCCCCCTACACGGGCAAAGTCCACTTCTGCCACTGCGGCAAAGCCTACACCCTGAAGAGTATGCGCGACCGGCACGTGAAGATGCAGCACCTGAATCTACGGCCCTTCGGCTGTCCTGTTTGCACAAAGTCCTTCAAGATGAAGCACCATCTAACCAAGCACCTTAAGACTCACGGAGGGCTGCGGCCCTATGAGTGTGGCCTGTGTGGGAAGAAGGTCATTTGGAGGGACAGCTTCCTCAGGCATCAGGCCCGATGCGAGAGACTGGCCTCCAGCTCGTCCGCCAACAGCAACAACACAAGCACACCGGGTGTGGATGACAGCTACAGCTACGGATTTGAAGACGGGGAGGCTTTTCTCGGGACGGGAGGACAAGTGAAAGTGGAGGAGGCGGATTTTCACGGGGATATGGAGGGCGGCATGGGCGGCCTGTTGGGCAGCGTGTCTGGGATTGTGGATCAGTTAAGAACTCAGTCACAAAATTTGAACACCGGCAGTAATGATTTTAAAGAGGAGGCGAGTGAGAGCTTTAGCGGAAATTAAACGTTAATGTGAAACCGGTCTGCAGCGCTTAAACTGTGTGTCCATAGATGCTGGACGGTGAACTACATGTTGATGTAAAAGTCCACAGACTGAAATCACTGAAGGCTTCTTGGAGCGGCCGCTTTCATTTTATCTTTTCATGTCATGAGTGTTAAAAACAGAACAATCACACGCTTTATTCAAGCGGTCCCTCTTGATTTGTGCAGTGCCATGTCGGCTCCGTTCCTGTTTAGTGATGCCGTAAACTGTCCATCTGTAACCAGCAGTGTTGTGAATGTATTTCTTGAGCCCGAATGAAGTTAAATTTGCACATAAATTATTTGCCATTGGTCTGCATTAGAAAATAAATACAAGGTTATAAAAATGTTTTCCGTGCTCATTCTGTGCGAAGGAAAGAAATCTTACCATATATGGTAATAAAAACTTGGTATTTTTCTGATTGGTTTTGGAATGTTTATTGCAGAACACTCATTCTAGAACCCCAACGCTCTTTTTAAACCATTGTGGGTCATTTTTGTGGGTCGTTCTAGAACCCTGAGGCTTACTGTAGAACATTTTTGGTTAATTTAGGTCACTGAAGTGCATTCTATAACACTGAATATCATTCTAAGACGCCATTCCAGAAGACTGTTTGGCTCATTTTAGAGCAGTTCCTTTGCAGCACAGTGGTGGAGCACCAGAGGTCTCTCTTGCTCAACTCTGCAGCCTCCCTTTCCTGTGACCAAATTATGCAAAAGGTCTTCAATGACTGTTGAAAGGCAGCTTCCTCCATCAATTGTGAAACCCTGTAACCTTGAAAGATGCCCAGTTAATGAATGGGACTGTTATTTAGCCTCCTACATACATACGTTTCACCTGGACATCATACTGCTAATAATAATAATAATTAAAAAAAATATATATATAAAATAAAAAATACATATATATTTTTTTATTATTATTAGCAGTAATGTATGTATCGTGTAGCATTACACGTATAACGTATGTATGTCTAGGAGGTTAAATAACTCCCATTCAT
>JBBMOE010000015.1:11615388-11659305 GCA_037975065.1 Chaetodon trifasciatus
TAATTAAAAAAAATATATATATAAAATAAAAAATACATATATATTTTTTTATTATTATTAGCAGTAATGTATGTATCGTGTAGCATTACACGTATAACGTATGTATGTCTAGGAGGTTAAATAACTCCCATTCATATATATATATATATATACACACACACACACACACACACACACACACACACACATGATAATAATATACTGATTATTCTTTGTCTTTGTTATCAGGTCCCAATCAGCCCGAATAGCAAAGAGAAATTAGAAATGCATGCCGTGCAAGAGTTCAGGTCTTAGGAGGTTAATGCATTCAGATGCATTCAGGGGGCAGCAGATCGAGATTTCCATTTCAATGGCAAACATGAGGCTGTGACAAAGAGCAGCTCTACAGTAAAGGCCAAAGGTGTTACATATAGCATATATACAACCAGTTTTAGTAGGACACAGCGGAGGGAATTACACAACAGTTAAGAGTAATATACTCCTCTAAAGTATTTTTGGTTGAGCTTGTGTCTCATACCAGATGATTCTTTTTGTTTTAAAGCGCTTGTGGAGATATTTTCTCGTAGCAGACATCTGTATGTCATGAGCCAGCGCACAGACAAACGACAGTGACAGGCTTGGACTGTACGTGAATGCGAAAATGTGTCTGGCACAGGAAAAATTGCCTTTCACTTTCCCTTTGTGTGCTGTGGGTTTTGCGCCACTGAGCCAATTATCGCAGGAACATTGCAAGCAGGGGAGACGGAGCTCTTTGCTAATTGTGGTTTTAGGGGCAGCTGTCCTTGAAATGTTCGATCTCAGCGTTATTTCTAATGATGAGAAACATTGTTTTTCCCACCTCTGAGTGTGTTGGGATGAATGTAGGACAGAATGAGCAGCACGGTGCAGTGGAGATCATGTTTTTCAGAGCACTTTGATATTGGGATTATTGTCTGAGATGGATGATTGGCCTCCAGAGGATATTTCAAGAGCGTGTGGGGGTGTTTCCAGTGGTGGATCATGGGTTGAGGTGGAGGATAATGCAGCCCATACTTTTCTGTATTTCTTCCCTCTTCAGTTATTCAGCTGACATGATGAGATGCATTGCAGCGTCATGGTTACAAACATCAGGGTACCATTTATGGGTCAAGTTTGTAGTCGTGATACATTCACAGAAAGCCCACTTAACCCACTTATGAAATCGATTATTTGAGCTCTTTGCTTTTTAGGATGATACGATTTGTTTATGCTACGAAGAATTATGTTGTATATAATTTACCAAAAAGCAAAGAAGCTCATGTTCCCATCTGAGAGCTGTTTTCTTATTTAAACTCACAGTTGGAACTGGACGGTTTGTCAGTCTGGAAGAAGAAAAGTGAGTTTGTTCATGTGCTGTTTGATACAGACAATAGGTTTCATCTTGTTTTCTATTTCCCTTTTCACTGGGAGCTGTACAGTTCTATTTTAGTCACATGAAAACATTAGTTTTATGAATATGGACGATGCACAATCATTGAGCTTCCTGTTCACGTACAAGGTTAGCGAGTTACCTGCAGAAAGCCTGGGAGAAGAGCAAAAAAGCTGTTTATCAAGATGAACTGGGGCGATGTATGCTTTGTAAATCCCAGATGTCCACATAAACGAGCTAACTGACTCTTAACACACATCTGTCTTTCTAAAAACCACAGATGTGTTAAAACTTTACTTTTCTTTATGTTCTTTACTTAAAAAGGCTGGAAGACGTTCTGACCTTTTCTTACAAATGCATTTGTTGCAGGACACACGGTTTGAACAGGTGTCTGCTGTTAGCTGTTACGCCGCCATCATCTCCTCCTCCTCCTCCTCCTCACACAGCAGTAATCTGAACTACATCACTTTGTTACTTACTGCAGAAACCTACAATACCAGCATCGTATTCTGGTGACTGGGCTGTAGAAAT
The DNA here is from genome assembly GCA_037975065.1 of Chaetodon trifasciatus. Classification (NCBI taxonomy): domain Eukaryota; kingdom Metazoa; phylum Chordata; class Actinopteri; order Chaetodontiformes; family Chaetodontidae; genus Chaetodon; species Chaetodon trifasciatus. Next base: position 11,617,307 of record JBBMOE010000015.1, read on the forward strand.
GACGAAGACGACAGCACTGTCAGATTTTAAAACATTTAATAACTGAGAGGAGACATAACATGTTTATTTGCAGTTAGAGTTTTACATCAAGAGGAAACGAAACACTCTAAATCAGTTCCTGTTCCTGTAGCACCACCACATGTCAACAACCTCAGAAAACAACAACAAAAAAAACACCTTTACAGTCCTTTTGACTCTTCCATTAAAGTGAACATAGAAACAGAGCGTGTACAAATGAGCAAAATAAAGTTATGCATCAGAACATTTGAAATCAACATACTGTCCTTCAGTATTGAACTCCTCACTCCATCTCAGTGCTTCCACCATAAACCTTTGAACCACTTACTATCTGACCATCGGATAACACCAACATTTGTCTGTCATCTTCTAAACAAAACACATTAAAACTCCAAACTTAATTAAAGGTGCAGATAACTCACAATAAATGAGATGAAAAAAGAGAGCAGGCCAGTTCTTTTTAGGACACTTTTTAGTTGAATTATTTAGTCGTATGTAACAGTGCATCTGAAAAGGGCATTTTATTTTTTGATAGGCTTAAATGACATCGTGCTGTACATGTTTATTAATTACACTGAAACAAAATGGTTACATAAAAACATTATTAAAGTCCACACTGCTCATATACTGTAGGTTTCCAGTTGTGTTTCCAAAGGCATTTCTTTGCAACGTACGTTTCACTCAAGCACAACGACCACAAACAGGACTCACTCGTGTGAGAGCAGCGAGCTACATGAAGCGTCACTCGTGTACAAAATGACAGGAGACAAATAGAAAAACGAACATCTGCCATGGACGAACCTCAGACAGCAGACACTAGCACCATCAGACCAAGATACTTGAGTGGGTGATTTTTACAGGGAGATATTTTACCGAAAGCATGACCAAACCTCTTATAAACAGCTAAATAACTGACTCGGGATATGCTTGGAAGTAGGATTAAAAACAAAACTGGCACAGTGACCGCCTACATTCCTGGAGAGTGGATTTCATACTGTGTCAATGCGGTGTCACTGTCCCAACATACACGATGCGTGTTAGTGGGTTAACATTTCTTGAGGTTGTGAGTCCGCCGCTTGCAGATCTGTTCCTCCTCCTTCGTCTTGTCCCGTCGGATCTGTGGTTTGTTCCTCGGCGGAGAGCTTAGAAGATGGTGCTCCAGCGTTTAGGGGGTGGACGGGACTTGGTGTCTCCCTGGAGAGAGGAAAGAGGACGATGAGATGGCTGAGAAAAACATCTAGTTCCTGTCCCCAGAGATGGTGTCTAAGAGCAATCTGGGGCGTCAGAGTTTTCGGTTGAAACTGTGCTGAAAGTTCAGGAAAGATTTGATTGTCAAATGCTTCACGTTTACTGGGATTCAAAGGGATTATCCACTGAAAATAAAGCCTCAAAAGAGGTAGAGGTAGATGGCCTTTGCAGGAAAATAATCAATGAATATGTGTGTGAGAGATGTAATACTTGGGTTTACATGTGGTGTCACTGTAAAAATGAAAATGTTGCTCTAAGCTCATTAGTTTTTTATGATGGAGGGCTGCCGTGAAAGCGTGTTGATGAAAGGATGAATGAAAAGCAACACAACTGAAACGGTGAGTCATTATACTGTATTTAATTATTACTCACTGATCTTTGATGAGAGCATCACTGTTGCATTTGGGCAAACACAGACAGGAAACAGCGTTTATGAAGCCCAGTTTTACAGACACAACGCAGAAACTTTGGGTAAAACGTGGAGGCAAACGTGTGGGAAGCTCACCAGGTTGAAGAGTCTGGACAGTGTGCTTTGGTCTCTGCGTCTTCTGAGCGGCGACTTTGTGCTCTCGGCACGCGGCGACGAGGCCTAGAAAAAAATGCTCTATAAGCACGGATGGAGACCTGAAACCAGCGCCTGAAACCACGTTTGCTGCTTTGTCATGGGTTAACCTTTAACCAGACGTTTAATTCATTTTACACGATGGCCTTTTTCTCTTTATGAGATGAAACTCGTAAAGATTTTTTATCTTAGAGCATCCGAGATCTCCCATTACTTTAACAAAATGCCAAACGTAAGAGCAATCGCTTAAAAATGTTATAGAGGGAACAGTTATTGCTGTTGCTGGACAAAAAACACATATCCACAAGTCATACGCCCTCCAGAAATGAAGAAAAGACTGCATGCTTCCTTATAAGTGCATAAACTTCTGCACTTTTTGGACATTTTGCACATTCCTTTGTTTACCATCCATCCTCTTTAATTACGTTGGGATTGACCTTCTGGTGTTTGGACCCATGTTGTCATTGAGTTTTTAATGCACTTTGCCACAAGCTGAAAAACAACAAAACTGCAGGTATGTGGTTTCTCTGCAGCAGCAGCAGCAGCAGTGTGACGTGGAATAAACAGGTGTCTCTGTTATTGTGCAAGAATGACATGGACGGAGACATGGAGGAAAACATGGACATGTGACAGGAGCAGAGCCAGTCAACCTTCAGGGGGAAGAAAATGGATGACAAGGACGATGAAAAGTCCAAAGTGAACTGTCCGACACAGAGGACGCAGGCTCATCATCGCCATCAAATGACACACATGGGGCTGTCCACAGCCACCAGACAGATGAGAAGACACAAAGAACGTGGGAAGACAAAACAGATGGATCGGTGAGTCATCCCAGGCGCATAGGGGATGGAGGTGTTACAGTGAAAGAGAGGTGAGAAAGAGAAGAGGAGCAGGAGGTGGAGGGTGATGCAGGCCAAGAGGTCCTAAGAGAAAATGTTTACCGGTTGTGGTTCATAAATAGTTGAGCTGTTTCAAAGTCATCCAGAAGCAGTGAGCCGCTCTGGATTGAAGCAAAGAAAATAATTTTACCAATAAAGCCAAAACTTGCTGGTGTCAAAAGCGAATATCTCAATCTTCTCGACTGATCTACCAGTGAATGAAAGTGATTTTCTGTGGCATCCGTCAAGAGTGAGCTGCTGTAAGCTTTGCCTTTCAGCTTCTGTACATGAAGGCTGGTGAATCAGCTCTCCTCTTGAACGTGTCTTGATTCCGCATGCTGAGGTATAAAAGATATTTCTCTTCAAGGAGCAAAGCAGTGAAAGACACAGAGAGAAAGAGACGGGACGAGCGTGAAGGTTAGGTAACAGGTGTGCTGCAGACAGAGGACAAGTTGCGGAGGAGCTCTACAAACAGAAATGGGATCATTGCACCCACACATACACACACACACACACACACACACACACACACACACACAGCGCTGCAGTCAGCAGCTGGGCCTTTGTTTGATTCGACAAGGGAAGATTGTGTGACATACCAAACCCAAGACGTCTCTCCACTGGACATGAAAAAGAAACAGACAGTGACATGATGAGATGAGAATGTGGTGGCACCTGAATCTGCCTCAACACGTCTGAGAACCATCCAGCTGAAGACAGTAGATGGCAAGATGAGCCGTGAAGTGGTGGTAAATTAGAGGAAAAGGTGGGGACTCTCCACTGGTGAACAGTCACCAGTTTAATTAAATACTTCATCCAGCTAGTTATATCTATGGTGTCGACCAGTGGTTCCCAACATTTTTGGTTTGCGACCCTTGAAAATGAAGTAAGAGTGACTTTCCCCCTTACACTTAACACAGAAAAGGTAAAACTAGTCCCTTTTTTCATGATGATACTAATAGGTCCCCCTAATTCCTACACAGTGGACCTTTAAAGCCAATATGTGTGGAGTTTTTAGCCATGCTAGCAGTGTGAAATATCTCAGCAACATTTGGTTGGACTGCAGTGAAATTTGGTGTGTTCATTGCCCCCAGAGGATGAAGCCTGCTGACTTTGACAATTTCCTACCTTTTTATCTCGCGCCACTAACAACGGGAAGTGGTCAGTTATCCAGTGAAATATCACCACGTCTACACGAAGCATTACCGTGAACACTGGTACGTTCATACTCTCCACAGGATGTATCCTAATGGCTTTTACATGCTGCACTGCTGATAAACCAGTGTTTAGTGCTAATGGCTAAACATTAGCTAGAAACAGTGCTTAGTTCTAATTAGCTAAACCATTTTTTTGTGCTTTTGAGCAAATGTTAGCATACTAACACACAAAACTAACATTAAAATACATTATCATGCTAAACCCGCTATGTTAGCATTGTCATTTTGAACATTAGCATGTTGACGTTAGCTTTTCGCTAGGCCTGTGACTGGCGAACTTTGTTTTTTGAGCCTAACATCTTTCAAGTTACGTTGACGGCATATGTTTGTAAAAAAAATGACAGTTTTCATTGGATGACATCCAGAGGGGGAGGGGACAGCATCTTATGAGGTACTACCACAACATTATAAAATCCCACACATAATGGCTTAAAGGTACCCAGTGTATATCCAAATATCCTACCACAAGGCATCCAGTGAAAAAAGCCTAAAACATCATTCAAAACGCAGCTGTTGGTGGAACATTAGCACAGACAATCATGACTAATAAGAGATGAGAAGTCTTATTATCAGAATTATCAGAGCATCTCTGCATCTTCACCCTGCGGCTACACCTCTGGAGTGATCGACAAAAAGGGATATGGTGAAAAAATGAGACTCACCCTGGATTTAGGACGAGGAGAGGAAACCTGAGAGACACCAAGCAACAAACGACAACAGAATGACTGATTGTGCAGGGCAGGAAAGTAGAACAACAAACTCTGTTGTGAAATAAACAAACATTTGAGCTGCTGATTGAAACGTCCCCCCAGCTCTTTTTTTAGCAGTATGGAAATGAAGGAGTCACGCAGCTTTGTAATCAGTGAGGGAGCTGAGGAAAACAGTTTAGCCTCCCGTTTCTGAAACGCTGCCACACTATTGATGCCAAGAGTTGGATTTAAAGTAACGTTCAACACTCACACAGTATAAAACAGAGGAAACTGGTTTATTGTGTGTTCTGACTTACGCAACTCATGACAGTCAAATGTACTTAAAACTCTGCTGAGCTCAAGAAGCCGTTGAATAAAACCAAGGGTGTTAGCATGAAGCAACAAATAGTGACTTAATGCACATGGTTAAAGGTATGTAAAACATGATATTATGATATTATAGAATGCTTCAGGAATGAGTCCTAAAACCTGGAAATGAGTTAGCATAGTTGCACGTCTGGTTCCCTTGTATTAAAGTAAAAATGTTTTTTTTAATAGGTTTTTTGGTTACATACCTGAAATAAGGTTTGTGATTAACACATTTTGTTCTACGACATAAAATATGTCAGTAAATACCCCACTGCTGACGCTTTAATGTGCTTTAAGAAAGGCTGTTGCTAACATGCAGCTAAAAGAGACATTAAACGCCATCACCCCGAACAGGGAAGCTCATCTACTCGCTAGTCTGCCTTGATAGCCTTCTTGTGTTTATACTCTAGATTTAGCAAACTATTCTAACTCAAAATTTCCAACTTGTAAGTTTATCAGTTGTTGTCGGTGAGTTGGTGTAGTTCATTTATACGTTAGCTTTTCACTTCTGGCGATAGCATTTACACTTCAAAAATCATAAAAGTGGTGTTCATTCGTGGAGATAATCTTGCAAAACAAAGCGTGTAAGTATCCTGAACTTGTATTTGCACCAGATCTTCTTTTCTACAATAATCCAAAAATCAATGGAAGAATCCCATTGGATATTTGCTGAGGGAACCAGGGCGATGCTAACTTCTGGGCTGGCCTATAAAAACACGTCATCCCTGCTGCAGTCTATTCCAAGACACTTACAAGGCTCCTGAAGAAATGCACCACAGCATTTTCATTGGTCCGGCGGCGAGAGGAGGATTGCTGAGGTGAGGTGGCCAGGTGACCCCGGAATGAGCCCTGTAAGGATCAGCAGAAACAACGGCTTACATCAGGCTTTCAGACCTTCAAGCAGCATGTAACTCAGCAGCACTGAAAACTGTTTGATGCAGTATATACTCATGATGGAGTAGCTTTGCATGAGCTTGAATACCCATCACTTATTTCCTGAAAGTTGATCTCAGCTGCACCATACTTCCTAATACAATAATGATTACAATGATTATAATAGTTTCAAGGCCCCACTGGGTATCATGTCTCACAGTGTGAGAAAGAAACCAAATTAAGTCTGGAAATTGAATCAATTAAGGGCAAGTAGGAAATTAAAGAGTTGAGAGAGAGAAGCGTGCTGAAGTCGACGACAGTGTGACACCACATTTAAGAGATTTATCAAAGGGAGCTGGCTGATACGCCGCCATCCAGTATGAAACTGGTCGGTCAGAAGTCTCGTCTGTGTGAAAAGTGCAGTTAACGCGGCCTTTAGAGCAGCCTCACACATGTGATTATATCTGCCTGCACTGCTGACGACCCAATCATCCCGCAGTCACAGGCACAAAATGTCCAAAACCACACTGATGTCTATTTATCATCAGAGTATATGAAGTAAAATAACCCTGAGAAGATACCTTTGATGTATACAGATGTCTGTCTTTGTGGGTTTCTTTTTGCACTTCACTACATTTGCAGGACAGAAAGCCTTCAATATACGAGAGAAAACTCTTCTTCAAACTCATCTTTCTACAAGTTCATGAATACACAAAATCTGACATCTCTGTGCTGCACCTACTCAGAAAAGATGAAAGGGGGTCTGTATGAGAGCCGCTCTGACCCCTGAGGGCCCCTCCCATCGCACAGTGTTGAATCTTGAGCTTGAAAGAGGTTTTGTCTGAGACTTTCTATCTGCAGCTCAGGGCCAGGCTTGCAATATAAGCTAAATTTACCTGCACCATAGGAGTTGTGCATCTATTGTAAATATAGCTCAGGCTTTCCTTCCAAACATCATTTCTGTTCATGGACATACTGTAAAATGTACAATCTCAACTCATTTTCCAGGTTAATAGTCATACAATAATGATTTTCTAGGAAATTTACTATAATTTACTAAATGTTCCAGTATGTTAGTGCAGCAACACTAAAGTGTCCCCTTAAAATTCAGTATCCAAACAACATTTTGATCCAAACAATTAAATGTTCAGAATTTTAAACAGTTATTTTCACATGAATCTATATTAAAGATAAAGTTTGGCAAATCTAAATGAAGCTTCTATCCAGAAAAACAGCAGTATGAGGGTGAATTTTCCTCTTCAGCGACATTAAAATCAGGCAGCATCCTGCTGCTCAGGAGAGATCTTTGCCTCAATATTAAAAAACAGCCCGAAATGAGAAAATCTTTGATCCGAACCTCAATTAAGGAGAGTCTTTTTGGGGAAATGAGCTGTCGGTGCTCCTTTAAACCGCTACTGTCAGAAAGCCTTTCAGCAAGGAACAAAACCCCAAACTGAAAAACTGAAAACTAATCACCACTCCTGCAGGATGTTACTCTAATTTTCCAATAAGTGGTACTGATTGATTTTATTGTTATTGTCTTTCATGTTCCTTAATGGGTGGAGAAAATTCTCCAACATGTTATTCAAACCTTTACAAACCTAATCTCACATTTATCATATTGTCACAAAGCTGAAAACAGGGCTGTTTTTTTTGTTTTTTTTGTTTTTTTTTTGAGATATGTGGTTTTCACAGGACAGCAGCAACAACAATCGTTATCACTGATATGTCAGATGATCAGGTGATTATAGGGAGGAACTGAAATTCTTGAGTCTTGGTCTAAACCACACTGACTGAGACTTCAAACATCCCCAAATTCATCAAATCACTTAAAACATTTAGAATATTTCTCAGTGTTGTCGTACAATGTCGAATTTTAGGGTTTTCTAACATTAAGTTGAAGCTTTAAGAATCACTTGAAATGCAGATTCTCACCTTGCTCCTTTTCTTTTTGTCTCCTCCAAAGAACTTGCTAATCTGATCCATGAGACCGGGGCTCTTCTTTTTCCTCCCGAGTCCGAAGGTGCTCTGCCCTGAGGTGCTCGCCGTAGCCATGCTAGCAGTTGCTGAGGTTGGGTGGGGTTGACCTCTCTTTATATACTCGGTAGTCCTCTTCCAAGCCCGTCCACAGCGCCAACACCCGGCTCTGCTGCTCCTTCAGAGTGGTTTGCAGCTCTTCGGGGCCGTCTTTGAAGGTGTCATCCTCTCGGTCCCAGGGCACCATGGGACATGAGGAGGGTCAGCTGGGGGGAAGGGGGGCGGGTTGCGGTGCAGTTGGAGTGGCAGTGAGGTCCGTGGTTCTGGCTCGGCTCCAGGCATTCTTTGGAGCTTCAGTGGCTGTGTCAGTCACTGCCGCCCTCCGCATGGGCCCGGCCATTGTTCCTCTCCCCATCTGCCTCACCCCGGCCGCAGGGACAACAAGGGTTATCTCTGAGTCTGCACTCACACCCTGATGGAAAGCAGCCCGCAGAACTGTGAGGCCATTGTTGAATCGGCCTCATACATTTTCTTAATGGATTGTGTTTAAATTAGATATATGTCACCCAGATTAACATATGGAGCGGCCCAGAAGAAAAGTCAAGCTCGCGCAGAAACTTGTGTGAGCACGAGCCAAGTATCTGCCTCTGCACGGTATGAAATAAACTTTGGTGATTTTGCATGTTCAGATTTTCTCTGGTTTTGTGTTTTCATATTGAAACCAATGAAATTCACACAGCTCCACCTTTTACTGCAAGTTTATGAGTCATGGAGCTTCAAAAGTTGTATTTTTGACTTGAAAAATGTCATTTTTTTTCAAAAATGTATGTTGCACTGTAACCTTAATCGTAATGTTTGGCAGCTGAATGTGCAAAAGATTGTTTTGGTAGCTGTATTGATGATGAAAAGAATGAACTGTCAGGCTAACGCTTAAGCTAGCAAGGACGAAAAGGCTTAAAAAAAACGAAAACGGAATGAACGTCACTCTCAGCTTTGATTTTATTGTGGGAACACTTGTGTTTCTGTCATTGTCAGTCTGAGATGCACGATTCAAATACCCTCAAATGTGTGTGTCTTTTTACTTCCATTGCCATTGTGCCGCATAGCAACACTACCAGGAGTCCTGCGTGCGTTGTTTCATCTGCAGCGGCTGCAGCAGCCAGTGAACAAAGCAGGATCTGTTGCAGGGTAAGTTGTGTTAGAAAACACCCATGCAGCATCAGAATATTAATATTTCAGAACAGATGCTTTTTTGTTAAAGCGGCTTCTTTTTCCAAGTCGGAAAGTAACTTTTGGAGAAGAAAAAAAAACTTGCTGTTGTTAAACTGAAGGAGTGTGGCAGCAGATGAGTCTGTTTTCGTGGCTCAGGCATAATGACAAATGCTAGCGGGGGGAGATCATTCACAGCGTTTCAGAGGTGGAAATACAGCTGCAAGATTTCACAAATAATCACACAGAGATAATTAAAATTTCGACGGACTGAAATAAGCTGATTTGAGTTTTTAATTGAGATTAATTCATGTGGCACACTTTCTGTACAACAGGGTGTGAGGAGGCTGTGAGCACTCCAGACTTTTCTGTTTCTCTCATGAGGAAGAGATGAGAGAGCGAAACCGACACGGGAGAGATGATTCTGGCTGGATTTGATATTGATATTTCTTCAGATGTGAACAGCCGTCTGATCTGAGACACATCATGAATAATATTCAATCTGCTTTCCATTTGTGGACTCACACAGAGGTATAGTGTGTGCAGTGTCACGCTCTGTGTGGGTGAAATATCACTTACAGACACAAACTGGCTGTGAACAGAGGTAGTTTTTCCACCGCCATGCTGTGGTGCCGCTAAGCTTCATTACAGGATAATGTTGGTAGGGTCTAATCATGTTTCTCTCTTTTCCAGTGTCCCTGCTGAGGTCTGCACACAGTCACAGAGGCTGGATATATCAGGACCTATTTTTCATCTGCAGATATGACATGACAGCTGAGGAGCAAAATCTAATAAAACTAACCTGTTATATGTATACATAGCAGGTATTTTGTCATAAGCCAAAAAACCCTGGACAATTGAAATTATATCTAAATAAATATGTACACATATAGAGTATATATATATATACATATTCAACCATTCATACATAAAATTGAATACAGACATTCATGATTCTCAGATGATGAAGCCTAATGACTTTGTGATCTCTGACTTTTTCCCACAGTGCCACCACCAGGTCTCAATTCTTTGGTTTCAGGTTAAATATCTTCAAAACTGTCGAATGAATTGGCATGAAGTTGAGTTATAGACATTCATGTTCCCCTGAGGATGAACTGTATTAACTGTGATGATCCCATGAAGCGCCATCATCAGGTCAAACTTCACTTATGACAGAATACCTGCAGAACTCCCATTCCCATCAGCCTCTGCTGTACTTTGTGTCTACTGCTAATTAGTAAATGTTAGCAGCTAAGATGCTGAATTTACATCAGCATGTTAGCATTGCTATTGTGAGTGAGTTAGCATGCTGACGTTAGCATTTAACTTGACAGAATTGCTGGGAAGTTACACATTAAATTTAATGGACTTCAGTGGAGCACAACTGTCATTATATAACATTACTCACATTTAGCTTAGATAACATTACTCATGTATTTTAGTTGGTGAGTCATTTGAACTGCATCTAATACAAACATAAATACAAAATTATTCATCTTCCGTCGACCGCCTGTGGCTCAAACACAGCTCATTCAGCAAAAACTTACATGCAGTGATTCAGAGGAAATTAAAACGCTTGTAAAAGTAGAGCGCCTCGAGGCCTTTATTTGAACTCATCCGCTGAGGAATCCTGAATATGAGAGCGGGGGAAACATGTAAACATGAGCACCCATAACATTGAAGTCTATGGAGCTAACATGGCTGCCCAGTTTCCTGTACACACAATGGGGAGTGAAATGGGGATGGACTCAGAGGGAGACATGTTTGTCCACTCTGCCCTGTGCACAGAGCTCCGTCTGTTTGTCCTGCAGGGCCGAGCCTCAGAGCAGCACCCACGGGCCTGACAGAGGTAGGGTACAGGAATGCAGATAGTGGGCTGACCACACTGCTTGTGCCCTCGTGTCCAGAAGAGCCTTGGATTTGTTCCTGAGCCTGGAAGGTCGAGGCCGAGCGCAGGGGAAACAATAGCGGCCATGCAACAGAGCTGTGGGACACAAACATGGGAGATATCCTTGAACCCCGGCAGGAATGTTGATCTAGACCAAGACGCCCACCCAGGGAGGCAGCTGAATATCTATCTGCTGCTGGAGGGAGAGAAAGAAAGCCTCCCTCTGTTCCATCACATGTGCAGAAAATAAACGTATGGGACCGTTTGGCTTGGTTTACAGTAATCAGCTACTTAAAACAGTTTTTATGACTTCTGCGACTTCTGTGAGTGAGTGAGTGCGAATGCAGCCATCGGCCTGAGGGATTACCAGAATGAGACCGAGCGCTCAAGGTCACTTGACTTTTTTTGCTTGTTATATAAATTCTTACTTTTCAGGAGCAGTGTTAACAAAATCTGCTGTTCAGTTCAAGTAAACACTCATGTTTTATTGTCATCTGCACCAGTGGGATCTATGCAAAGAAATTCCTGTATCAAGGCACCATCGTGCGCTCGGCATGTCGCCATTACAGCGCCATCCTGACTCCGATCACTCCTGTCACATTAGACAGCTACTAAATCCAAGTCCAAGTCAACTGGTGCATCCAAACATCAGCATGTTAGCATTGATATTTTGAGCACATTAGCATTCTGAAATTAGCTTTTAGCTCATGCCATCATGCCTAACTCTAGTCATTAAGTCTGGTTTAGATTTAGATTTATTTGTCCTTCTGTGTCCTTATGCTCACCTGTCTGTCCCTAGTCTTTTCTTGTCTGTCTGAGGCTGGGTGTGGCCTCCTACTGTCTCTGCTGATCACCTGCGCACCTGTTGTGCATCAGGCTCATCAGACCAGCAGTGTATAAGTCTGCCTTTCTGCACTGCTGGTTGCCAATTTGGCCTGATCCTGATTATTTGGTTTATTATTATTGATTATTGGTTTTAGCCGAGGCAGCATGCTAGTTAGCTTAACATGTTGTGAGCATGCTATTTGTCTGAATGTGCTCGTTATCTTAACATGTTCTTTGCTGGTTGTTGTTGATTAGCACTTTATTGTGATGGTATTAACTGGTGATGTTGTAGACTGGAGTATTTTTTGTCGCTTGATAAGATGAGGCAGCTATGGATGATTGTTTCGGTGTTGTTTGGTGGGTTGAGCAACATGCTACCAGTGTTAGCGTTGGGGATGTAAGTCTGGGTGGAGCCACAGAGTATCTGCCTTTTGTTTCAGCGAGTTTAGGATTTAAAGGCAGTTTGAACGTTAGGTTGGGGCTAAATAACAGTACCACTTGTCAGAGGGCTCAGGCGATTTGACGGCACAGCCTGATACCCACTGCAGGGCCTAACGATGGGTCAGTGCTCACCCAACTTTTGGCACATTTCACCATGCAATGAAAACCTCAAAGTAGCTTTAAAACTGGAACAATGATCATATTCTACATTGTCTGACAGAAGCACTTACAGTACGTGCCTGTTCTCTTACCAGTTCATTCTGGTTCTTCATTTATCTATTCATTATCAATCCACCCACACACCCATCTGTGGATCCACATCTATTTAGATTAGGGCAGTTGTACTCAAAGATAAGTGGCCATCAAAGCAGTGTTTGTCAGTGTGTTGAAATTTGTCAAACAGTTGGAATAAATCAGTCTGACCCTGAAAACTACAGAGGGCTGCGTTTCCTTTCTGTGACAGATTTTCTGCCACTGAAGAAGTAGACTTGCCTCATGAAAACAGATGACGTTACATAAGTTGATTGCTGATGTGTCGAACTGCTTTGTTCTACTCAGTTCAAGGATATTTCTCTCCAATCCAGCAGGGATGACAGTGACTCAAGGGAAAATACTTGATTCTATCGTGTTCCACTAATTGGCTTTTCGAGTGAAAAGCCTTTGTGTTGTTGCGTCTTTGTCACCGTGGATGACCTCTTCATGTCGCATCCAGTCCCTGTAGCCTATAGATGACAGCATAGCTATGATGCTCGGCAGCTGATGTCACCATCCAGTAGTCGCTCGGCCCAAGAAACATCTGCACTTCCTCCTTTCGGTGAAACATCTGATTGTGTTTGATTTCAGGTTTTGTATCGGGTAAATCATGATAAATAAAGAAACAGCACATTTAAAGCAGATGTGCCCTTTAAGAACTTGATGTGCTGCTGATTTCCTGAGGCGTTTTGTGTGTTCACTGTCGTCGGAAAATTCCCATTGTTTGAACTAATGGGATCAACTGTAAGATGTGAATGGTTTCTTTTCCCACAGCGTGTCCTCACAGCGATGGTTTTGGCTGGTAAACAACTCAATGCAAATGGCCTGGTGGTCGAAAGCCAATGATTCCATCAGCATTTGGCAGGAGCCGCCGCACAGGGCTCGAGCATAATGCTATCATTTGTTTAGCATCTCAACAATATCTTGCTCTCTTGTTGCAAACGGAGGGATATTTTTGAGGCGCTGCTGCTGTAAATAAAGGGTTGCTGCAAATGGGAGAGTGAGAGAAATGGCTTAAACTTACACTTTTTTTTCCTGTTAATGTCTTAGCATCCATCTTTGGAGGTTCTCTACACCATCAAATGTGAGAAAAACGTGAAACAGGCACCACAAATAGACCTAATTTCAGGCATCTCTGGCAACAATCTGAAAATGATCAAAACTTTCTCTGTAATTTTGACATAGATGGCCATAATATACATAAATATTAATCACTTAATATTAGTTCATGTTGAAGGTGTGTTTTTTTTAATTGACTGTGATTCTTAAAAGGCAATTTTAAGTCTCAGATGCAGGAATCCAGTCCAATTATTCGACTAATCGAGTGTTTCTTCACTTAACAGTAATCCGTCCCTGCTGTTTTCCTTTACTCATTCTTCTTTCTCACACCTGTGAAAAAACGTGCAAATGCGATGATTTTCTCGCAGAAACTCACAGCCTCCTTTGATTATCGCAGCACATGTGGCACTGCCAGGCATTAAAGTCGTGCACGGCGCTTCATATTCATTAGACTCACTGATGTGTTTTCACAAATGTCCTCTTCTGCACCTGCACCCCACACAAAGACGCTGAGTATGCTGGATCAGAGGGATGTTCGCTGAATCTCTTTGGTATCAGAGCTTCTTGTGATATATGAAAACAGTAAATCTCTCTGAGTACTGCACATGCTCGTGGGTCACGGGGTTTTGTGCAAGCAAAGGCATCGCTGGTGCGTTTCCATGTTGGTAGGCAACCAAGGTCACTGAATATAACAAGATGCTTCACAGCATTGGAATAACTGCAATGAATCCATCTATGAAATATGTTGGGCGGCTTTGTGTTCCAGCTCTTCGTGGCAGAATCAACAGCCCTGCTCAAAACATCCATCAGTGTCCTGCGCTGGTTCAGTGATGTGTTGCTGAAAGCTTTGGTCATTTTAACACATTCGTGTTCTGAAACAAAATGCAGCCTCATTGTTGTTGTAATAATACAACTTGGCAATGTTTTCAGCTTTCGTGCCAAAAACCGTTTCACAGATTTGTCTCTCCGTGCTGGTGGTGTTTTTCCGGGCTCATGTGAAGTGTAGCTGGAAGAACCGGGCCAACTGCCTGTTGTTTTAATTAATTCTAACACAGCAAACATCTGCAGCATCCTGGCGTTTGCAGCGACCTTGTCAATTTTTCTGAAGAGGGGAAAATATGTTCAGCCGCGTGCAAAAAATTGATTTGGAAGAAATATCCTGTAAAGCATAATCATAAAATGCCAGCCAGAAAACCTTTCTAACACGTGGCTAGGCATCAAAGCCACTTGGTTAGCTTTCGGAAAAGCTCACTTTTGGGTCTCCAAGGGACACAAACCCTGCTCTCCTGGGTCAAAGTCACGTATATGTCCTACGCCTCCACCCCTCTGAGGAGTTTTTTTTGCCCTTTTTCTATGTCACTTTCCTCTGAGTGTCAAATTTGCAGCTAATACTGGGACATCTCATCAGAATCAGAATACTTTAGTGATCTCTGAGGAGGAGCTGGGTCAGCTGCAGCCTACATTAAGTAATAATGATAATACATAGAGAGGCTAAAAGGTACCGTGTGTCTCTATGAGATGCTGAGAGCTGTGACAAAGCGTTTGACACTCTGGGAATGAGACCAGGCTGTATAATCGATAAAATCTCCTTCACCAGGAGTTAAAACCCCTTTCAATCTGATTCTGCTTCAGAGATGCTGGAATATTGTTTCAGAGTGGTATGAAGGCGGTTAGCATGTACATCCAACTCCAGCTGGTTACAGGAGTAACAAAACAACAGCATGGAAAGGAAAAGGAGTGCATCTCGAAAGTGTTTGGGGATAATTGGTGTTATTTCGTATCAAGCAATCTCACACTGGATCTCTGTACTGTGGGTGAAGCAGTCATACATCCCGCTTTTTGTTCATGTTGATGTTTGCCTGATGAAGACCACACAGGTTGACACATCAATGGAAATATAACCTCCTGTTAAACAACTCTGATCTCTGAAGCAGCTGATTGAGCAGCCACAGCTGCTGATGAAATACACCAAACATGTGATTTTCTGCTCTGTTAAAGAGCGCTGTGCATCATGCATCTACTCGCTCTGCCTCCACTCACATTTGAGAACATGCTGCTGCCTTCACAGCTGAAAATGTTCATATTTCGGCTTTGGATGGGTTTGACATTTCGAGCAGCTGCACGTTTGAGCGTGTTCCCAGCACAAAGTCTCATTTCACTTCAATACTTCATGTTATCCTACAGTATGTTGCACGTGCTGGACATGGAAGTGGGTGTGTGTGTCTGAACAGACTTCAGTCTGCTTTGCTTCAGTGGTGGAGGCCAGTCGCTGTGCTGGCGTTGTGTGTGTGTCTGCGTCTCTGACACTGAACACACACATTCAGCACATTTATCAGAGCAAATAAAGGCTCAAAAAGAAATCGCCTCCGGCTCCAGACAACATCTGATAACAGGCCTGTTTGTCTTTGCACCTGACACAGCGTCACTTGTGGAGGATAAATCACGTTGTGATGACACGAGCATGGAGCCAAACCTCCCTCACGCCCCCTACTGCTGGTGTGAGGAACTGCGCCGTGCAGGAACTGCACGGCAGGTGGGCAAAATATCAGAAACACCTGATGATTTATGGCATTAAAGGCTTGAGCAGTAGCCTACATTAAGCACTCGCTTTGTGCTACTGAGACTGTGTTAGAGAGGTGTTGATTTAACTTAACGACTCACTTTTCTGACTCACAGTCTCAACAAAAACTCAACATAATGCACTTTGGCTGCAAGATTCTTACTCAAAACAGGCTTTCTGTGCAGAATTAAAGGCCGTCTCCTCTGAACTGTAGAACAACTGTTCAATCAGCTCGATTGACCGATCATTGCTCTCTGTATCATCTGCAAAATTCTGCTGTTGAGGCTTCCTTCTCTCATTTAAGTCTTGCAACTACAGATCCAGTACCTGCTTAATCTTAGAAATCCCATTTGTACTCACTGACTTTCATCAGTTTCAGGTGTTGTGCATTCCTAAGATGCCCTCAAGCTGGATTCTTTCACTGAATATTTAGAAGATTTATGACTCTTGTAATCATTTTATCAATTATATTTTGTTGCTTGATTGCAGGCCGTCTGACTTTAGACGTGTTGTTCTTGTATGCTGATTGTGTGTTTGTCCCATAATGCAAATTTATTCTTTCTCAGGTCTCTCCTGAAAATGAGATCTCAGACTCAGTGTGAGATTTGATTAAGTCTTGGTGTACTGGATGCCATTATGTTGCATAGGTATAATATATTTTTTTCACACATATGCAAACGCATAAAACCATGACAGAAATAAAACAGGTGTGACAGAAGAAAAAAATAGATTAATAAATAAAATACAACACGCAAAATTACCAGAGGAGTTCAGCAGCAGGGAATTATCATGTAAAAAGAAGGAAAACATAAGAAAAACAATTTAAAATAGCTTTATATAAAACAATATCGAAGTTGTAAAAAACCATAAGCTTAAAAGAAGAAGAGAAATAATGAGACACATTCATGAACTCATACTGTGAATTAAATGTGACGACAGTTTCTCCACTTTTGAGGCCAGGTTGAACAGGAAGAGGAGCCGACTTTAAATCATCCTCTGCATCTCCAAGACTCATAAACAGGCATCATTATCTCAAGACTGAGCAGAAAAGGGAAATGAGGGCAAATACTGTCACCTCCCAACAGTAAATCGCCCAAAAGGCAATCTGTAGCTCGCAGCTATTTAGCAGGGAAGGTAAGTCCATTTTAAATTATTGGGGTAAATGGATGTGTTGTTGCCGCGGTCTCCTTTCATGGCTCATTGTCATGGTAACAACAGGTCTGCCTCCCATCTGAGCTAAAGGGCTAACCACCTGAGAGGAAGAGCAGTGGGGTCCTAAGCAGCTTATCTTATGTCTCTAATAAGGCCGGTGAAAAAAAAGCACGGAGGCTGGAGGGACATGACGCAGCGACGCGAGGCTCATGCTATGATATCACCATATCACTGTGCATTAGAGCTGAAACACAGACTGAGAGGAAGTCTCTGGCCTTTAAGACGCCATCAGTCTGTGTTGACAAGAAGACCTCAGAGGGTTTCTCCTCTGAAAGATCTGGAAAATGATTTTTGTTTGACCTCATCAGCCTCATTGATTTTTTGTAAATATCTGCTTATTCTGAATTTGATGCAGCAACACGTTGCAAACACGTTGGGACAGGAGCAAACAGGTTCATTGGTAACAGGTGATAGTGTCATGGTTGGGTCATCATCTTAGTGTAGCATGTTAGCATCCACGCTATTTGATCAAAACCAAAGAATTGGACATCTTGAAAGTTTGATCTGATGATGATGCTGCATGAAAAATCACAGGATCCTCAAAGTTATGATGGTTCTGGTATCCTCATGTGTGTTTCATTTGTACTTCATTATCTTTATTGGTTTGTCTTATTTTATTGGTATTACTGACTTTTATTCTCCCAGCAGTGTTCTGTTTGTTCTGAAAGGTTAAGAGTTAAACTACATTAAACATCACACACAGAGCGTAATAAGTTAAAGACTGATCACAGACAAGAATTCACACATTCTTAGGTGCAGGAAATAATTATACTACAAGGATTTTGTTGGTTTTGGCCTCAGTGGGTCTTCATAAAAGCAGAAATAATAAAAACTGATGGCTGGTACTCTGTATTCCCACAATGCACCAGAAATAAACATCATCCCCAACCTAGAGGCAAAAACTTAAAAAGCTTCTGAGATCATCATGACGTGTTTCTGCTTCCAAAACGGACGCAGTCTCGCTTTCCTGGACTCACTAAACTTTGTTAGGATTATCCAGATTGTCCCTCATAGGGAAGATGATAACGCTTGTGTCCGATGACAGACGTCCATCGGTGTTAACAGAGTTGTGCAGGACGCAGATGCCTCCAGAAAACAAAGTGCAGGTGAGGCAGAAAATCACGTCTCTGGCTGAGAGGAAAGTGTTTGACAGCTTTCAGCACCACGAGCAGATGAGCTGTCCGTGGTGCTGAAATGACTCAGCGCCGAGACTCTCACAGGACCGTTTCCTCTATTTTTCTTCAACACATATCACGTATATGTAATTGGACGCTGCCTCGAGGCTTCGGTGTGTCTTTCTTCTCCCCGGCAGAAAGAGGGATAACATCTCGGTCGATGGAGTAACGAGTCGCCATGGAAACTTCAGGCTGCTTCATGACATTAACCGAGAAACCAATTACAAAACAATCACCTGCTACCAAAAGTATAATAGACCCGCTATTAAAAGAAAGTAACATGATGACTGCTATTCATTTTCTGAAAGGCTGAGGGGGAGAAAGATGCACTCCATCATCTTCATCATGAAACCCATCATCAGCATCATTACCATCCTCATCTTCATAATCCATAGGGTTTTAGCGCTGAAAGAGAGAATGGTCTGTGTTGAATTCACCTGATTCACACCAGAAAATTAACAAGACGTAGAAACAATAAAAACCTCAAATGTGCACAATCGTCTGAGGACAAGTGGACCCAAGATAACATCAGCCGCTGCTCTCAGGTTACATAGCGTGTGCATCATCCCTGTCGTCATTTCCAGATGGTTATCCCCCCAGGAGATCTCCCAGCATTGGTCTGCCTGAGACTCACATGCTTGCATAATGATAATACAGCTGTTGCCAGACCTGGTCAGAGCAGATCAGTGACACAGACAGAAGGCTGAGGATGATGGATGGAAATGAGAGAAATGATCAAGAGTTTCTGAGTTGAGTCTCTACACTTTCACTCTTCGTGTTTGGCTCTTAGGAAAAGGAATAAATCAGAAATGTTCATGTTTACAGGGACATTTTTAGTCTTTCGGGAAAGTTAAAGGACAAATCCACTCATTTAATTTTGCACTTTCATGAATTTACGGGACATCTGAGAGACAGATTTGGACGGATGTGTTGGTCCACCGCTTTGTGTTTCCTCATTGATTTGATGTCTGTGTTTTCTGACAATCCAGATCAAACTGGAGCAGTACATACAGCATATTTGGAATACATATTTATCTACGGATTAGACTCTCTATATAAGTGTGAACTGTGTCTACACTGAACATAGCAAATATATTATAATCAGGAACAATGTGAAAAATGACAGGGATATATAATGAACAATGAACGATGCGGGGACAAGAACCTCACGAGTCTTAGAGCAGCAGAATTCATTTTCATGCTAAGCAGAGTCTCTGGAAGAAGACGTCCAAATCCATTCATTATATCATAGACTGAAGTGGCCTCTGAGGGAATGTAAAAGGCTCCTGTTTAATCTGAACAGGCAGGTCCATTACACTGAATTTATATTCTTACAAATATTGCAGTGTACATTGCATATATCCACTTTCCATATAGTGCATGTCTGAATATATGACAGTGTGTTTGGTAATAATGATAATGATAAAGAGAATATACGGTGGGAATGTGCCCCTCCATACAGCATGTTTCTTTTTCATAAAGAACGGCTGAATGCTTCATGAACTGCCTTGTTAATGGTTTAAGCAGTGTATAAGAGGCTTTCTGTTTCTTCCCGTCCTGCTGGGTTACTGGAAGCACTGGAAAGGTATTGGTGGGATCGGCTGCGCACAGCATGGTGACGTTGCTCAGGAAGGCAGGGAGCAGCCTGCAAATGCATGAGCTCCATCCGACCTTTAGTCAAGAGAAAATCCATCTCAACCCCACGTGGAGGATAGACATCTTTTATATCAACATGTAACTTTTCTCCAACAGTGGAAAAAAAGATGGAGCTACAGGTGGAGAACCAAAGTCAGTCTTTCAACACCAACACTGTGAGGCTGCCAGCTAAACATATACTTGGGATGGGTGTAGATAACTTTATTTCTCTGCTGATATTTGGACTTATTTTCATCCTGGGTGTGCTTGGGAACACCATGGTGATCACAGTGCTGGCGCGCAGTAAACCGGGACAACCGAGGAGCACCACCAACATCTTCATCCTCAACCTGAGCGTGGCGGACCTGTCCTACCTCCTCTTCTGCGTCCCCTTCCAGTCCACCATCTACATGCTGCCCACATGGGTGCTGGGAGCTTTCATCTGCAAGTTCATCCACTATTTCTTCACCGTGTCCATGCTGGTCAGTATCTTCACTCTGTCGGCGATGTCCGTGGACCGTTACGTGGCCATCGTCCACGCCAGGAAATCCTCGTCGATCCGGGTGGGGAGTCATGCCATGCTCGGAGTGGTGCTGATCTGGATCCTGTCTCTGGTCATGGCAGCTCCCGTGGCGCACTACCAGAGCATCGTGGAGAGGGAGGACAACAACACCTTCTGCTGGGAGGTCTGGCCGGACCACCAGAGAAAAGTCTACGTGATGTGCACCTTTGTTTTCGGATACCTGCTGCCTCTCACTTTGATATCTGTCTGCTATGCAAAGGTGGGTGCGCATGAATCAGAGCCAATGAATGCGCTGAATTACGCACAGTTTGGAATAAATGCACAGCTGATTTAGATGCCAGGAAAGTTAAACATGATGGAAAACAGTAAGAATGTTTGGAATTTACAAATGTTCTCTCATTAATCTGAAATGTATCCTTAATAAGCAAAAGTGTTGGTGCTGCATTGATTGATATGTTACAGGAAAGAAAGCTTTTTAAAATGGAGAAAATGGCACAATGGAGAAGCAAAAAGAGATACACATACTCAGAACCAACAGGTCTCTCGTCACACCTTTATTATTGCAGGTTTTAAACCATCTGCACAAAAAGCTGAAGAATGTCTCCAAAAAGTCAGAGCTCTCCAAAAAGAAGGTTGGTGGCAGCTTATTTGTGTCTCTGTATTTGTCTGTGGTGAGTGCGCACAATGATGAATTGACTGCAAAATAAAGATCAGCAGCTATCTTTTGGATAATTGATTAATCGTTTCAGTTGTTTTTCAAGCAGAAATGCCAGAAATTTGCTGGTTCCAGCTCCCCAAATGTGAGGGTGTTCAGCTTTTCTTCGTCATCTTGTGAATTAAATATGTCTTTGAAGATGTTACCTTGGAATCTGAGAAACTAAAATGTAGTAAAAACCATCATTTTTATTACTTTTGGCATTTAACTGACAAAACGACTAACTTAGAAAATAATTGGCAGATCAGTTTATAATGAAAATAACCCCTGTAATTGCAGGCATTCTGCTCTGTTTGACTGTATGAAGTGACCATGTGTGAAACGGCTCGTGAGGAATGAAATTCTGACAGTAGAAATGCAAAAAAATTGCATAAAATACCTGTTTGTTGATATTTTACTTGATCACATTATGCCATCATCATCTTGTGTTGCTCTTCTTCCACAAGCTGCCCGGTTACAGTTATATGTGATCACATGACAATCACCATCTCCTCCGCCCTCCCTCCACAGACTGCCCAGACAGTCCTGGTGGTGGTGGTGGTCTTCTGTCTGTCTTGGCTGCCTCACCACATCGTCCACCTGTGGGTGGAGTTTGGCTCTTTCCCCCTGAACCAGGCCTCCTTCGTGTTCAGGATGGTGGCTCACTGTTTGGCCTACAGCAACTCCTCCGTCAACCCCATCATCTACGCGTTCCTGTCGGAGAACTTCAGGAATTCCTACAAGCAGGTTTTCTGGTGCCGGGTGCCCAGCAAGTGTCCCGTGGCCGACACCAGGGACCTCCGCAGCCGAGTGGAGATGGCGCCGTCCACCAACGTCAGTGTGACTTACAAAGGTCATGACTCTCAGATCAGTAAAATGCTTTGATGTCGGTGCTGATGTAAAGAGCATCGTCTGTGTTCTGTGCAGAGTCTGACCAGAACTGGATTTTTAAGGCCAGTACATATATTGATATGTAAGAAGTCCTGATATATCAGCCAATATTTGTTTTTTAAACATACTGTAACAGAGCGGCTTGAACTAATCACCACTAAGCGCTCTATCAAACTCAGTGCTGCATGTTTTATGAATGTACAGACACTTTATGAATAAGGTAGCCTATACTCCTGTGGACTGTGTCAGGTACAATATGTGCTGTCAATCAGAGAGAAAGATGTTAGACAACAGTGTAGATATTTAAAGTTCTTCTGTCCATAAAGAGTCTTTTCAGAGCCCAACAGGTAACAGAGGTCATTTTCCTGATAACTTGAATGAGCAATTTATTAATAAATGATTAGTTCAGTGTTTTGGGAAACACATGTTATTTGCTTTTTGCTGAGAATTGATGAACAGAATAGGATTTGATTTGATTGATATCACTCTCATGTTTGTATATATGAAGCTACATCCGGCAGCCGGTTAGCTTAGCTTAGCACAAAGACTGGAAACGGGTGGAAAGAGTTAGCCTGGCTGTGTCCCAAGCTAAGAAACTCTTGCCTCACAACTCAGTTTCCAAATGTCTAGAAGAAGCCATGAAACGGGAAAAATGATCAAGTCCCTTTCTAGAGCTAGTGTTTGGTTTGTCCCTTCCTGGCTACTGTAGAAACATGGCATAGACATAAAGAGCTCATTCTAATGAAAACACAATGATCCTTATTTTCAGGTGATTATACACTAATGAAAACATTCAAATCTTACACACTGGACCTTTAATCCTTACAAAAAACACATTTTAAAGATGCTAATTAGTGTTTTGTTTTTTTTGTTTGTGTGCCAGATTTTTTATTGGCTGAGACCAGTTGCCAGACAGGAAGTCACCACATCATGTCATCATCTGTCAGTTAGAAAACGATACGTGTATTTCCCAAAATGTTGAACTATTACTTTCAAATTTGTACCTTCATCTAATACCTCCTGCCCCCCATTGATGAAAAATTAACTTGGTGCCCCCAAGTGGACAAACTATGTAATAACGATGAGGTTTGTAGATTTCTCAGATTCGCCATGCACCCGTCCACCACACTGAACCTCCACACTTCGCTGTGAAAGCCACACTGCTCCCTTCATGGCACTGAACATCACGAGGTGCAGTATCATCATGCAGTATGGATGTAATTCTCTGTGACTCTGGACTCTTGTATCTGAGTGTCTGAGTTTGGCTGCGATGACCCAGAAGGTGACACAAAGTCATTTGAAATTTCATTTTTAAAGTCACAGTTTGAAGTGGAACATAATGTCCTTAAACTGAGCTCTCGCTTTTGAGCTAAGGCTCAGTTCAGTTTCAGAGAGCGGCATGGTCTCACCATCTGTAACGAGGTTTCTGGTCTGTGGCTGCAGAACGCTGAAGCTCGCCTAGATGGACGGAACCATTGCTAAGTCTCCTTCCGTTTCTTCACCTTTCATTCAGGCCTGTTCATTACGGCCCTGACAACCACAAAAGGCACCGTTCTCTTCCCACACAGGGGTCATCAGGAGACCAGACTCTGCTCTGATTGTCTGAAATGTCTGAAGGCTGAGTTACTGTGTACATATGTTGGCTCTGCACCAGAGGACATCAGGGACATGTACATAATAGGAAAGAATAATGCAGCATGGCAGATAACCATTCTGTCCCCAAAGACAAAGGGAGAAATAAAGCCCCTGTCTGGCTCACACCTGAGCTACCAGAGCCTGTTCACAAAGGAACAAGAAGGTTTAGATCATGCAAACTACATCCACACACACACACACACACACACACACACACACACGTAGATGCAGACTTCAAACCTACGGTGCAATCTGGTTTCTGTCAGCGTGATTTTCTGGTTTAGTGTTTGTACTTCAATGTCAAAGCGATTTCCTTAACATGAGCAAAGAAATGCATAAAAACCCAAGTAAGTGTACGATATGTTTGTGAGTGAATCCCGCAGAGAAACCAATGCGTAACGTCATGTGCTCGCACGTGCACGAAGCACAGCTGTAATCCACGGATGGTACAGTCTGTTCGGATCGACTCGCCCTCAGCCGAGCAGCGTTGAGCTGCTTTTACCTGCCTGTCCGATCGCACAGATCACATATTGTTTCCTGTTTTATCCCCGGGGCTGAATTTGATTAAGATGACATTTGCGAGCAGGTAAAGCTGCACACTCCTTTCCAGAACAGCCGCCCCCTGCAGCCACTGGCACACGCCCCCTCAGAGAAGACAGATAAAGGATTTGCATATGAATTTAATATTTGTTATGCATAGCATGAAAGGGTTTCAGCCTCGGAAATGAGGTTCACTGTAAAGAGTAACGTGTCGTGAGGAGTCTGTTAAATACAGATGGACTCCACTGAAACCATTTTAACATCCTGTGTTGCACATGACGTCCTGCTGTTACCTCAAACACTGCTCTACTCTCTGAGTCTACAGTCTAAACTGCAGGTAATTCAAACAGCGGGGGGTCGGGGGGTTAACTTACAGCAGACACGTGATGCAAAAATCCCTTCAATGGACGCTCGATGTTGTTTTCTTGAATGTTTGTGTCTGGAATTTATGTGTTTTTTTTTCAGTACATCTAAATAAAGATATCAAACGTTTTTTTTCCCCCCAGGTGTCAATTTTCTATTTAAAAAACATCCGTTTTATCCAGTTTCATGTCTGTAGAAACACTTTCTTCATGCAGCCAATGACCTCATTATGACATGAGCTGAAGGTGAAGGTTGGTACAGACTTAATGGCTCCTGATTAGGAAGAAATCTTGGTGTAATTTAATGTGATTGAAGAGGCAGATGCTAGAAATTCAACATTTAACCACCTAAATGCATTTATAGCTAAGCTGAACATAACTGATGCCAGTGAATGAATGAATGAATGAATGAATGAATGAATGAATGAATGAATGAATAAAGTCCAGCCAGTCTCATACTGGAACGGCTCCACATTTTGCATCACTTTGGGTTTTTAAGGGTTTAAACGAATAAATTATAAAATGAAAATAATTGTAAATATATTTAAAACAAGTGTGACGTCTCAGCTGGTTCTGCTGCTTCTTGCATGAAGGTTCTGTGACGTCCTCACGCGCTGAGAACATGAAGACTTTCAACAGAGGAGGCTGTTATGACCTCAGCTCGACAGCAGATGTCAGACTTACACAAGTTATCAGTCCTTTATCCTCTCTTCTTTCTTTCTTTCTTTCTTTCTTTCTTTCTTTCTTTCTTTCTTTCTTTCTTTCTGTCTTTCTTTCTTTCCCCTTTTTTCCTTGTGGTCTTTGATTCTTCTTTTATTTCTGTTTTGAGAATGCTGCATGTTTCATTTATCTTCATCTTATCTTTAAATCAGTGTCCATTGAAAATTTCTATGTTATGTTAAAATGAACTCTGGAGTTTGGACTCGGGTACAAACCCAAACAAACAAACAAACAAACAAACAAACAAACAAACAAACAAACAAACAAACAAACAAACAAACAAACAAACAAACAAACAAACAAACAAACAGACTGCCTGGGTCTCTCCAGTGACTTTGCTTCTTGTGGGATTTCGGTGGTCTTCAGATTCAGATTCAGATTCCCTCCTTCCTTCCTTCCTTCCTTCCTTCCTTCCTTCCTTCCTTCCTTCCTTCCTTCCTTCCTCTCTGTCTCTGCTGAATCAACCTTGATTTCTCCCCCCACTGGCGGGAAATTCATTTCTAGATCTTCTATGCAAATCAATACCGCGGCCTGATAACCTCTCTCCCATTTCTCATTTCCCTCGGTGGCAGCTGAGGTCTCTATCCCTCCCCTGAGACCCCCACCCGGCCCATTGAAAGTGTCATAAATAATACGGGCTAATTAGATATGAATTGATTGTGTGTAGGTTGCGGGCGTTTTCATCCATCACTCTAAAAGCTGTTTAACAATAGATTACCACGCAGTAATTCCCCGTGGAGCCACACTGAATGGAGCAGAGCGCCGCTTCAGCCGTGTTTGGTGTGTGGCAGGGCGTCATAAATCTGCTGAATAACTAATATTCCTCCAGTCTGTTTTTTTAGTGCTGGGGGTGGTGTTATTAATACAGAGGGGGTTATGAATCATCACTTCACTGGAGGGTTCAGGGTGGAGTAACTGATGGTTCGTCTGCTCTGGATTATTTGGTGTTTTTTGCTCTACTTTTCTCTCCCTCCTCTGGCTGTGATGTCTTTTATCCAGACATCTGGATTTATGTAATTAAAGTCTGGGTATGATATAAATGTCAGCATCAAATAAAGATCATATGTCGTTTCAAATGTGCATTTATAAGAAAAAATTACCTGATTTGCTGAGTTACTTAACAGGTCAAGTGAGTAATGATTCTAGAGGACTCGAAAGCAACAGCTTTACTGCATGTTAACTGGTTTGTGCTAATAAAGCATAATATCAACTGACCAAAGGGCCTTATTGTCTGTCCTGCATTATAACTTCATCCTTCCTTTGATCCTGCTATTAGAAACTGATCAATTTAATCAAATCATGACACCACAAAGCTGAGGGGAGCAGAACAGTTACAGAAAACAAACCTGTTCATAGTAAACAGAGAATGACTGATGGTTTAACAGGCGCTCAGCCGCTCATTTTGACCCCTCAGTGTGGGGGTTTGGGAAATTCTGGTATTTTCTTGTGCACTGTTGGGAGGTGTGGGGCTTTGTTCCCGTGTGTCCTCTTTTGGTGGAGGCTGGGTGTGGTCCTCCAGGTGGCTTTGGGAGCTCAGCTGGGCCTCATCACAATCAAGCACAGCATAAAGACTGTGGACTGCAGACGACTCTGCCAGAGTGTTTCTGCTGTACTGTGAGCTCTCCGGCACTGATCTTCAGCGTCTCTGTCACCACCCACCTTGAGCCTCTAGCCCACAGCTATCACCACCTACTTTCATCTGTGCCTCGACTATCATGTGCCTTCAACGCTGTACTAACACCACCTGAGCTCTGTGCACTCCAGTGTTTCTCTGAGCTGCTCTCCACCTCAGAGCCTCACCTGTTATTCCCAGGACCTCCCAGCTACACCTTTCCTGCATACCTGGAGTCTCCAGCCTACCTCGGTCCATAGCCTCGACCGTCAGGCTTTCTGGACTTCAATCCATATCTCCCTTGTCCCCTTTTCCTTCATTATCCACTCAGTAAATTCTTATTTTAGCATTGTTCCCTGTCTGCGTGTCTGCAGTTGGGTCTAAATCCTGCCTTAACACAACACTCAGACCCTTTTGATGGTTAATCTGTCCACAAAAACAGCACAAATGCAATGCAGTGTGAGTTCATGGACAGGGTGGCTATCATGTTAAAAACTAATCAGCAAGACTCACTGAGCAAGATTCAAGATTTACAGGCTTATTGTCACGAACACAGAGATGAAGTTGTACTGCAATAAACTAAATCACCCTGTGGTTCAGTGTTGACTTTGATACGAGCATCATACTATCTGTATTTACTGTAATCTGTGTTTGCATGACTACATTTCCTGATTGCTTTCTGTATTGATTATTCTGTGTTGGATGTCATTCAGTCCATCGCTTTTCATTTCATGTCCTGCTAAAGATCAGCACGTTAGCATTGGGACTGTTAGCATGTTAGCATGCGGATTAGCAGCTCCCTGTGCAGAGGCTTCAGGCTCGCTGGAACGCTGTTTATTATTTAGCCAATAATATTAAATGTCAGGAAGAAATACTTAAGAAAAGCTTTCAGAGCTGACACCGAGCTGTATTGTAGATATTGCGCTATGGCTCTGATGTTGGTGCAGCTGTGATCATGGACTACATTTCCCATGTGTACTTGCATTCAAAGGTACCAGAGCGCTCTCCTTGGAGTCATCATAAGCTCTGAGGTTCTCTTTTGTCGAGCATTTGTCCAGATGAAGCGACTGAGAGCGTGAATTGAGCTTCCTGTCCGCATGTACGTTTAAATTGGTCAGACAGCTTTGAGTGAAAACTTCTGGAGAAAACGCAGGTTTTGAGATAGAAATATCTCAGCCCCTGTTGTGACAGAGATAACAGGAGCTGAGGTTTGATCTCTATCCAGCCGCCCCAGACTCCTCAGTTTTCTGAGTATGGCCGATGAAAAGGTGCGGCTCTCGGGGCTGAAGACAACCACAGCGGGTCTGGCTGTCACCCTCTCTGATTAATGGCCCTGCTGAAACATGTCCAGCCACATTAGAGCCCCATGTATCTCCCAGAGTCCACACAGGCCTGGCTCTTTGTTCTGATGGGAAATGGTGTCAGCCGCTCACTGCTGCTCGCCCAGAAACAGATAAAGATTTACTGTCATCAGAGGCCAGATTAAAGCGCACAAACGCAGACATTGATTTCTGAGAGGGAGAGAGAGGGAGGAGGAGAAAAAAAACGACACATTTTGGGGAGGAAACTCATTCCAGGTCCGGCGGAGATATGATCAGCTTATTTGGGAGGTGGATAATATGGAGCCCTCTCCCAGAATGAACTTTGAAAGAAGTAAATTGTAAATATTGATTTCTGAAATGAACTGTCAATCTCACTTGGCGAGATTATTCCTATCATCTTGTCGAGAGGGGGCCAGTGAATTCAAAACGGCGGACAAAGAGCGCTGGATTTCTGTTAGGGGCCACTCAAAAGAGCTTTATTCGCTTAGTAATGGTTGCTCAATTTCATCAGATAACGGCTGAGATCTCATCGGCGCTGAAAAATGAAATGAACTGCGACTTCACATCCAGATCGCTGCTCCCGTCCACACTGAGACCATCAGAGAGGAGCTGCAGGAGGAGCCGGGGCCACTTCATTACTGGTCCCGAATGGTGGGAACAAAGACCGCTTTCCTGCCTCACCCAGAGGTCAAGTGTGAGGGCCAGTTTGACGGGGTGTTGACATGCAGAGGGGTCCTCCTGTCACAGCTTAAAGGGTTTTTTTCTCACCCAAATCAACAAACAAAAATATTCAAACTTACTCTGATGCTGGTGTGGAGCCATGCAGGCTTAGTTTTATTTGCACAGGTTTTGAGATATGAGACATATGTGGACTTTTTATGGAGCTCAAAGCAGTAAAAATCAACAAAAATGTGAACAATTTTCAAGAAGAAGAACCTTCTTGTGAAGAAATAATCCCACAGATGTTCATGCTGCAGTCCTGCTGTTTGCTTTTAATGCTTTCAAGTGAGGCCAAAGACAGTTTTGCACAATGTGAATTATTCAAATGTACATTTTCAGGCCTCTGAACACCACAAATGAAACTCCATCCACCGACCGGGGTGGAGGCAGACAGACTGTGTCTCAGTCTGGACAAACAAAACCAAATCCATGTGAATAGCATGGCTGCTTATGACAAAAGGGGGCGAGTGAAACAGCATGATCTCCGTGTGTTACTTGAGGTCTTCTAATCAAATGTAGCTCTGCTTTCAGTCCCCGCTCGAGACTTAAAAGTAGAATAGATTCATTTGCTCTCAAGGCCTACAAACGTCTCACACAGTCCATTAAATCTGTGCTAAAGATTAATTTGTCCTTAACTTTAATTTCTGCATCTTTTTGAGCCCTGAGTCTTCTAACTTTTTTTTAAATTAATTTGCTCCACCTTTATGGATCAACCCTCTCCTTCACTCGTGTTTGATTGTTTTATATCTGCTCTCCTGTGAAGCGCTTTGCTTTTTATGACTGTTACCTTCCATCAGTGAAGAAGTGAGACGTGAACCTGCTGTTTTTCTGTGGTTTTGCATATAAACTCTAAACACTAGGTGGCAGCGCACTTCTATGCAAATCATTCCCAGCCTCCCTCTGCTGGGTTTGCACTGGCTGCTCGCAAAATAAATAACTGAGAGTTTAGACGACCTCCGTGCCTCCACTGCTGTTTGCTGTCTTTCCCTCTCTTCTTCTTCTTCTTCTTCTTCTCTTCGTCATCCTCCCTCCTGTGAGTTCTGCCCCCCCTCTTCGACGACACTGAGAGCCCTGTGAGTTAAAGTAAAACTAATGATGCTCATTTCCAGCAGCACACCGCAGCACTCTGTTGACCGTTTCCATCATTTATCAGAGTTTTGCTCAGGATGTGTGGAGTGGGCTCAAAAGTTCTGGACAAGCGACGAAAGTAAAGTTTGATTGCGGTCGTTCTCATTTGGTGCATACACACAGGTTAGACGCAGGCTAATCACTGATCACTTTTTCCGTTATTCTTAATTGATTTGATGCAGAGTGCCAGATTTTTTCCCCCCTTTGCCTCATTTTGACAAATGAGTGTCAGAGGCCAGAGGCTCTCAGCAGCTGGGTGTGTTCCTATCAAAACCAGCCGTGAAACGCAAGGACAACGCCTGCAGCACTTAGTGTCCTTTAATTGCCATTTACATAGTAGGCTAATCATTATTTTTTTATGTCCCCTATTATCACCACTATCACCACTCTCTCGCTGTCTCTCTGGGCTAAAACAATGAGCTGTTTGTCAGAAGTGATGCTCTGATGGTCGGGTCACTGATGGAGGACGTGATTTTGGGGGAAAGACAACAGATTATTTTAGAGTGTGCAGCTCGTGTTTGGATCAAAGCTGCTTTTTTTTTTTTTCTTACCAACCAATGAAGGTGAACTATTCGTTTTTTGCAACGCATTTGCACGTTTCATTAAAATCATATGAGCAGAACTCATTCATGCTGTCATTTCTGTTCCCACACTGGGGACATTTGTGCATGTTTTGTTTTCATTTTCATTTCAATCACATTATGTTGTCTCACTGTTTCTCACAGTTTCTCTTGACTCCAGTCTAAACCCGTTAATGATCCGTGAGTCCAACAAATGTCAGAAAGCAGTACAAAATGTTCATCATGAACTCCCATGGAGTCCATGTGATGTCTTCAAATTGCTTGTCTTGTCCGACCAGGAGTCCAAAATCCAAAGATTTTGAGCTTAATGAAAAAAGCATCACAGTTTAATGTTTAACAAGCCGGACAAAAAAAAAAAAAAGACAAATTTGCTTGACGATTTAAAAATGATCAATGAACAGCTGTCACTTAATTTTCTGTTGATTGACTTCTTCGCTAACTGACTCTTTTGTCACTGCTCTCTGCAGTGACAGTGAAAGTCTCAGGCTGTGCAGCAGACTTCCGATGACTTTGATTTTTTCAGGTTGTGTCATTGATAAGAGATCAGAGGAGGCCTGAAGGCCGAACACCATTCAATATTTCATAAAAGAGGATGTGAGCGCTCTCAAAAGGGAAATTTAGAACCAATGGGGATGAGATTAAAGCAGCATTAAGCACTACTTATCTCAGAATAGCAGCTTCAAAATCATTTTGATGCTACACTGACTTGTATCAGGGAGAATGGGGCCTCCTTAGATCCCAGTAGTGTAAGTTAAGACATCATGGCAGAGGAAAAGAGAGCAAAGAGGATGTTAATGGAGGAGGCTAAGAGAGAGAGAGACAGAGAGAGACAGAGAGAGAGAGTGACCACACCTCCACACCCAGGGGTGTGTGGACTCAGGAGGACAGCCAAGGACAGCCACTCAGCCCTGGGCACGGGCCCCATCAACCTCCCTCCCTCTCTCTGGTTCTCTTCATACATTACACTGTCCAGGATACAGCATGTGAAAATTAGCATATATCATATTGCTAACAACATTTTATTTATTTACACACACACTCCACATTCAGCTGAAATTTGAAAAAAGAATATATGCGGAGTAAAAAGTACATTATCTTAAGTATTTCCCTTTTAAAAGCATGAGGCTGCAGAAAATGGACGTACCTTAAATTGTACTTAAGAACAGTGCAGTGTTTGAGCAAACGATCATATTTTCCTCCCCTGGATAAAACTAAACAGATTTTCTCTGCGCCTGGCCTCCGTTTGTATTTGGACTTTGAGCGCTGTTTGATTCTCACTTCAAACTTTGACGAGCTGTGCTCTGTGCCAGACCTGACCCCGGTTTATCTGCCTCTCCACGCCTCGCAGAGTAATAATGACAAATCTGGGGGATGTTTACTAATGATTAGTGGAGATTGTTTCAGCTCACTTGTAAAAGCCATGTTTAAGAGCTATATTTATTGTTCCATTTGCACATTTTGCGAGTGTGTTTGAGAGAGGACTAATCGTTATTAATTAGGGTCATTGTTTTAGTCTGTGTGTGTGTGTTTATGTGTGTGTGTGTGCATGTGGAGGGGGGGCTGCGTGTGCATGTCTGTTTATCTGTTCTTTTGTATGCAGATGTGTTTCTGTGTTAGTACGTGAACGTGTGTGCGTGTGCATCCATGGGTGTCTCAGTATGTGTGTGTGTGTGTGTGTGTGTGTGTAGCCCTGAAGCCATACTCAGCAAGCTGTGACAAAGGTCCATTACCTTGTCTGATCACAATGGCCTGTGATCTATTAGCATCATCTAAAAGCTACATTAGGATGAAGTGGAGACACTCATAAACAGAGCGCTCTGATCAGGCCTTTTAATGGGTTCACTGGTTTTACACGGAACCTCTCTGGCTTATTCCCCCTGGTTTGTAGGTTAATGCATTTTCAAGTACCCACCAGACAACACTCAATTGACAATGAGGCGTATACATCAGCCATTCAATCCGAAACGGGTGAAGATCCACCAGTGGATTCAGATGGAAAGTGAATAGCAGCTTTTGTTGCATTGAGTTATTAATTCTGTGTCTTCCGATGTGCCCAATTAGCAAGTGACAGGAAAATGTATACATTAATATGTCTCTTTGAATACGGACAACGTGCCACTCCTTTGTATATTCTGAATCTGTAGTTCCCGAAGCAACAGTGTGTATATTTTTATGTGATTACAACATCCTCAAAGAAAAAGTATATGCGGTATTCATTTTGAAATCATACACAAAGGGTTTTAACGTAAACCTTCTATTTGAGACCCCCTTCAAAATATGCACAGAGGCTGTGAGTGCGTGGTTGTAGTTTTGTTTGGTTGGAGTGATAAGTTTCCCTCATTGGACTGCTTCATTTGAAAAATATTTAGTTTATTTAGTCTGAAGATTAAATGACATTTCACAAGAAAAGAGCTCAGAGAACGGCTTCACACACAAACCCAAAAAGCAAAACAAAACCCAGAAATAATTTTAAATTCTCACATCCCTTTATATTTATCTCATGTCCCATTCAAGGGCCCCGACCCCCAGGTTGGTAAACACTAAACTGAAGAAGCGAGGTCATTAAACGGCAAAGACAAACTGTGCTGATAGTGCCAATGAAAAATTCTCATAAAGAGAAATATTAGAAATGATAAAATAAAGAAACAAAATGAGATCATCTTATTTTTGTCACTGACTGGCTGCAGCTGATCAGTTTCTGATCAGTTATTGGTTTGGGTTTTCAAGGATCCTACATATCCCTGATATACAGCAAACGGAAACAATACAAAAAACATAAAAAAAATGTTTACACTCAGCAGTAAAAACAATGTTTTAATGACTATTGCCAACATAGAATATTTGGCTCATACCTGTATTAAACAGTCTGCTTAAGTGGAAGTTTATACTCAGAAAACGTGAAAATTGAGTGGAGAAGCCCTTTTTATGCTGTGTCCACTGCTTGAGCTGTAATAGTTGCTATTTTACAGGCTGGTTTTGCCTCTGAATGGAAATCAGTAATATTTTAAAGAATTGTACATTCAAGTTTGAAGAGTTTATACTAATTTCAGACGATGAAATAAAGGTTTAGCCGCAGTGGAGCTTTGTTTGAAACAGTCTGAGTTGCAACAGCTTCATGCAAACTCTTTTCTACACTTATTTTTCTGTCGGCTTCATCTCTTATTTCCCTGCTCTTCTTCCTGTAAATCACGTAACTTCTGTCTATAAAAATAAAACTTCGATCCCACTGCTTCCTCTCCATCATAATATAAGTATATATGTCCTGAGCTGCCATCATTGGCCACATTTTCCTTTAAAAAAAATGTCCTTGATTTCAATAAGACTACCTAGTTAGCAAAAAAAAAAAGATAAACTAAAATGAATAAATCATATTCAGCTACTTCAAAGGTTTTATCGTGTCATTTGTGCAGCTTTAGACCTGGATGTAAATGAGACCCACAGACTAATGCATGAGGTCTGACAGACATAAAAGAAATGGTATTGAGAGGGAACAACGCTAAAATCAATGGCGTGAACTTGAAACACGGCAGAATACATTTACAACAGTTCCGATAATTAGTGCACACGGCTCATATCTGCGGCGTGGAATCCCTTAATTATTTTTTGCATGATTTCTGAGATCTTTTTCAAAACTATAATGGTCGGACGAGTCTTCAGATGCGAGATGAGATGAGTTCAGTTGTGCAGTGTATAAACGGTCGTGTTTTTGATATGCAGAGAGGGAGCATTGAGGCCTGCTCGTGTTGCACAGCAGCAGCCTTATTGTGTGGGAAATTATCATAACCTCCTGCTATCTTTAGAGTCCTGCAAGATCAGGCTTTGAGCAGTCGCTAAGAGCTCCACTTTACAGGAAATGCAAATGGCTGCGTCTGCAAATTGGATTCTCATAAAAGTAAAAAATGGAGGCAAATAGAAGAAGTGTCAAAACACAAACAAAAAAACAACCCCTGGTACCTGATAAACAAATAAAAGATGACAGTCTGCGGTGATGAAAATATCAGCTCTGGCAACATAACAATATGAACAGACGTTTTAAAGTGTAAAACCTGAGGAGTTGATGTTTTACTGCGTGTTCTCCATTAAGGCCTGTCTCAGCGGAGGAGCAGAGGCCTGCGTATTCTGCTGATTGATAAACTACAGTGAGCCATATGGACGCCGTGTTAATCGAATGAGCGGGACATCTGGGAGATGATTTATGATTTTGTTGTGATTTGTAAACTGTGAGTTGCATCAATGACATCATCAGCATTACTCAAGCCTTTTGCCTGCGATGCCAACACATTTCCTGATTGATGAAGAGAGACGGCCTGAAGATCACAGTCAAAAATGTGCAGGAATATGACGCTCTGTCTTTGCTGGGTTTATTATTTATTACTAAGAGGAAAAAAACAAGTTTTTCATACAGAAACACATGAATTTAAGTCATGCTAATCCCAAAGTGAAGCTGCTGTAATGCTGTTTTTTTTAGTTATTAGGAAATATGTTCATTCAGAATAAGAGTTAATAAGTCTTGTTTCACCTTAAGTTAAAGATGTGCATGAAGTCAGTTAAGAAAGACGGGAAAGGGTGGAAAAAAGGGCAAAGAAAAGAAGAGAAATGAAATTGAAGGAAGAGAAGGAAGGAACAGAAAATATAGGAAAAA
Source organism: Chaetodon trifasciatus (assembly GCA_037975065.1). NCBI lineage: Eukaryota > Metazoa > Chordata > Actinopteri > Chaetodontiformes > Chaetodontidae > Chaetodon > Chaetodon trifasciatus. The sequence goes on from JBBMOE010000015.1 coordinate 11,652,764, forward strand.
CTGTCAGGAGAGGAAATGTAAATGGAGGTAAGAAAAGAAGGAAGGCAGAGAAAAGAAAGAAACAAGGAAAGAGAAGGACTGAAAAGCAAAAGAAAGGAAAGGAAAAGAAACAAACAGCCAGAGAGGAAAGGAAAGGAAAGGAAAGGAAAGGAAAGGAAAGGAAAGGAAAGGAGGGATCACTAACAGATCCGCTGACCCTGAAAAATGTCGCTCTGCCCGTCGTGGTGTGACCCAGCTGTCAGGAGATCAGCTCTCCAGGTTTGTCTCCTGCTGGGACGTCGTCACTTCACCCAGCAGTGATCTGAAGGCTGGAAGTGGACAAACCTCCCCCACCCTCCTCCACTGCACCTTTAACCATTTAGCTGTTCAGCTGGTCAGTTAAATGATGGATGGTGCCTGATTCTGGTATTGTTTCTGTCTAATTGAGAGATGTGAAGAGAGACAGCGTTAAATTATTCAAAGTGAATTATTTTTCCTGTATATCTAAAAATCATTTCTGATTTTAAAATGTTTATATCTGTATATATCTGGAGATGCAGTGACCTGTGTGAAACCAAAAGTCAGTGTTCACTTTTTTGAATTCACATCATACCTATTTTAACCCAAACCCTGATCTTTTCCTAAACCTAACCAAGTAGTTTTGGTGCTTAAAACAAACCAAAAAGCGACTGTTCACCTGAAGTGTTTCCCAGACGGCTTTCATTTGAAAGCTTAACCAGATGTTTCATATTTTCTATTGGTAACTTAGTGACGCAAAGACACTGACATGGTGGAGGGGTGGGTCTGTTGTGTTGGGTGGTGGTCGTAGTTCAGATGCATAACGTACACTGTAATCACTGCTAATGGCAAAATACGCCAAAAACGTACTTAAAAAAGACCCACAATGAACAAAAACAGAGTCTTCTACCTTACAACACCTAAATATGCATCCATCACAAGGCAAATTATTAACTTGACAGTTGTTGTCAGTCAGGGATTAAAAAAAAAACCTGTTTTATTTTGTTTCATGCTCTGAATTTTAGTAATTGTCAAGAATTCCTCTAATCTGTCCCTGTGATTTCTGAAGTTATGAACTTCACACAATATTTAAACACTAACTTTTATTCTGCATTTTAAAGGCACTGTATTTTAAAGCCTGACTGTAATTTTACCCTCAGAAAAACAACAGTCCTCATACTTCGGGACAATTGAGCTTATCATTTCTCCACAGACTACCTGTCATCTAATACAGCTTCTATCTGTTTTCTCTCAGACATCACATAATAAGAAAAGAATTTACAGCACATGTGAGATGATCCTGCAGCAAACTGAGACAGTTATGTAATTACCATTAAACCTGCCAGCAGTCAGACTCTGAGTGTCTCATCACCACCAGAGGCAGCAGACACAAACTCCTGGTTTGCATTCTCCACATTAGAGAAATAAACACCATCGTGGTCATTTAGGTTGATCCTAACTGCGAGTTTTAAGCACACCCAAACGGATTGTGCTGAGTCTGGAAAACATTTACTGTGAGAAGAAAAGACAAATTGATGCGTTGAATGAAAGGCTGTATGTCACTTCAGAAGCAACAATAGAAGCCTCTCCGCAGGGCTGACAGATTTTCAGCCAAACCCGCGAAAGGAAAAAAACAACAACAAATCTCTCCGTGGATCCTTTTCAGGCCTGAGTTTTTATAAGGAGCGGATCAGAGACATGACAACAGCAGCAGCAGCAGCAGCATCTCCCACTGACGGCTCAGAGTTTCCCTGGAGGGAAATCCTCTTTGTCTGGGCGGTCCGAGCCGGCCGTGTCTTTCAACAGGATATCCCAACAGAAGGTGAGGTCAACTATGAGCAAACTCTGCACAATAGGATCTGGAGCTGGATTTGATGTTTCACAAAGCAGTAGTCATATTCTTTGAAGATTTTAGCCTCCTCCCCCCATCAGGTCTGTGGGAGTTAATTAAACATTGGGCAGCTTGGGGTCGAGCCTCGGCTCAAAGTGAAAAAGAAAAACACTTCTTTTTTTTTAATCATCCCATCTTGACTGTATGTTGCATGAATTAATTTACATTAACCATCAACTTCTGCTAAAACGTTTTTTGGTTTCATATAAAATCTGTTGGTAAATGTTTGAGTGCTTGAAGAGAAAAACACATCTGAAAGATCAACTACTTTTACTGTTTCCATGCCAAATGACACTTCAGCTGCTTCCATCTCTTACTCTTCAACTGACACTTCAACTTCTTTCAATTCTTACTCTTCAAGTGAAACTTCAACTCCTTTCAATTCTTACACTTTAACTGACACTTCAACTCTTTCAGCTTTTACTTTTCAACTAACACTTCAGCTTCTTTCTATGCTCACTCTTTAACTGACACTTCAGCTCCTTTTAATGTTTACGCTTTAACTGGCAATTCAACTCTTTTCAATGCTTACTCTTCAAATGAGACTTTGACTCTTTTCAATTCTTTTCAGTTTATGACAAAATGAATTTCAGCTACTTTCTGCATATTCATTTCAACTAATACTTCAACTTCAACTTCAACTACCACTTTAACCACAATTTCAACTATTTCTATTGTTTCAACTACAAAACTGACAATTCAGCTGCTTTCACCACTTTACCTTCAACTGACATTTCAGCTCCTTTCAGTACTCTCACTGACACTTGAAACCCTTCCAGGCTCTTGAAAGTCTTGAAAAAAATAACTGCTTCTAACTCCTATAACATCAATTGTTCAGACACAATACACTTCAACTGCTTTCAGTGCTGACACTTTAACTTATACTTTTTAAGCTTACTCCCTGAAAGGCATTACCAGTTAAAGTCACCTGAAGTGTAGATGCAGGACCTCCACTTCAAATGACACTTCCAGCTCAATTTATCACCTACACTTCAACCTACATTTTAATGCCTTTCAGTTTTTGTAATTTGACTGCCACTTTTTAAAAAAAACTTTTTAAATGTTAATGTTATCTCAATCTGCAAAATTCAATTTTTCAAAAACATGTTTTCTTATCATTGTTCTAAAATAAAAACCTAAAAGAACACTGGTAAATCTCTGAGTGTTTGAACCTGAGTTATTTTTTATTTCCCTCTTGAGTGAGTCTGGCAGGGCTTCCATAGAAGCTGAGCTGTTGGCTGCCCTTCCATGTCTTCTGTTGTTGTTTTCTGGAGGCCTCAATGGGATGGGTAGTTTGTGAAATGACAGGACATGCCAACAAATTGCATCACTTCTGGCTCAGCGGCCAAGGACAATGCCATGCCATATGCCAATCGGGGGGGTTATGGGTAGAGGGATGAATGGGTCTCATTTCCATGTGCTCCCTTCGAAGCCTGACCCCCCCAGAAAACCGCCCGACTCCAAACTCTCTCTTACAGCCACCCTCACGCCCAAAAAGCCCTGTTGGGAGGCTGCCTTGGCCAGTGGTGTGACACAGACATACGAGCCGACACATCAGCCATTAGCCAAAACAAAACATGCAAAGATTAATTTCAATACACGGGTGGGCGTGAGGAGCGTCATTGTTCCTGCAGTCAACAGAGTCATCAAAGCAGCAAACACTGTACACATATCACTTTCCCACAGATTACCTCCTCTCACTCAATGTCTCATCAGGGGAAAAATCATTTTTTTCTGAAAACTTTGTGTCCACTTTGTATTTTGCATTGATTTTCAGTTTACTTTCTGAATGTGATATGCCAATTTTGGATCAACTCTATGTGTCGTTTGTACTTCCTCATTTGTATCTGCTTTGTGTCTATTTTGAATATTGTTTCTTCTTTGTGTATATTCTACTTGATATTGATTTTGTGTCCATTTTCTGCTTTGTATCTTCTTTGTATCTAATTTCTTCTTTTTTAAAAATCAATTTTGTATCTACATCATGATTTGTGTTTGCTTTGTATCAATTTTGTGTATCTATTTTCCTTTTTTTTTAATGTACTTTGTACTTAGCATGAACTTTTTCTGTTTTGTATCTATTTTCTGTTTAGTGCCCATCTTGTATCAACACTTTTCTTGTATCTACTTTTAATATAATGCTTGTGACTTTTACGATGAAAAATCTTTCCAAGTACTGCAATTTAGTTGCAGCACCACATGTCTTTACTTCAATCCATGTTTGGTAGATGAAAGATATCTGGCATAATTTATAAAAATCATAATTATTCCAACAAAATGGTTGCAGTGAGAAATTTGAAAATGACTTTTACAGGTGCTCTTACATGCAGCTTTTATCTCTTGATTATTATTACTTTTGCCATTCAGATTAATCTTACAGCTGTTCTGCAGTGGGACACAATCAAAATTTGGAAAGTTCTCTCTTAACTGTGTCTCTTTTATGTGTCTTTGGGCTCACAGATTTAAATAGTGTCTGGTAATTTGACCGGGGAATGAGGAGCAGTGATTTAGGAGCTGTTTTTTCGTTGACACAGTACAAATGAGGGTGGTACTAGAAGGTCAAGCAGCCTGCGCCATCGCCATAATCGTGCTAATTGGGACAATATGTGCGTGATAAATCACCACAGCTTGCCATCGGATCCTTTAATCGCCTTTATTTTGTCAAAAAAGAGCATCATTACATTCACTACTTTTGGTCAAAGTGGGCATTTTCAGTGTTTTCATTGTTTAAAGAGTTGAAGTTTTGTTGCTGACCATATGTTTTTAAAGAGCATATGTTCTGTGCTGCTGCTGCTGCTGCTGCAGAGGGAGGGAGGGAGGAAACTGTGAAAGGGTTTTAACCTTCTACGTGGGGGAAGTTGTGCGGTTAATACTCCAGCCACCTCTTCACTGGGCTGGTGCCAAGGGTTCCTCCAGCCTCAGCTCTACGAGGGGGGAGGAGGAGGAGGAGGAGGAGCAGGACGAGACCCCACAGATGCTTTCTCTTGGTCCTCTGTACCTCGCAGCCAGATGCCAAGAGGATAAACTCTGGTAGCTTCAGGACCACAACATCAAGGTTGTGTCCAAAACTGGAGCCTGTGATATTACTCACGGAGAGGGTGTGATGTATGATGCCAGATTGTGTTCTGGCTCAACAACATCTGAAATCACAAGACAATACAACACAAAGCAAAAGAATATAACAACAATAACACAATATGAGGTAATTAACCAACCTGGAAAAATTGCCAAAATGTCTGATTAAACCTTTACGCAACTTAAATATATAAATATTGGTGTAAACATAAGTAGAAAGTTGCACTCATGCACTCAGTTCACACTTCTGAAATGATTACATGACATGAGACCTTTCCCATTCAGCATTCAATAATGTTACACAATAATGTGTTTTTGCTTTGCCATTAGTTGGCTAGCTAGCAAGCACCATACAAAACCAACCAATGAAAAAACCAAAAACAACATAGCGTCATACTTTCAATACTGTAATACTGTTATAGTGCTTAAATTCATCAAATGACAGCTTGGCTGATGTTAGCATGTTGGTTTAGCTAACATAGCATATGAAGTTTTTAATAGTTGACTTTGCATGCAATAATTAAATAATTGTTGACAAATTGATTAACATTTGCTAAGTTTCTTCATGTTAATTTTGTTCCACGCGAATGAAAAAAAAAAAAAAATTTGAATGATGTTACTTATAAAAATTGTTGGCTTTGTCATTAGCTAGCTAACAACAAGCTAGGCAACATCTGAAACCTGCAAGCAAAACTGTTGCTAGATGAGTATTTCTTAAGCTAGCACCATGGCTAAATGCACCAAATGTTAGGTAACAGTAAAACAAATAGACACATATTAGTTAAGATAACGCAGTTGAGTTATGTAGATTTTAGATACGTTTACGGGTTTACGTACCAGAAAGAAAGAAAGAATGTCACAAAATTCAGAATCTGTCATGAAGACCCAAACAACTTCAATTATACAATTACCGATTTCAAAAAGTACAAATGCATCAATAAAAAGAGGAACACCTGCACACTGACTGTCCTCACCTGTCACCACAGAGCCAATCAGAGTGTTACAGTTTATGGCTGTAGTAACCATTAAAAAAAATCAACTTGATGAAGATTGGGCTCGGATTTAAATAAATTTGCGGTTTTGGAGTCAGCGCGCAGGTGCTACCCTCCTCATCGTTGCTTTTTTCCAATAGCCTTGCACCTGCATGTGATGTGCATATAATTATCCTCCTTCCACACATACAAATGCAACAAACAGAGCTCCGTTAAGAGAGTAATTGGAAGCTTCCAGCTTTGCTAATTAAGCGTTTACAGAAGTACGCCCGGAAAGTTGTTGCTGTGCCCTGTTTGGAGAGAGAACATGGAGAAATGGAGAAAAAATATCAAATAATACAGGATATAGAGTATAGAGAACGTGTTGCTAAGACCTGACTGGTTTAACTTTTCAATGCTCAATGTAAAAACAGACATAAAAGATTGCGTCTCACGAATGGAGGAACAGCACACAGACGATGAGAACATGTATAATTCATAATTAAACATGCAGATTTATTCTATCAATCTTACATAATCTTTTTCTCTCTTGTTTCTTGTTTTTTTTTTTGTAACTATGGGGAGGGAGGGAGGGGGGGAGGGAGGCA
>JBBMOE010000015.1:11659611-11871739 GCA_037975065.1 Chaetodon trifasciatus
TAATAATAATAATAATAATAATAATATAGGATCATAAGCGTCCCTGTAGACTGACAAAAATCAAGACGAGTCTCTTCAGATGTAGCAGATGTATTTCCAGTTACCGCACATGCTTAGTTTGTTGTCACCATGCAGGACTTTATTTCATTATTATGGGATGTCTCCCTCACACATCTGACAGGACACCTTTGGAGAAGAAATCTTTTCACATTGCTTCAATTATTAATAAGCCAAGTCTCAGAGCGTCCTGATGGTCATCAGCCAGTTTGCATAAAGTGACTAAAAGCAAATGTTAATGAAGAAAAAACAACAGTTAACAGTAAAAATCAAATGAATTGATGCTTTGAGACTTATTTTGCGTCGCATGAGGATGAGCGTTGCTTCATGTACGTTTATTTGAAGTGTCTGTGAAAATAAGCTGTGTTCGCTGGAAATTCAGACAGCTGAGTTCAGGACTGAACTGGAATTGGCCCTCGCTGATGGGCGAAAGTTATCAGGAGCTCGATATTGTCTGCTTTTATAAAGTAGCCGCTCCTTTCACCTTTGGGTTCCTGTGCGAGGGGAATAGACCTCTGCGTGGCCTTTGTTTGGCATGATTGCGTCGCTCCATCACGGGTTCCTCTGAAGGATTAGATTGATCCACTGACCGAAGATGAACTCCTGGTGTCTGTACTGTACCGAGCAACAAGAAGCAGGAGGGGTGTGTGGTCCTGAAGCTCCTCTGTCCTTTTCTTTCACTGAGATGAATTACTGGTTTCAGACACCTGGGAATCAGGTCTGGGTGGGCTGATGTAGTTCTGGTGGTGTTAAATGAGTCTCTGCAGCTATAAGGTGGAGTGAAGGGGCATGGGGTAAATCAGTGTCCAGAGAAGAAATGTGAAAAACGATGCACTGAACAAAAGGAGACTTTGGTTTTCTATTAATAATACCAGAAAGAAAAAATTAAAACAGTGTATTTTAATGATTTGTGTATATTACTTACCGTTTCACTTCATTTTACACCTAAACCAGCCTGGCTGAATCCAGAAATAATGCATTTTTCTAGATATTATACCCACACACACTATTAATGTACATTATGTAAAGAATATTATTTAGATTAATACACAATATGAATTTCCAACAGGAGTATTAAAACACGTCTGTGCTGCCCGAGAACTCACAGCACTGCAGGACGATCCATTTGACATTTTAATTTAATTTTATTACATTAGAAAAGGAATAAATCCTTTTCACACACCTGTGATGGACAAAGAGCAGATTTAGCCCTGAAACTGCTTTTTCTAACGTAATAAAATGGAGCATTCAACAGTGTTTCGAGTTAGAGGTTTCCTGTTTTGGACTCAGCTTCATCATATTTTATCATTTATTTTTTTAAAATGCAAAAGAAGCTTTATCATTGTGTTTTTTTTTTTTTTTTGGTTTGGAGGTTTTGTGGCTCTCAGGCCTGCAGGCCTTCGTTAAAGCACAGGTCGTGTTTTTGTTCCTGGAGCGTAATGTAACACACATTCATGTCAAAATACAGTAGAAGCATATGGGCAATATCGGATGAAATGCTGCCTTTATGACAGAAAGAAGTCGATTGTGTTCCGTGACTAACTTGTATTTTAACACATATGACATTAATATATTTTATGAAGAATAGCTGTGTGGTTTCCAGAGGATGCACAGATGTGAATTGCCCTCTTCTCCTTCCTGAAAAAGACTGAAATAATGAACCAACTGAGAAGAAGACAAACGGCGGCGTAAAATCAGAAAGTTAAACACGCTCCTAATTGTCACGTGTGACTGAGTGACATTCTCAAATCTCGTCTCGGGCTGAATGTTTTACTTTCTCCCTCGTCTTTTTCCCCCTCTCTCGCTCTCCCTCAGACTGTGATTTATACACACAACATGTTGCACAATGGGAGCCTTGTTTGCTAAATGGGATAGCCTTAATGGAGACTTATATTTCCAGGATTATATCTGTATTCAGTTGCAAATGATTTGGAAAGGGGGGGCAGTTTCAATACTCTTCCTCTGTCTATGAATAATAGTATCATTTGAATTAAGTGGACACCTGGTGCAGTGGGTAAGGCTCTGAGGCGCGCTGTTGACCCGCTACCACTGCCAACTTCCCTTTTTCCCAGCCTGTCCTTATCCGTCCCTCCAAGCCTCCGATTTCATTCTCCCTGCACAAAATGCCACACACTTGTAACTTTAGTCTCCCTTCGGCAAAAACTTGCTCTCTCCTGAAAGGCAAAGGGGAGGAAAAAAAAAAAAAAAAAAACTTAAAGGAGGAGGAGGAGGGAGAGAGGAGGAGGGAGGGAGAGAAATTCTTATCAATCTCCTCTTAGATTTTGGGCAAAGTCATTTGAAAGCGCGGTGTAATGTTTCAGGGAAAACTTCCAATTAAATACTGTAAAAAGATAAAATAACAGTACCCCGGACCTGCCCGCCGCTGGTATTAAAGCCCCCTTTTGTTGATTTATTGTACATTAGCCACTGAGCCATGCAAGGAAGGGGACATTTCAGAAGGGATTCTATTTGTATGCATCCTGCGTCTGCTCCACACACAATCAGGCCTGTATTGCGTTTTGCAAATTTATACCAGGATGTAGGTTTAGAGTGTTCTCCCCCCACCCCCAGCCCCCCTCCCCTAAAAGAAAAAGAAAGTTTTTCAAGTAAGTGTCTGCTTTCATGAGCACAAGTGATTGAGGCTCACAAACAAAGCTTTGTTTCTAAACTCACAGATGTACAGCCCCGCCGTAGCTTTGTCCTCTGCCCCTGAGAAGCATTCATAGATTTCTATTAGAGCACAACATTGGATTGTTTGGAAATACTTTTAGAGTGGACATCCAATAATAACCCAAAGCTTTCCCAGGCCTGTATTTTTCGCCCAAGAGGAGCAACCAAAGAAGTCTTTTCTGCCCAGATATCAGATAAAAAGGAAGTAGCTGCTTTCTCTCCCTCTTTTCATTTCAGACGTCCTGAGAAACTAATGAGACTTTGAGCTCTTTCAATCACATGACTGCAATAATATTTGGCTTTAAACTCTGAAGGAGGTTTTGGGAGGCAACGGTTCTGATTTGCTTATTTCCTGAGACGCTTGAGGGATACTTACCAATAGCAGTGGTGGAAAGTAACTAAGTGCATTTACTCTATTTTGAGGTACTTGTTGAATATTTCCATTTATTTACTCTTCTACTGCACGCTGCTTTTCAGATTAAAAGTTCACATAAAAATCGAATCATTATTTTCTAAAATACAACATATTGATCAAGATTAAAGAAGATTTTGGCTTGTGACCCCTTTACAAAAAAACTACATGTAATGGAGGCCCCCCCATCATGTTTCCAGTGAGTTGTTAGCAGGTCCACCAAAGACACATAACAGTCTAATTATCCAATATATCTTAAGATGCTGCAGAACTTTGCTTTTTCTCTTTTAGCACTTTAATAACCATGACTCCTAAAATGCATCTTGCGGCCCTGTGGAGGGGCCCGACCCTCAGGTTGGGAAACACTGAATTAAAAAAACCCAGCTGTATATAAAGTGGCTAAAACTAGCTCCACCTCATGCAACCACAGCAGTAAAGCTACACGTGCATGAACGCATCAGATACTTTAAATTTTACTGAGAATACTTCTGTACTTTTGCACAAGAGGGATTCTGAATGAAGGATTTTCACTTGAAATGACAGATTCTTACAAGAAATGTTTGGTACTTTTATCCAAGTGAAACACCCGAGTACTTCCTCCACCTCTGAAAATCACACACGTTCACTTGAGCTTCGATTCCTGACGTGCGTTGATTTAAAGACTGTTTAAGTGCAGGTAAATGGCTTTCTGACAACAGACGACACCTTAAGTTCAAGAAAGTCTTAACGTCCACAACACACACACACACACACACACACACACACACACACACACACACACACACAGAATGTCATGTTCCAGTTAGATGACAGAGGAACAATTATCCCTCTAATTCTCTTGTCGATGCAGTTATGTCTTACGTGGTCGATGGACATGTGGTTGTTATCCCTGATCGATGCTGAAACACTTCATAACACATCTGAGCGTGATAGAAGCTGATATCCTGCGCGACACCTCCTGATCCCCATTTAGCTATGATTGCAGGCGTTGGCGTGATTCTGTTTGGCTGGTTATGGATTAGCTACTTTGGCCCTGAAGTGGCTGCAGTTGATGATGTGATTAAATCAATGATCGTCTCTCCGAAGGCTCTTTGATTCGTTCTCGTTTGACTGCGCTGCAGAACAGACCCGACAGTCTCAGCAGTAGCTGGATAAATTACACCGGTTGCACTTCAAAGGCGTGATACGTTCACTGACTAAATGAATTTTAAAGAGGCTGGAAAAATGAAAAAGAGTCTATACAGTATGTTATGTAAAAAGAGGTGCGGTGTGTAAAGCATTTTGGATTTCGACGGGTGGCAGTTCATTCTTCATCTTGTGACGTGTGTGTGTGTGTGTGTGTGTGTGTGTGTGTGTGTGTGTGTGAGACTGGACTCAAAGTCCACTTGCTCGCTTTTTGTCATGGTCTTCATCTGTGAATTGATTTTAAAGGATTTTCATAATTTTTTTTGAGTTTTTTTTTTTTTTTTGCATTTTTCAGTTAAAAAAAAACAAGTTTTTGGGTTTTTGGTATTTTTTAGGATTTTTAAAATTTTTAGTTTCTGTTTAGAATTTTTCTTTCAGGATTTAAAATTTTTTGTTGAAAGTTTTTTTAAAGCAACTTTTTTTTGCAAAATTTTCATGAATTTCAGCTTATTGTTTAAAATTTTTAGGGTTTTTAAATTTTTAGATTTTTTGTTTTTTGTTTAGAATTTTGGGGGAAATTTTAGTTTTCTGCAAAATTTTTAGGATGTTTAAGAAATGTTTTGGCTTTTTAAAGGAACTTTTAAGGGGTTAAAAGATTTAAAGATTATGGATTTTTCAATTTTCAGGATTTTTAGTTATTTTTATGATTTTCAGGTCTTTTAGTTATTTGCCAAAGGATTTTTGGTGGGTTTTGAACTCATTTGTCTCAGTGTGAAAGTTTTTATCTACATCTCTTTGACTGATATCAGTTTAAAAATGGAGCTCCATGCAGTTTAATGCTTGTTAAAGACATATTCTTGTCTTTAGTGGACTTCATGAAAAGAGTTAGATATCCCAGAATGTCAGTACAGTCAACACTTGTTAGCATTTGGAATAAATCTCTAACAGTTGTTTTACAGATGTAAAATCTTTCTTTTCCTCCACAGACGACGTGTGAGTACTGCTGCAGCACTGCCTCACTTGTGTCTAGACTACAGGAAATGCAAAATTGCATTTGTTTACAGGCACGCGGAGCTCAAAGCGGGTGGTGGTTTAAAAGTGCAGCAGCCAGCGAGGTATGGCAGCGAGCTGGAGAGGCTGCAGCGAGCAGGCCGGATATGAGAGAGGGTTTGTCTGCAGGCAGCCAGTGAGACTCAGCCCAGGATGTGCTGTAAAACTGTTGTAAAGCAGATTGGACTCTTTTTACTGTTTGCATCGCATGACATTTGTTTTTCCTCTCTGCCCCCCTCCCCCTCCTGCCCCTCCCCTCGCCCCTCTCTGAATGGACTGTTTGACGCACATGCTGCCATTTTGTGGCAGGGAACAAGGATGTGAAGCAGGTAGACACAGGAACATTTACTGGATTTAATCGAGGCAACACGTTGAGAAAAATCTCTTTCTTTCTTTCTTTCTTTCTTTCTTTCTTTCTTTCTTTCTTTCTTTCTTTCTTTCTTTCTTTCTTTTTCTCTCCCTGTCATTTCTCTATAAACACCAGCCCAGTCAAAGAGTGTCAACGAGCCTCTGCAGTATCATGATATTTGCCAGTTCCTTCACCTCAGGACCAGACATAATACAAACATAACCCTGATGACAGCTTTTGTCAGCTGCCTGGCTGTCTGTCTGTCCAGCTATTGATTATCCTTCAGCAGGAGGTCATAAATGACCCATGATCATCTGGCTGAAAAACATATTCCCAACATCTGACCTGTCACTAGAGGTTAATCAAATAAACCATGCCGACCCTATGGAGCATGACTTTGCAATTACCCGTGACTTGCTCCTCCTGTACTGCCTTTTATTGCATCATTAATACGTGGGAAGCCGGGGTGACAGCTGAGGTTGATGGCAGCTCTAAAAAACATTGCATTTGCATGCAGGGAAAACATGCTAAAATGCACCAAAGTGTGCTTTCAAAGAGAACGTGAACATCTCAAACCTATAACAGAGGAAAACCAAAATAATGCCGACAAATGAGAAGTTTACCGTGATGCCAAGATATTTATTTACAAGGAGACAAATGCATCACCTCCATGTCTGCTGTGATGGATGAGGATGCTGTAACATTTAGGACGGCATCAATAAGAAATGTTAATACCTCAGAGGGGAGGATGGGAGGGATGAAGAGCAGCCGTCATGTTGTTTATGTCTGTCGCCTCCTCGGTTTGTTCAGATGGAGTTAAAGAACGTAACATAACTTTGAACTCGATCAAACAAACGCAGCATTTTGTGTGTTTCTTTCAGAAGCGTGCGAGAAATATAAACAGTGACAAACTTAAGACGAGGTTGTAAATTTCCACAAACATGGACGCTGGGAAAACTGTCTTTTTGTCCTCACTTTTATGTTCCGTGCCTGAGGTTGAAGAAATAAATTACAGACCATATTCAGCATATAGTAGGAATATATTTGCATCAATTCAGTGCAACTTTATTAACATTATACATAGAACAAAACACGGGATTGTCATTGCAAGGCAGTGCAGCCTGCTAAAGATAATCCAAAGGTATAAAATATATATATAATATATATGTTCACTGCAAGATCAGTTACACTGTTATATTGAAGAGTTTGCAAAAACAGATGAAAGCTATTCTGAAGATGAATTAAACCAGCACTAGTTTGATTGATACAGCCTTTAATGCACCAAAAAATAAACATGATTTAAGCAAATAAAATCTTGTTTTTGCCAATAAATCCTTCATATATTCTCCCTGTTTCTTTAGCATGTTGCTAACAGGTTTAGCAGAATCTGGAGACTCCAGAAATGATCAAATAATTGATAACCGAGGCTCTGAAAGCATTGGAATTTAAAGATTTTTCCGAATTTCAGTTTAGTCGGCAAACAAAGTGATTGAATTACCTGAGTTGTACGAGCTCGGTCACTCTTCTTCTTCATCCAATACGCGAAAAACTTAAACCCGTTTGTCAGTGTGTCGTACTGCTGGATGTTCGCTGTGGCGTCAGCGAATAAAATGAAAGAGAAAACAAGCTTACCTGTGACTGTGGAGCTCAGATCCTGGTATTTTTGGGGGTAAAAACAATTAGAAAGTAGCCTCTCGCAGCAGGCCTGAGCCAGAGTGGGAGACCAGCAGCAGTCAAACTGTAACCCTGGGAATGTGTGCCATCTTGCATGATAAATATCAGTGATTTGCTCCAGGCTTCAGACTGTTACTCACAGGAAGTCACTGTTTGAGTGGGTTTACACAGATGGAGACCATTCTTAGTCAACATTCACATAAAAATCAGTCTGGGCTCTTCTAGTTTCTTTCTTTTTTTTTTCTCGTCTGCTTTTCATTGTATGGAGACAGTGGCGGGGCTCTGCTCGTTTACTGGGTGGGAGACAACACCTTTATTTGTTTGCAGGATCTTTGTGAGCTTTAACTTCAGATTTCACAAGAATGTGTAACTTCGCACAGACGTGAGTGAGCATGACCTCATCGTTCATGTTTTGGGAGTTTCGGAGAGAGTTTGAGGCTGTTGTCATGTAGAAAACTGGTGTCTTTGGTTTTGTGCTCCCGAGTCGTATGACGTGGCAGGACAACATTTCGGCTGTGGTTCCCAGCAGTTATTGGCCTTTTGGTCCCAGTTATGAGGGCGCGCTGCGTTTCTCCTGGCGTGCTTCGGGATGAGTTTCCTAATCATTATTCTGTCCTCTGTCTGTCTCCTACTGAGAGCCTCGCTGGACCAGGAGGCTCAAAAACCTTCACATGTTGCTTCAACGTGTCACAGATGGCTGCAGGACCACGGCTTCAGTGTGTTTGTGTCAGAAGTATTCAGATCATTTACTGTACATGAGTAGAAGTAGTACTGCAGTACTCCATCACAAGTTAATGTCATGCATTCACAATTTTACTAAGTACTTCAAAAGTAAAAGTTCTAATGGAGATGGAGTTTATTTTGCATGTTTCTGGGCATTTGAATCGTGTTATAAGTTGCTAATGTAGTTTTATTTAAGGTCTTTGTCCACTAAATAACTCTGACTGTTACATAAGTTACCTCTACGTAAAAGTTTTTTTCAGAAGTTTTACATTTTACTTAATTTAAGAGTTTTAAGGGATTTTTTTCAGGAGCTTTAACTTGAATCTTTTGTCTTCACCTTGTTCTCATCTTTTGTTCCCAGTGTCAGTTTGATAATAAAAAGCAACGAGCGACACGGTATTTTAGTTGTTTATCTGATCACGCTTGATGAAATGAGAGAGGTGTCCTTGATATTCTGTACAGTTTACACATGTCAGCATTTACACATCAACGGTTTCGCAGTGTCAAAACGTTTTACTCCAGTAAAGTAAGTCCAATAAATAAAGCCTCTGAAACGCAGCTCAGTAGGAGAATAAAGTAGAAGAAAATGGAAATACTCAAGTTAAATACCTCAGAATTGTACTTACAGTCACAGATTGGTGCTTCGGGGAGACACGCTGAGCTACGAAAACACAGAAGTTGTTTGTAAGAATCACAGTCCTGTGAGTTTGAATCCTGGATTTCTTGAAACTTTGCTTTAACCCTGAAACATCAAACCCTTCCAGAGGAACCTCTGAATGCTTCTCAGATTAAGACTATTTGTCAGAGTTAATATGAAGTGCTGTCTCTGTTAAAGCCAGAAATGAAACAAAGGGCTCCCTGCGGATCGCCTGCTTTGTTAGTCAGCTTCTTACTTTCACTTTGATCTGGAACGGTCCATTCGCATTCGAAACAATTGTGATGTCTAATTGTTTCTGGGATAAGAAAGAAGCGTCCCGCTGGTGCATTCAAGACCATCTCCTTTTTGTTTTGCCTGAAAAGTCTTTATTTAAGTAGACATTTGACACTTTCAGCTAAAATGCTGCTGCTGAAAGCACAATTTTCCAGCTCAACAGGGTCTGGTGTATTTCATGGAAAGGAGGCGACTACATTCTGAGTTTTCCTCCACAGCCTCAGATGGTACTCAGAGGTCGTAATTAACTACTGTTTTATTGCATCCATTGTTGTAATTGGCAAGTTTGTGAGACGGAATAATTTCCTTTTTTTCCTGAAATTTGCAGCTTTTTTGCCGTTAGCTTGTTGTCATGCAAGCTTGCGCGTCAACAAAGTCCCAAACACATCATTATGAAGCTTTTATGTGTAAGAAAACAGCAGCTGAGGAGGTGTTTTAATCTGCGTTCCTGTTTCTCTCATGCTGCTCTAAAGGGAGAGATTATCTCAACACCTTCCGGAGTTTTTCCTCAAACAACCAAACCAGTTCCCCGAAGGAAATATTCTCTTTTCTCACCTGTGCTCCGACAAATATTTACACCGATTTCATGTTATCACACACTTTTAGAAATGTATTTAATTTTTTTGTCCGTATCTGTCTACCTTTGCCAGCGTCCTCCCTTTTGATCCCAGTCCACTTGTATCATCAGCTTCCTCATTTACAGCTCGAAGGCGATCCTGACACCCGGGACGTCATGTGAAACCATGAAGGACAGGAGGCAATAAGCCGGAGAATAGCAGCAATCTTCAGGAAAGTTCTTCATTCACTCTCACTCCCGTAGTTCTCTGTCCTCTTATCCAGGCTTGAAGATAAAGAAAAAAAAAATCAATACAGAAACACAGTGTTAGATAAAAGCAGAGAGGGGCAGAGAGCTGAGCCAGGCTGGGTGTAGTGAATTAAAGCGATCAGAAATTTCCCAGCCACTCAGCCCTCGGTCTACATAACCTAACAGCCCTGTCTTGGTGCTGTCTATCACTCCCCGCTCTCTGTTCAATCCCTCTTTGTTCACTTTTGATTTCTTTTTGGTCTATTCCCCGTTTGCTTTGTGTTTTGGGATGAAGGACCTGCTCCCATTCAGCTGCAATAACTGCTGAGTGAAGGTTTTGGATATTGCAAGGGAGCCTGTCTGAGCTTCCATATCAGCTTTGACAATTGCTGGTCCCTCTGGAGGGACGTGAGGATGCGCTGGACTGATCATGCTCTTGTTTTTAGTCGTGCTAGCGGTATGACTGTGTGGATGTCACGTTTGGTCCAGACTGAAATATTTCAACATCTGTTTAATGGATTGGCAAGAAAGTTTGTGCAGACATTCACGGTCCCCAGAGGATGAATCCTAGTGACTCTTGTGATCTAACATAATGCAAAATATCTGAAGCATATTACGCATGTGCAGCTCCCGCACAAAGGACGATGGGGGGGCAGAGATTGTAACAGGGTGGCTGTGACCCCACCCATAGCATATAGTGCCACCACGAGGATGTGATTTTCAGTGAAATGTCTTGAGAACTTGCCATGAAATTTGCGCCACCAGTCATGTTTCCCTCTGGATGCACACTGACCCCTTAACGTTTCCTTAAGCACCACCATCTGGTTTATAGTTGTCCATTATTTTGGTTTATGATCAAATACCTGAAAAGCAAATGACACTCCCATCACGCTCAGCGCAACTTTGTGTTTAGTGCTAATTAGCAAATGCTAGCCTGCTAACATGCTAAAAAGATGAACATCACTCCCAAATGTTCTCAACATAGTCACTGAATTTAACAACAGACTTATCTTAAAGAATCATAAATACTGATGTAAAACTATAAAAGAAGACATGAATTATTGAAATATTCAAGCCTTAACATCGGTTTGTTGATGCTGCCATTGTGAGCATCTTTTCATGCTAATGTTAACATTTAGCTCAAAGCACCACTGTGCCTAAGTAGAGCCCCACAGAGCTGCTAGCTTTGCCCGTAGAGTCTTGTTTTGCCTTCTTCTTGTACAAATATATGTCCACTGTCTCCTTGTCTTTCATCCTGTCTGTCTCGCGTCTCCGGGTAGCAGATCACATCGACGTCTGATGAGTTGCAGCATGTGATGTTCTGCAGGACGTATTTCAAAAGGGGTTGAGGTCATATTTCACCGTTTCAGAGCTGAGGCGCCGTCGTGTATTAATTAAAATCCAAATACCCTCTATTGATTGTGTTATCAGGCTGCTGCAGCCAGGGCCCAGCGTATTGATCCGGCCTGTGATTTATGATCATTTTCAAGAAAAATCCTTTTGTGTGATTATATGAGGAAACAGCCTGAGTGAGTGTAATTCTTTTAGATCTATTCTGCAGCACGGTGGAGGTGGTGGGGGGCTGAGCAGACTGCCACCCTGAAGCCCCCCAGAGGAGAGATATTTTCAGCTAAAACATTGTTATGATCCAGTTGGTTTCATTGAAAAGTAAATCAAATGAAGCAGCAGACTCATATGAAGCTGCAGCCTGTGGCTTTCAACCTTTCACCTCTGACTGTGATGCTTTTAATATCTGTCATTTCTGGGATTTGACTCAGTTTCGCAAATTATACTTTAGAGTCTCAGCTCACGCAAAACTTCAAAACTAAAAACATGTTTTCTCAACATTTGTGGTATCAACCCATTCATATACTTTTGAGTTTATGTGTCAACATTTTGAGATATTCCCTCATAAAATTGAGCCACCACCTCCAAACCATGGAGCTGAATGGATTTTTTTTTTTCATTGTGAACATTTATTTAAAGACCAATGCCAAGATTTTTAAATGTGTTCTCTCTACAGCACCTGCAAATCACACCTCTGGTATTGTTAAAGTGAGAGAATGACTGTGGTTATGTTTATAAAGAGCCAACATTAGCTGTTAGATTGATGGGATGTAAAGTCTCCCTCATGAAGGTCAGATAGGCCACATGCCCACCCTCCACTCTGACAACCACACCCACACATCCTGCCTCGTTACATAAAGCCCGCACCGCCTCCTACGCTGGCAGTGGATGTAAACTGTGTGCTGGATGTCAATATAATTTTTAGGGATACTGGGTTGGCTCGAAGCATTAAAAAAATGACGTCTGGAAAGGTCAACGCTAAGGTGTCTGCCCAAAACAACAAAAAAAGAGGCTGCCTGAAAAAGAGAACTGACAGCATGAGTAAAACAACATGTTTCCCTGACAAATAACACGAGTGTGGTCGTGCGAATAATGGCTTTTTTCCGACAACCCCCATTCCAAAAGTTGGGACGCTGTGTAAAACTTAAATAAAAACAGAACACAGTCATTTGCAAACAAACTGTGTTTACTGACAACAGTTAAACAAAGTGTTCCTGAGCCTGTGTATTAATCTCCTTTATGCAATCATGTGTTCACAAAGCGGTGAACCTCGCTCCATCCTCGCTTGTGAACAGCTGACTCTTTCCAGGATGCCCCTTTCATACCCAATCATGATGCTATCACCTGTTACCAATTAACCTGTTTACCTGTGGAATGATCCAAACAGGTGTTTTTGGAGCGTTCCACATCTTTCCCAGTCTTTAGTTGCTCCTGTCCCAACATATTTGAAACATGTTGCTGCACCAACTTCAGAATAAGCAATATTTACAAAAATCAATGAAGCTGATGAGCTCAAACATTAAATATATCGTCTTTGGACTGTTTTCTATTGAGCACATGTCAAAAAGGATTAGCAAGTTGTCACATCTTGTTTTATTTATGCTTCACAGCGTCCCGACGTCTTTGGAATCAGGGTTGTTTGAAGCAGCGTCGTGTCGTTTTGGAAGCCGCTTGCAGACACAGTCATCCTGTCAGAAGCCAATGGAAAAAAACAGCTATTTTTAGGTCTCAAGACTCGTTGTTTGTTGGTTAGTTGTGATAAGTCACCACATTGTGGACGCCTTTATTTCCCCTTCAGTCTCTTCAGCAGCTGAAAAATCAGTTTATCCCACATCGCCTGACAAAGTCATGTATATTCTGTTTCTGTAAGAAACATTCGGGAAATACTCGGGATGTATTATGCAACATTTTACACACATTTCCCCTCAATTTGACCTGACATATTTGTTGTCTCTGGAAACTCTGGGATGTCCACTCGAATTTAAAATAAGGTTCTTGGTGTTTGAACATTGTTTGGCTGCACAGCTTGAGTTTGTAATGGCTGATCCGCTGGCGGGTCAGCGAGGTTTAAGAGCATCAAATGTACTCTTTAAATGCAAAATCTTGGCCAAGCTTCCCTCACATACCCTTACATGCAGATGTTGACTAAACAGACTCCAATGGAATTTTCTCCTCTTACTCAGTGAATACCTCAGTTTGAAGTCGTACGAGTCTCAGAGTCTTCTTGTCTTGTCTTCATGCTGACATATCTCTGCACAGCTTTACATTTTTCTCCGAGCTGATTGCTGTCGGTCTCGGCGGCGGGTCAGGGCCTATTAGCTTGTCATATCTCCATCTGAGGCCTCACGCTCCGTAAAGCAGCTCTCACATTCCTCAGCTGGCACCGGCTGACAGGACGCTGCCGTACCTGCTCCTGCACTCAGCTGCTATAAATCACAGGCGATACTGTAATCTTCATATGGACGGAAACTGGCGCTCTCGATTCTGCAGACTCAATTTTCGGCTTAATATGAGCAGCATACTTCATTCTTGGTGACAATCGCTTGCTCAGAAGGTGACTCACACACAGGCTTGTACTCACAGACAGGAAGTAAGGAAGTAAACTGTTTAACTGCAGCTATGTTTGTAAACTGATTGTTGAAATGTGTTTTTTTTTTTTTTTTCATTAATTATTATCACCTGGTGAAGTTTGGTGATTTTATCCTGGTGAAGTGGACAAAATACCATGAACACCTGTATGATGTAATAACTACTGTAATTTTGTGAGACTTCAAGTTGCCATTTTTCTTTCAGAGATGTTGACTGATGACCAGAGGGTGGTCAAAATAACAGAAACACCTGGATGTTCAATGCTTTATAACGTTGATGTATGCATTTACCTTATATTCAGGCCTGCAGCTTCCACTGAGGTCATGTTGGTCTGTTTTTGGGAGATGTGGGGGGTTTAAAAACCCATTAGGTGTGCATTTTTTTGTGTGTGTGATAATCAGGTGTAGAAATTATTTGCAAGGATAATCACAGACTACATCAACTTATATTTTGAAATGTAGGCCTCCTGCTCCATTATATCATTATATCCTATTGTATATGTAATTTTGGGTGGATATTAATTTATACAATAAAATTAACATTGTACAATATATATCTGTATCTCAGCCTGCCTTTGTTATATCTATGCTTGCATTTCTGCAATATTTACATGAAAGTAAGACATTCAGTCACTTTTTCAGACTCTGGAGACGATTAGTTGTGTAACTGGAAGGCAACTTAGTCATTTTTCCAACCAAACCAGGGAAAAGAAAAAAAAAAACAAGGAAAGAAAGAAAAATGTTTCTGCCACACTGCTGACAAACAGTTTAAGCTTAGCAGTGCTTGTATTTGTTGCATGTTATTATGTACAACTCCTGTATCTTTTTTCCAGTATGACCATATATCTTGTCTGTATTTGCCATCATTTCATCCATTCATTCACTTCCTGCAGCACTGACAGACTTAAAAGTTCTACGTAGAGTCATTTATTATTGAGCATGATTTATTCAACTTGAACTGGCCTCATACTAAACAAACTGACACGTTTGTTCCTCCGTCCACAATAACTGCTGCGGTGCTTCAGGCTGCGAGTGCAGTCTGCGCTGGTGGAGGCCAAGTTAGAATCTGGAAGACATCATGGTCAAGTAGTAGGTAGTTTGATTTTGTGTGCCGACGCTGGTTACAAAGAATCAATATCGAATCAAGTAGGGTTGAATTTCCAGATAAGCGCTCTCGGCCACTCTGGCTATTCATCATAAGTCTGTAGAAACCTGATAGGTCAGAAGAAATTATATTCCGGCAGGAGTGGGGCCTCCTTATCTCTCCATAGCAGGGGAATAGGAGACATGCCGATCAATACCAGGCTGTTGTGTAGTACTTGCAATTATCAACAGCTGATTCTGTCCTCCCCCAGCTGCATCTTTTAAAACCACATAATTACAAGTTTTGGGACAATGCTTGGTGAAAAGGGATTACAGCCTCAATTCGGTGTGCTTCATTCTTCTCCCGGCTTAGAGTCTGTGGAAGGGAAGGATCAAACTACAACATCAAAACAGATTTTATTATACACTCCATCTCCGATATTTGGCATCATCTATCATTTTTACCTACTAGTGACAGCTGTACTGACAAATAAATAGTTTTTATTGAAGGTTGTGACCTGTGGTTGGTGATTCTTTGTCAGCCAACCACCAAAACCTAAATAAAAGCTAAAAAAAAAATTAAAGTCCAGTCAGCCTGTTTTATTTTTCTTTCAACGCCCATAAGTTCAGGTTGGTTCACCCTCCACACATCCCTGATCATCACTCAAAGGGAGATTTCTTTTCCAGCATAGAGACATTTTCAGTTTATAATGGCGCCAAATTGTGGGAGGTCGTAACAAATGAAGCAAGGGCTCCAACACCTCCTGTGGTATCCTGGCAGTAGCCTATCGCAGCCGGCTGAGGGGCATTATGATGGGCCGGAGGCGGAGGCAACAAGGAGAGCGCCGGTGCCTCGGACAAACCAGGGAGTCTCACTTCCGACAGCCACCAGCTTGAGATCGGACCTACCTGCGACCTGAGCGTGATTTTTACGCACAAAGTTTAACTTTACGCACGTATTTAACCCGCCGATATCTCGTCTGCAGGGGTTTTCACCTTTTACGCAAGACTTACGCTTTCTAGCCCGTTGATTGTGGACTTTACGCAGTTTTAGGAGACTCCTAGCTTCTCGTGGAGGGATAACTGCTCTTGCTAGTGTTGCTCCGCTCTCTTAAGTGTGCGTGAGGCGAAAGACTCAGTCGGTACATCCATCCATCCATCCACAGCCTGAGAAGTCAGCGCAAACCGGAGCTTCTGACACAAACTCATCCAGGAGCTCAAAAAGGAAACAAGTCACTCCTAAATCTAAACGGACGATACCGATGAGCAGGATTTGGCCACAAAGTTAAACCCGAGACGTCTCCAAAACGCATGAGACGCTCACAGCAGCTGAGGTCGGACTAAACCATGTTGGAGCCGCTTGGAGTTGTGCGTAAAAGCAGCCGCACACGGGACAGGAAGTGAACTAATTATTATTAAACCCCATCCCTCATTTCCATATCTAGCGTGAGTTGACTGGACCGCAGCCAATCACCCACTGAAGGGCAGCAAGAGTCGTAAAAGCATTATCCTTCCTCCATCACAATCACACTGACATGCGCAATCTGCACACGGGCATCAACACCAGCCACCGTTCGCTTATTTCACCGACCCCGCTCCCTCTGAAGGGTCCCATTCGCTGCTTGTAGATGAGTCGGCGAAAGGCAGCAGCGAGTCGCAGTGAAAGATCAACATGTCCCGCCGCAAACAAGCCAAACCGCAGCACCTCAGGTCCGACGAAGAGGCGACGCAGACCGGACTCCTCTGCAACAATGGTAGGTTTCCGGGAGGCTTTAAACCACTTTTACTGGGTTTCCTTCAGCAGCTGTTAATGGACCACCCGGCAGAAACAGGGACAAGTATCGTTAAAGAACAGCTGCATTTAAGCGGCTTCATGTCCAGGAGTGTGACAAAACTGACAGTGATGGAAGATTTATGTCAGAAAATATTTTAAAAAGGTGGACAAGCTGTTCGCAAATTACCTGCCTCTGTCTGACTCTTAAGTATTTATATTTAACAGTACTTAGTGTTTGGTTTTTGAAGTCTGCCAATTAAAAAAAACCTTGTTATTCTAAACAAGTTCAAAAAAGTTCATAACCTGGTCGTGAGAAGGAAATTTAATGGTGCATATTTTAATTGTTTTTTAATGTTTAATCAAAAATCACATCCATGTTGACACAGTGTGGAACATACTGTAAACAGCAGGCTGGAAACGATGGAAGATGTCATGAATGAAACCAAATCAAAGCTATTTTCACGTTTTATTTCATTTATGTTTTAACAGTTTAGCAGAAACAGGGCCTGATGAGAGCTGCAGTCCAGAATAAGATGAGATATTTTATTTTATTGGGTTATTTCTGCAGATTACTTTTGAGTTTTTCTCTGCTTTTGCCTCGAGGCCTTCCTGTCAACGACTAAAACTTTCACATTTCAACAGGAAACATTTACACCATAAAGTAGGAGAAAATAATCTGAAATGTGGCCGAATGACCTGTATGATCACGAGCATGTTTTTACGTGTATGGGAATTTCTATATTTTAGTGTTTTTTATTGCTTAATTCACATGTCCGATATTTTCTGTACCAGTTATTTCATAAAGAATATAGAAAGCAAAATAGATTAAATGGATCTCAACATCAAGTATTTCTTAATCTTTACGTTTTGCCAGGAGTGTATTAAATAATAGTTAAAAAATAATCAGCCTTGTACACTTTATTTGTGACGAGAACTCACTTCTTCATCAGTTGCACGTTTGTGTAACGACACACCAGAAGCCTAAAGTCATTTCTAACTATTTTATCATTTCATTAAACAATTTATCTTTCCCTCCTGTGTGTGAAGGAAAGCCTGGATGTTATTTGAACCTTTTAGTCAACACTAACAGCTGAGCACTAACTCATATCAGCACCACTATTTTAACCACGAATTTACCTTTAAACTGTTGGATGTGTGTTCATCCAAAATTGAATTTTGAATTGAATTTTGCATACGGTCTCTTAATCTGATCTTGGCTTTACGTTCCTACCATGAATCTAAATTGATCAAATGTAATATGACTTATTTCCCATGTGTGTATTTATATTTCTTAGTATTAACTTTGTTTGTTGGAGCAGCCTCAAAATCAAAAGGCCTGCAGAAGACAGAGCCAGTTTCACGCCTTAATTCAAATCGTCCTCGTCGCAGCTCTTGTTCCACGTTTCTCAGTAAAATTTTGTGTCACTTTATTATTATTTGTGGCTGTGAAAAGGTGTCGAGCGTGGAGGAGGCCCTCCCACAGCCCTGCAGCCAGGCGGGGGGGCTCCGCCACTCTGCGATGGGCTTTGATTGAGCCTGCTGACTTAACCTTTGTCAGCCTCACCCTGCGAGGGCCAAGTGCTGCATGTCTGGATCATAATACAATTAGTACATCTGAACCGTTGACCTCTGCAGCCCAGAGGTCACACAGAGAGGCAGAGAGGCATTAACGCTGAGCTGAGAGTCTGTTTGCTTTTCAGCTGCAGCTTCATGATTTTTTCTTTCCCCCCCCAAGAAACAGACATAAATCTGTTTTCTGCTCCTAACGAAACGGATTGAGCGAGAGCGGCATTTTAAAATGCATTTCTCTGAGTGTTATTATATCTGGAAATATATTCCCAGCTTTAACTCCAAACTGATCTCTTCTTTGTTTTTTCTGGAAGTAAAATCTTACAAAAAAAAAAAAAGTGCAGAGAAAATCCTGAGCTGAAACAGTGAAAGTGTTTTCGCGCCCGTGTTTGCTGAATCGCCTTGGTGATCTTCAGACCACCCACCTGGTGAGCCAGCGACTCTGATTATTTACTGACGAGCTTGACTTTTAAATAGGTTTTACTCACTCAACTGTGGTTGCACGCGTCTTGTCTAAACTGAAAAAAACTTAAAATCAGTTTTTATTATCTCAGATGTGAGACAATTGGAAGCTAAAGCCTGTAATGCATTAACAAACGTAGCGCTCATTAATACAGAGGTTGCACCGTGTGTTTGCAGGAGGATTTGTTGAGTGTGCTGGTATAATTGTAAATACACCAGACGTCTCAGTCTGTGTTTAGCTTGAGCACACTGGGACTCATTCTTTCAGGTGGTGAAACATAGTGATAATTGGAGTGTATTGACTGCACTTGGAAATAGACACACACACGCAAACTACGTGCACATACACACACACACACACACTGTTTAAATTGTTTTATGTCCACGTTTGTTGTGTTAAAGAACAAAGGTGCTGCACATATGCCGGCCACACACACTCGGACATGCGCACACACACGTGATTTATAATTATGTGGCAGAAAGAAAATTATTTTTCATCAAGTCAGTAAATTACTGCAAACAAAATGTTATAAAAAGAAAACCTCATAATATCCATCTTTCTGCTTTTGGTGCTTTTTAGATTCTTATTTCTAAATTGGTGTAGGGAAGCCCGAGTGTATGTAACAATAATTTACTATTGATTTCTCCAAATCTTTCCATCTGGTATCACTGTCTGTTTCCTAATGGGCCAAAGCCTGAGCAGATGCAACAGTGACTCTAAAGAGTAAAATCTTTTCTCAAAGGACGTCACGCAGCAGCTACTGAAAGAGGACAAAAAGGAGGAAATGATGTCAAAATCACTGTCAAACAGAAGGAAAAGAGACTTTTAGTGTCAGCTGTGTGATACGTGTTGTATAGAGAATTATTTTACAGCTGTAAGCAAATGGAATCATTTAATTAGAAAAGAAACAGTGGATTGACATTAAAGTTCCACACAAGTTAGGAATAAGAACAACGAATCCATATTATGTACCACATCAGGATATTCTGGGTCTTTTATTGGTTGCTTTTATTTTCCTGTAAATTCAGAGCTTGATTACATATAAAAGTGGCAAACTTTGCATATATCATTTTAGGTATTTACGAGTAATAGAAACAGCATTATGCCTTCTGTTGGAGCTGTGTTGTTATGAAGGTCTATTATTAAAATTAATACACTATAAATAGCCTGCTGTTGTTGCTACAGAGTCACAGTTGTGCTCTTCTGCAATTAGGAAAATACATTTAAGTTTATCAGAATCTGAGCACAATCAGTAATACATAATGTGTGAAGTATTAAATGGCTGCGATTTACTGTGTAAAAACACACATCATCAAGAGTTTTGCAGTTAAATCATTTGTCACCTGACTTCACAAGATCTGACTAAACTTCAGGTTTTTAAACAAAATGTGGGAAGTGCAATGCTTTTGTACAAGGTTGAGACACTTTACTGACATGTGCGAATGCCCAAAAAAAAAAAAAAAAAAATCAATGTACTGTATAGAATTTCATTATCTGTCTGAATGCACAATTGAGAGGTCAGAAAACTTCATTGAGCTTTATTGATTTTTCGTAAAGATGATTAGCATCTGAAAACAGGAGGTGTGAGTTTCAAACCCGTGAACCGTTGAATTTTAAGATTAAGATCACAAAACAACAATTATACAGCTGCACTAGCGCCATTAACAGCTGCAAACATTTAAATAGATTACACTTTAATCTTAATAGGAAAAAATACACGACTTTTTGCAGTTAAGACTCTCGCATTGGGTGAAATATAGAAATCTTTTACATCAGTTGATCTGTTTTCTAGATCGTGTTTTGTGTTGTTTTATGTAATTCAGATTGACGTGTTTGTTATCTTTGGACACTTTGAGATCTCCTGTGGAAGTTTAAGCTCAGTGGGTCTGAACAATGCTCGTCCACACAGCGTGAGTTCAGCAAGATGGCCTCACTGCTGTGTGTGTGTGTGTGTGTGTGTGTGTGTGTGTATGTGTGTGTGTGTGTGTGGGGGGGGATTAACTACAATGTGATGAAGGAAAACGTGTCCCTCTGGTGAAACGTCAGGACAATAAATGATCAATTTTTGCGTCCTTAACATCGTCTTTTTTCACACTTTCAGGCCTCGTGGAGGGCACGGAGAGAGAGGAGACCAGTGGAGGCAGTGAGGAAACACACGTCTGTGACAAATGCTGTGCTGAGTTCTTCACTTGGACTGAACTGAGCGAACATCAGAAAGTCTGCACTGAGGATCCCTTGGTGCTGATAGTGAAAGACAATGAGCGGATGCCAGTTCCCGAGGAACCTTCTATCGGACCCTCTCCGGTTCCGAGTGTGGCGTCCTGTGACTCGTCTGCAGCAGAGTCTGCGGACGCTGGCTTTGAGCTGGGAGAGACGCTGGTGAATGACAATGACAGTCTGGATAATTTAGAGGAAGGCACAGAGCGGGAAGAAGCCATGGAGCTTGAGCATCGATTGCAGGACAAATACATCACAACCTCCAGCCCTCAGCCTCCAGATTCAGCTGAGTCCACTTCCCCCCAGATGTCAGCTGCTGGCAGCTACAGCATGCCGAGCACAAACGTGACGTTAGAGATCCTTCACAGCACCAGGGTGGCTGTTGCCCAGTTCTCCCAGGGGATCAACAGCTGCGGTACTGGAGGGAAGGCAGCTTCAGCAGCCATCCCAGTGATCCTGGAGCACCTGCTGGCTCTGCAGCAACAACAGGTCCACCAGCTGCAACTTATTGAGCAGATCTGCAGCCAGGTAGCCATCATGAACAGACAACCAACACAGGCAGCGTTAAATCCGGTGTCCAGATCTCTGTCTCTGGCACCAAACCCATTCCCTTCTCAAGGCATCGTCCCTCCTCCCATCCTGCCACTGTCAGGAACGATGCCCTCGACCATCAATGGACAGGCTGCTGTTTCTTTGACCTCTGTGCTCGAAAAGTCACAAAGTCCCCCCTCACAAACTGTATGTGGGCAATCCACCTTTAGAGATGTAGCATGTACCTCAGCCTCCTCAGAAAATTCAGTCCAGTCTCTGTCCAGCAGCAGCAGCAGCATCTCCACATTACTACCGCCTTACACAGGCTCACACGCCAGCAGCATTAGCTGTACTCAGACACTGAGCTCCTCCAGCCCGCTTTCCCTGGGCCACAGCGGCCTCCTCAGCTCACCCTCCAGCCTGCCATTTCTACCTCAGAGCCCCCCCAGCAGCGTCATTTTCCCCAATCCCTTGGCTAGCATTGCCGCCACAGCTAATGCACTTGACCCTCTTGCAGCTCTGATGAAGCACAGGAAAGGGAAACTTCCAAGCGTGTCCTTGTTCGAAACGAAGCCCAGCCCAGAGGAGCCCTTCTTCAAGCATAAATGCAGGTTTTGTGCCAAAGTGTTTGGCAGCGACAGCGCTCTGCAGATCCACCTGCGCTCCCATACAGGAGAGCGGCCCTTCAAATGCAACATCTGCGGCAATCGCTTTTCCACAAAAGGGAACTTAAAGGTGCACTTCCAAAGGCATAAAGAGAAGTATCCTCATGTTCAGATGAACCCCTACCCAGTGCCAGAATATCTAGACAATGTGCCAACAAGTACTGGGATTCCCTATGGAATGTCCATCCCTCCTGAAAAACCGGTCTCCTCATGGCTGGATAGCAAGCCTGTTGTAGCAGCTCTGCCAGCCACTATGGGTCTTCCGCTTTCCTCCACTATTACCAGTATCGGAGGCTCAAATGACCCTGTAAGTGTAACACCATCCGTTAAATCTCCCTACCAGCCAGCTCCTTTTGAATGTGTATCTTTGTCGCCTAACCACAGAGGCAGTGAGGCTCATGTCTCTCCTGTTTCAGAGTCCCCACAGTCTAACCGTGAGACGGAAGCATCCAGTACACTGAAAACAGAGGGGGTACACCTGCCCCAAAACTGCTCCCTTAGACTGAGAGCCAACCCAGTAACAGAGGCAACCAGCAGCGCGTTCCCATCTGTGGCCACCACACCTGAACCCATCACCTCCGCATCCCCTGTCTCCAACTCTCCACCCCTCTCGCTCAACTCAGACGAAACTAAATTCCCATGTGGTGGCCTCCTGGACTCTATGCAAGCATCTGAAACCTCAAAGCTCCAGCAGCTGGTGGAGAACATTGACAAAAAGATTACAGACCCCAACCAGTGCGTCCTTTGTCACCGCGTCCTCAGCTGTCAGAGTGCGCTAAAGATGCACTACCGCATTCACACCGGCGAGAGGCCCTTTAAATGTAAAGTGTGCGGCAGGGCTTTCACCACCAAAGGCAACCTGAAGGCTCACATCGGCGTTCACAGAGAAAACCCCCCTGTTCAAGTGCAGCACTCGTGTCCCATTTGCCAGAAGAAGTTCACCAACGCCATTGTCCTTCAGCAGCATATCCGTATGCACATGATTGGGCAGATTCCAGATTCAACCCTGGTGGACCGGCTGCAGGAGATGGACAACGACGTCTCTGTCAACGAGAGGAACTTTGACAGTCTCAGCAGCAACAGCAATGACCTCGTTGATGATATTTCAATGGAGGATGATAACGAGGAAGAGGAAGAGGAGGTAGAAAACATGGAGGAAGGTGTGAATCCATCTAAACCCTTCATGTCTGATTGTAAGTCCTTCGCCGTTGTTTCAAGTCTAGCTGCTCTGGAGAACCAAATGAAGATGATTGACTCTACTGTAAACCTAAACCACTCCTCTGCTATAAAACCCCTCACAAATGGTTCTAATGACAACTTTAAATACTCTTTATCAGAGAAAAGGGTGGACAATTGCAGCGCTAACAGCCCAAATGTGTCGGAATCCTCCTGTTCACCTCGTGTATCAGCGTCTCCTGTTCAGAGCAACTCAGAGGGCATGACGATCAAATCACCTGCGCTGAGCAACAACAGGCCAGAATCCCAAGAGCCTTTGGCAGCCTCAGTGAAGAGAGAGCAATCTGAGTCTCCTACCTCTGCATCAGCAGCTGCAGGAATACAGGCCAGCAAGCCATGTGTGAAAGAGGAGGCTCCTTATTGTATGTCATTCCAACTGAGCAGAGAAAGAGGTACAGCTACTAAACTTTAATGAGTTGCTCACATATTTTTTATTGTTTTTAAGATGTCTAATCGGTTGATAATTACATTTTAAGGGAGGAAAACTTCACCTCTGCGCTTCCATTTCCCCTGCAGGTCAAAACATTTCCAGCCTGGTTACCAGCACATCATCAGGCACCATAAAAACTGAGCTGAACGGTCACAGCCAGTCGAACAACCCGTCCGAAGGGCAGCACCCACCATTTAGTGTCCACATCCCTCCCGTTTACGCGTCAGTCGGCAGCCCGGGGATGACCTCCCTGCTCGGCCCAGCTCCCGCTCGCCGAACCCCGAAGCAGCACAACTGCAACGCCTGCGGGAAGAACTTCTCGTCAGCCAGCGCCCTGCAGATCCATGAGCGGACTCACACCGGAGAGAAGCCGTTCGTCTGCTCCATCTGCGGCAGAGCTTTCACCACCAAAGGCAATCTGAAGGTAGACTGGATGCTTTTCTCCATCGTGATAGCTTCGTTGGTGGCCTTTTGTGAAATGTTAGATATTGCCACATGATGATGGGGAGAGACTAACAGGTTCTCTTTCATGAATCTGCTCTGCGTCTTTGGGAAAAATCCAGACAGAAAAGAGAAAATAAAGCCAGTTTTTAAATTTAAACTGTCATTAAACTTCCTGTTCTGTGTCATTAAACACAGAACATTTCCCTTCAGCTGAAGTGTTGACACGCACATTTCAAAATAAAAGTCTGTGCTGAATCCACATAAGATTCAACAGGAATTTACAATGCCCTGTTCATAATGTAATGCCACTTCATGATGTTTATTTCTAGGCCTTTTCTAGGAAAAAACAAAGAAATCTGAGGGAGACTGTGAAGACTTTCCATGAATTAATTTTTGCATATCTAGCATGTCTGCATTGAATACTTAATTTTCTAAAAAAAAAAAAAAAAAAAAAAAAATCGCTGTGCGGGTGCAACTTACAATAATTTTCCTTTAGTTATCAGATTAGTCTGCTGATTACTTTCTCCGTTAATCAACTAATTTTCTTTATATAATGTCAGAAAATAGTCAAAAATATCAATTACATGATCTTCAAATTGTGTATATTTACTTTTCAGTTTCATATCACATAAGACAAAGAAAAGCAGCAAATCATCCCATTTGAGAAGATGGAA
This sequence comes from Chaetodon trifasciatus, assembly GCA_037975065.1. NCBI lineage: Eukaryota > Metazoa > Chordata > Actinopteri > Chaetodontiformes > Chaetodontidae > Chaetodon > Chaetodon trifasciatus. The sequence goes on from JBBMOE010000015.1 coordinate 11,684,429, forward strand.
CCAGCAAATATTTGGCATTTTTACTTGGAAAAACCAGTCAAATGATTAATTGATTATTGATCATTTCTGGCAGTCGACTAATTGACAAATCAACCAATCCTTTCAGCTCTCAATCAGAGAACATAGTATAGCTTTATAGGAAGAGTAAAATGCCACCTCTTTTAGTGTGAAAGCCTGGTATTTACTGGGACCATCCATGCTTGCAACATGTTTGTATTTTGAAATAAAATCATCCACCAAATCTAATGTCTAATTTGTCATTTTCAGGTTCATATGGGAACTCACATGTGGAACAACGCACCGGCCAGGAGAGGCCGGCGGCTGTCGGTAGAGAACCCCATGGCCCTGCTGAGCGGAGAGGCCGTGAAGTTTGGGGAGATGTTTCAGAAGGACCTGGCAGCTCGAGCGATGAATGTAGACCCTGGATTTTGGAACCGCTACGCGACAGCTATCGCCAACAGCCTGGCCACGAAGAACAATGAGATCTCAGTGATTCAGAACAGAGGCATCTCTCAGCTTCACCCTCTGACTGCAGGCATGGACAGAGTGAGCGCCGCAGGAAGTCCAATAACCAGTCGAACCAAGGCGGGCATGGACCTGGGGAATAATAGGCATTTTTCTATGCTGATTGATGACAGCAAAGAAATTGGAATCAATTGAAAAAAACTGAACGGTGTCTTGATACTTATGCAATCTATTATGGACGATAAAATATTTGTAAAACACCTTGTTTGTTCTTATGTATTATATATAGACTTAAGAAAGAACTTTTTATCAATTGACAGAGAATAGTAGGGTATTCACATTTTCCTATTTTACTTTTCCGTCATTTGTGAATGTTTTTTTTTTTTCTATACATTAAATAAGTTGTTTAACTTGTACCTGAGAATCCCTGCGGTGCTGAGATGTACGTTTGCTCTGAAGAAGGGAACATATGTTCAAATCAATAATGCAAAGAGTCTGTTATCTCCTCCGGACAGCTGCCCAGTGCTGATAGCTGGTGCAAAGCACAAAACATGCTCATGAATACCCACAATTACCAGTTGCAGTGAGCTATTGTCGATGTTATGGTAAGAAACTGTCATTCTTAAGCAGCAGTTGGACTGAATAAAAACTAGAACAATCTGTATGTTTGATTCACTACCTCTCTCTGTTCATCACTGAGAAGAACTCACTCGTGTTGGTGTTCTGTCACACACTGCTTCATAGAAAGGACATCAGAGTAAACAGTTCAACGTAGACGGAGCTCTCTCATTTAGCTTCATCTCTGTCACTGCTTTTGCCAACTTCACCTCTTGCTTGACCCTATGCGTAATGGAAGCAAGTGAGGAATTTTATTCTGCAAACAACTTCAGAAACCGATGTCCACTTGCAAACAAAATGCATTTGTTAACACGTTTATGTGTCTTGTTTATCTTTTATGCTCATGTTGTAGGCGTGCAGGAAAACTGCAGCATATCCCAAAACACAGCATTAAAAGATAAAGTTACTTTACTTCAGTTTTCAGTTTGGATAAGCATAAATCAATTTTGTATACATTATTGTTTTTTTTCTCTCTCAGGTTATCTCTTCCCAAACTTTATGATGCACAGGACATCATCATGAATATGAACACATGCACATCCTGCAGTCCATCTCCACTGTGAGAGGATGAATACAGGCAGGTCATTTTCAAAAACTACCTCATCATTTATCGGAAGCACATAAGAAAATGGAAGTTTTTCAGGTTAATGGAGACTTCTTGGAAATGGTTGCTGCAAATTATTTTGGGAGACGCACACCGATTAAAAAGTCATTATGCCGGTTTATCCGGAATATTATCTGGTACTTGGAAAATAAACAAAGTAAAACAAAGTGGTTAGCTGAAGACTTGTTGATAAGAAAATGGGTGGGTTTACTATTTTAAGTATATGTGAAAAAGACTCAAGGTTGACAATGTGGTCTTTATCAGCAAATATCTGAATATCTGCACTACATTTGTTTTCACACAGAAATTTGTAATATATACACGCACGCACGCACGCACACACACACACACACACACACACACACACACACACACACACACACAAACCTATATACATACATAAAATTCTCATTGACTTCAATGGATCACTTCTGCTGCCTTGGTGAGTCCTGGAAAGGGCACACTCCCTTTGTTCCATTCAACCATCCATACTTTTGACACATTATTTATTTATTTTGCGTAATGTTATAAACCCGTCACCCAAGAGCTACGATGTCCTACAGCCTCAGAGTGACGGTGAGAAAATGGAAAATACTTCTTCTGTGCTTTCTAACCTTAAACCTCGCATCGCAGTTCTTCATTGTCGGTCGTGACTGTTATGGCTGCGATATTTGGTATGGTAAGTGAACGCAGCATAAATCCCAAACGGTTCTTTAGCGTGACGTCAGGATGTGTACTGCCCAGCCAAGATGGCTGACGGTATTCCGTTAAATCCGGTGCGGAAGAACTCGAGGAGAACCCCGCATTACAACTCAGCCAGACTTTCAAGGTAAGAACCGGCTAGCTGGGCTGTTTCTTCGGTCGGATACTGAAGAAACACCAGTTTATTCTAAAATGTTCACATTTTGCTGCCTCGCTTGCTCCCGGGGTCCGTGTCTGTGAGCGGGTCGCGGATGTTAGCTTGTTTTGCTAGCACTGCTGCTGTTTTCTCCTTTGACAGCCCCTTGGTTTGCTTATTCTAGCGTCCAAAAAGCTACAAATCCGCCTAACACTTAATCTGCTTTTACGAGTCCTAAACAATAACCCTCATAACCACTGAGTGTACGTTAGCAGAGGTTAGTAACAGACGTACGTAGACCACCGCACTGCTCAGTCCCCCCGGCATTTGACTTGAAGTCACATGATAGCTTATCTGTCTAAACTAAGTTGGAGACATGTCTTAAAAGTGTTGTTGCATGCTGTAGTCGTCATTCACAAGCTTGTTCATTTTTCAGACTGGACGAGGATGAGCTAATAAAGCCCTCAGGGTCAGGAATGGACAGGAAGTAGTCGCATGACCAGGTACTTTTAGACCAAGTAGAAGGTTGTTCCTCATTGTTTACCTAGTTTAAGTGACTTGGTGTAATTGACAACCCATCACAAATGAATCTCCCACCACTGGCTTTGTATTTAAGCAGCTCGTCTTGAATTCTCATGGTGTACAAACTTAGACTATAAGGGAAACTGTGCTGTCCTGTGTGCCTCTCTCTTGCTCTCAGGAATAATATTCATATGACAGATAATTGGGGCTTGTCTGACCTCACTGCAGAGGTCAGATCCAGAGCAGTGCTCCTGAAGCTACACTGAGAAAGCTTTTCCACTGACACAGGAAGCAATTGTTGGCAACGCTGCCTGTGCTGCACCGGAGAGCCAGCAAACCTTTTTGCAAACCAGCCCACGTTTCCCCTGGGTTGAGAGTTGAGTTATTATGTAATCAGATGTGGGAGTCCTATAGCAAGAAACACTGTGGCTAATACTATTAGCGTACTTTTGTTGGCGCGTCCCAACAGTGTGAAAACGAAACACAAAGATGAAAAGTTGCTGTTTGCTGGTGATTCATGCGTTGCCTCAGACACAGTGGTTACTGAGGTCAAAGCCACAAGAGTTTGGAACCAAATCCAACAAGTCAAAAAGTACTTAATGTTTGCATCACCTAACTCGTCTTTCTGTGTATTCAATTTGTGTTGTTGTGAGAAGACTCTTCTCTCATATTTAAGTGTAATTCTGTGATGTGTAAGAGTTCAAATGGAGCCAGTTTCACGAGCTGAGATCCATTAGTTTAGTGGTCAGTAAGATCGGAGCAAATCATGATTCAATTACGGAGCCATTTCCACAATCTGCATCTCGCTGGTGGAAATAACGTATGCATTGCTTCAACGATCCTTGTCTGTCTTGTGGTTTGAACTCTGCTGCTCTATTAGGTCACTCTGTAAAATAAGACCAGCAAAATATTTATGCGCAAGAGCTTGATAACTATCTTTAGACCCATGTTTTCACTAATAACATCTTCTGGGAATTTGCTAAGTTTAATGGAATTTGTTACCCTAAGTTCCTTAACACTGAGTGTGTTACTGTTCTTTGTGCATGTGTTTACTGTTCTGTGTGATTTTATGAGAGTACATTGTGTTGTGTGTGTCATGTCAGAAAGTGAATCACTTGAGCTTCTCATTCCCGGAAAACTCACACCCCACCTATTTATGTTCTATCATAACAGCTATATTTATATGGGCAAATATAAGTGATAGGATCAGAAAGGACGCTTTTACAGACTGCTTCATAAATCAGATGGAGGGTTTAGTGCTTCAGATTTAGAGTTAAATCATCTCGCCATCCAAGGATTTTATTTGTGCCATATAGTCAAACATTAAAAAGTATTTTTTTCTGTTTCATCCAGACAACAGTGGAGGATATAATACAATAATGTAGCTGGCAGTTTGACTGAATCTTGTGGAAATCATACTTTTTTAGGCTGGAATTCAGAATAAACTCTTCAGTATTTGCCTCAGTAACAGTAGTGCAGAGCCTCACTTTGGGTGTGTCACAGTCCACTCAGGCTAACATGGTGCAAGGATAGATAACAAGCTGTTTTAGGACTTAAATCCCGATTAATTACTAGGATATATTATCTGGCTGGTCCTTAAACTAAAGTTGCAGGAGCTCTCAGCCGAAACAGAAAGTCAGGCTGCGTGTTTTATCGTTGGCATGATGAGCGGCTCGCGTGGATGGTTGCTCTTAAGATCATTATCCTGTTGATGCTAGTTTCATGCTTGTTCACACGTCCGTGTTTTTGTAGGTACGAGACACTCACTCAGACACAGCGGAGTGACCTTTCAGGCCAGAATTTATACATTTAAAAGTTTCTTTGGACAGCGCATCGAAATAGATCTGCGTCTGTGGAGCTAAAGCAGTGACTCTAAGTTTTGGCATCAAAAACAAACCTGAACTGAAAAAGGAGGCATTGGCATTGAAACTCTTGTATTGGCACTGAAAAATGAAACGGACCTTAAAAATGATTTCATTTTAATATTTGATATTTCTTTGGATTCTGGGTTTTTTTTCAGTGGCTTGTGATTTTTTTTTTCTTCTTCATGTTTTCAGTGTTATTGTTGTCAGGTTTCTTTTTTTGGTTTTCACTTTTAAATTTCTGTCACTGTTATTGTGTGAAGAGGAGGAGTTTGAGGGGAGGGGCGCGGAGAGTGGGATACATGTAATCTGCATACTAAGGAGATTACGTCTCCAAGTCTTTGACATGACCACACACTTATCGTACAGCAGAGAACCACAAGTTCACAAAATTTAAAGCCACTGTTATCGCCCCTTAAGCCTCCACCCAAAAAGACTGATATGAAACCATCCCAGAACTGTGCAGCTGCAGTTGAATCAAATAAAAAAAATATTTAAATTAAAGTTACATTTTAATGTGTAGATGCTTCTGCTCAGTCAGCTTTCAGGTGTTGGGCGTTAAAGCTCCGTGCCACAAATAACTAACCTGTAAGAAACACTGTATTTGAACAGCAGTAATTCACGTCAGTGCAAAGTCCTTTAACCACCTACACCTCTGTTGTTCAGCTAGTTATACTTCAGTTGTTGTGCTGTGAATCAGCTCTCTCTGAATTCTTTGTACATGTAAGAGCGGGCTGTTATTGTTGATATCAGTCCTCGGTTTTTACAGATTCTCACCCTGTGTGCAGAAAACATGAAAGCAGTCATCAGCATAACATTCAGCGAGTCTCCACACCTGCAGTTACCACACGCTCAGACCTTCACACCAGAGTCCTGAGTACAGAAAGTGCTATGAGTAGAAAATCATTTCCCTATGATTTTTATTTCTCTATGTTAGAGTGAGATTTTCATTCAACAAGTGGTAATAAAAGGCATCTACAGACTCGACACACTTAGTCGCATTTAGCATTACGTGGCAGCAGCATTTTGGTCCTGAAGTTCGTCTGATGTCTGTTGAAATGTATCACACATGAATGTTGATGTTTTTATAATGTCTAAAATGTCTCATTGTGCTGGATCACTGTGACCAGCTTTGGCAGTGGTGGAGGCAGCTTCCTTCACCTCCTCTTAACACCAAATTTGGGTTTTCAACAATAAATATTTCACAACAAGCGGTTGTTTTTACCAACCAACGTGAAGTTTCTGCATTAAAGAATAGCACAGCCTTGTCTTCATGCCAGCAGAAAGGGAAAAGGCCTTGACTTTACAGTAACCAAGAGTGTAGCTCTTCTTTTAGTAAACCTGATATCTTCATTGGTACCCACGATTCATTGTATTCTCCTGCATTTGTCACATTCAGCTGCCTGTGTTAGACTTTTCCTTTTAACTTAAATATTATTGTAAGAGATTTTCATTCAAGATTATATATATTTCAGTTTTGATGTGTTTGATGCGTCTCTAGTATAACATGCGTTCTTTTTGTTGTGTTGTCAGTGTGCAGCTAATACTGGCTACGGTGACTTAGCCAGTATTGTGATCCCATGTTTCTCTCTGTTAGGCTACAGACCGTCTTGATTCTTTCGAGGCGCCTCATGAATAAGACATGTGCCTCTCAAGAGTGTTTCCAGTGTTTCTTTATAATGTGAATAGGAGATGTGCTCTACAGTACTTAGTGATAGAGGAACTGAGCCAACTTTTCTAACTAGCTTAAATGTTGGCTTTAATTCAGTCTTTCACCACATTTTGCACATCTGGAGCTACAAAGAGCGTTCTCTCACTCTTAAATCCTGACCGTCAACCAGCTACAAAAGCCTGTATGTCGATCATGTATAGTTCAGCATCCATATAGATTAAAAGAGGAGTGTATTGTAATGGGTAGACTAATTTTTCAAAAGTGCCGAGTGTTTTATTACATTTGAAATGGAAAGTCATCTTGAGTGACTGTAACTGACTGAAAATGTTATCACTCCTCATTTAAAATCCTGCGTTCTGCTGAGCACAGTCTGTTGCAGTTCCCTGTTCAGTTTTCGTTTCTTATGTTTCTGCACTCTGTCCTCACAGATACTCTCTAGAAGATGATCCCTCTAACCTGGATGAGATGCCTCTGATGATGTCGGAGGAAGGCTTTGAGAATGATGAGAGCGACTACCAGACGCTGCCCCGGGCCAGAGTCAATCAGAGACGGAGAGGCCTCGGCTGGTTCCTCCTGGGAGGATGGAAAACCCTCTGCGGCAGGTATTTCTACACCATTACCTTGTTTAATATACTGTATGTTTTCTCCATTTTTATGACTTGATGGCTTGGTCGTCCATGCATGATGACTCAAAGAAATCACATTCTGGACTCATTTAACTGGACCTTTTCCCCCCTGCTTCAGTTCAGTCCTACGCGAGAAGAATTAACTAAAACTGTGAGGATAAAATAATCTCAAGAGTGTTTCTGTTGTACTTTTTTGCCTCTGCTGCATGTTTTTACTCCCCTCTATCATATACTGCTGAGATGTCCTTTGGTGTTTTCAATATAAACTAGATAAACATCATTTTCTTACTATTATGGCATGACTTGAATAAGATTTCTATATGTATTCTGTTAAAAGATCTCTAAACATAAAGAGCACAGGGTATCAGTTCAAGTTTTACTGTTAAATTCATGTTAATCATAGCCTAAGAATGGTTGCAAGGTCAGGTTTTAGAGAAAAGTAAACAGATATTTACTGATTTCAGACCTGAATAAATTCCTCTGCCGCGCTGCAAAGTCACATCATTTTCTATCTGTGGATCAGTGAGTTCTTCTGCTTCCATTTGGTCCTTTTAACCACTCTGAAAGTTGTCAGTATTTTGTCATTCTGTAAATGTATGAGCAGTGTATAATGTCAGTGAGTATGCCGCGATGATCAGTTTGGATTTCAAACGCACCGGTAGTTGTGCATGAAGTGCAAAGAGAGGATAAGGGCATGTTTTTGGTCGAGTTCCTCGATGCGCACCAACAGTCCAAAAAGATTTCGTCAAACAGAACGATGCGGTTTATCCAGCTAATGATTAATTTGACAGGTTTTTGCCCTCTAAAGATGCTCCTTTCTGGCTAAGAGAAGAGTGTTTGTTTATGCCGGAACAGTAAAGTGTGACATTTATAAACAAATGTTTGTGCAGCACTTCAGTGCCCAAAAGTAACATTTACTGAATTTCATAGAATATTCTGTTTTGGGCGTCGTTTTGTTGTCAGTGGTGCATCTCCAGCTGAAGCCGCATATTGATCCCCCCTCCCCATCCCCCCCACTAATGAACAAATCGGATTTTTCACAGCTGACCAGTTTGATGCTTTCCAGTAATTTTATGTGTGCTTAGTGTGGGATTATAAAACACAAATAATTCACACTGAATAAGCCCTGACTGTTCAAATGGCATATTATTTGAATAGCATTCATTTGCTCAAATAATCGCTCTTATGAAACTGGACTCGGAGTGCACAGAGACACAGAACGGCGAGGCCAATACAAACAAGACTTTTACCAAAGTTGATTTATTTAGTTTTATGTTTTGCCAACTTGCTTAAAAAGTGGAAAAGCCAAGTCGATCAGCATGACGGTATACACTGACACTCTCCCCTCTTTCGCCCCCAGGTGCCAGTTTAGGTCATGCAAGCTGCTCTCATTGTAATTTACCCCCACACTACACCTCTGTTTGCATTTGATATCAGATATGCCAGATAAGCCCCAATGTAGTCATTAGCAGGTTGATAGAAAGTCAAATACTTTTTCAAAAGTAAATGTCAATCTACAATCCATCTCCTCTCTCTAATCTCTTCTTAGAACTTTGATGATATCACAGTAATAACAAAGGCACAGCACAGGGCTGGTCTTTGCATGTTAGAAAGAGTCAACATGAGGTAAAACTGACAAGGACGAATACGCATCATATTCTGCCAGACGCATACAGCACGTCTGACGGTTGAGGCTTAGCGGCTAATTCGGCCCTGAAGGTGTCCGACTCCCACAGCATTAGGAGGGGAATTCCCTCCTGGAGATACTAACCTTTTCAGGTCGTTCAAGGCGCGAGAGCAAAGGACTTCTTTATAAAAACTGTGCCAAAAGACGCCTTGAAGATCTAATTAACACTGACAAAACCAGGGATGTAAATAACATCAGCACTGTAGGATGAAGCAGGGCAGAGCGTGGAGCTCAGTGACCACAGTTGATTTAACAGCTGAGAAATTAATGAGAGGTTGTTAAATTGTGAAGTCTTGATATTTGCTAAATACATGGGACATAGTTGTTTTCCTTTTGGTTTAAAAAATCCAGGAATTTATTCATGAAAAACACATGATTATGAAAACATAATAAGCTGCTAAATCACCTTTTTCATAATTTCAGCTGACTGGCTAGATGATCAGTTGCTCTTTGGTTTTTTCTCCCTGGTTAGAGCTTCTTCATTGTTAGGATTTGCTGCGTTTCTTTGCCTTTATGTAATCATTTATTAAATCTCTTTGGGTTTTGGAGTGTTGGTCGTACAAAACAAGGAATTTAAGGATTTAAGGACTTTTCGGAAATTACACAATGGGCAGTTTTTACAATTTTATCATTACTTCCAGACCTAAGATTAATCATGTGTTCACCTCTCAGCTGCTGTGACTGCCTGGCCCACGTATGTCGGAGGAAGAAGGAGCTGAAGGCCAGGACGGTGTGGCTCGGCTGCCCGGAGAAATGTGAGGAGAAGTACCCCAAAAACGCCATCAAAAACCAGAAGTACAACATCTTCACCTTTGTGCCTGGGGTGAGTTGAAGAACAAGAAATACCCACAGTGGAAATCCATCCGTCCAGCTGAAATACGCTGATCTTTTCACAGATTAACAGTATGTAAAGCACACTAGCATGCACTGGCTCTAATTGTTAACTGTTCTGTCATTAAGTTAAGGGTTTACACTGTAGGGGACATTAGAGATCCATCAGACTTACTTATTAAAAACCAAATGGCTCCATGATTAAGAGGGCTGCCTTCGGCCCAGGCCATAAAATGTCAACTGTCTATTAGAGACGTAGATATTCTCATCGATGTCGAACAAAACGGCTCTGTTTTTCTCCCTCCACTTTGAATTATTAAATACACACAAATTGAGTTTAGCGGTGTGCATTTTTCCCTAAAGGTCAGAGGGTTCATTAACTGTAGAGCATCGTCCATTGATCCCATTGTCTCTGATAATCTGTGACTGCATGCTAGACTCTCATTATTGCAAACATTATTCAAAATTTGACCTTAGATGAATAGGATGCTTCGGGATCCCTGTTGATGGATGGCCCATTAGCACAGAGCCGCAGGAAGTCACAGGTGGCTCTTTGGTATGTGTGCTTCAAGGAAGTCGGCCTGTTTTGCTTCTTCTTCGTTCGTTATTGTGATCATAAGTCCTGTTTGCCTCGTGCTGTTTGTTTATTCTGCACCGACCGACGTCGTACCGAGTGACTGAGCCACTTGAAAACCCTGAATGCCATTTGAAACAGAAGTCCTCAAAGTGTCAGAGTTTCCACTGGGTTAATGTAAAGTTAACAGCATTAACATGTATCTTATTCCCGCCTTGGAACACGTACAGTAACTCATCCCGCCTGCTCTGTTGTTGCCGCATCCTCTTTGTCTTCTTTGGCAGCTGTCGTCGTCTCTGACTCGCCTTGCTGACATGTTAACTCACCTCTCTGAATCCTCGTCTTCTGCTCTCTTCTCAGGTTCTCTACCAGCAGTTCAAGTTCTTCCTCAACCTCTACTTTCTGGTGGTGGCCTGTTCCCAGTTTGTGCCATCGCTGAAAATCGGATATTTGTACACGTACTGGGCACCTCTGGTAAATGCACTTCACTTTTTACTCTGATTGATTTGTATGAAAAATATTTTGGTCCCTCACAGCTTGTCCACCCTGGGTTATGCCACAAATGTTTGTACTTAAATATGTTATTGTCATTTATTTAAAACAACATGCAGCAAAAGCCTATTAGGGATGAAATGAAGTATTTTGTCTTTTTTGTCATTTTTTAAAGCAAAAATACCAAATATTTTCTGCTTCCAGCTATTCAAATGTGAGGATTTGCTGCGTCTTCTTTTCTTTTATATCTTTGGAAATTGAATATCTTTTAGTTTTGGACTGTTGGTCAAGCAAAACAAGTACCCTTGAAACCCGCTGGCTATCGCCTGACTGTTTTAGCCTGTTGGGGCAATGGCTGGTAGTTTTGGGCTTAATGAATATCCAGGCTAAGACTTCCTCTTCCCACGCGCTGGTCATTGTTTACTCTCTGATTAGCAAGTTGAGACGCTTTTCAACGACATTTCAGCTAATCTTTGCAAACACCTTGTTTACCATATATTTATCATATTTGTTTAAGTGCATATGAATGCAGATGAATTAAAAAAAGCTAAAAACAGGTAAGTCATTGTCAGATGATAACCAGTGGGCGCTGAGATTGCATTTCTAAAGCTTAAGTGTGATTGGTCAATACAACTCGGGCTACAAACGGAAACCAGAACGCCTCCCCTGTCTACAGATTCCACATTTGCATGCAGATATCTGTGATAGCGGATCCAAAACCAATAGATCACCAATATATTAACATACTTTGGAGTCACTTATTTATCCCGTGAAGATTGTATTAAATTTACAGTTTACAGGGTTCTTTTTAATGATCAGGCTGGTTTTGCAAACTTGTTTGTAACAAGTTATTTGTAACCCGTACGTAGAATTAAGCTTTGCATTAATGCCTTCTGGTATTGACGAGGCTTTGTAAATGATCAGTGGAGTGATTGATCCGTTTCCTTGTCCTCAGGGCTTTGTCTTAGCCGTCACGATGGTGCGGGAGGCTGTGGACGAAGTGCGACGGTACCAACGGGACAAGGAGATGAACTCTCAACTCTACAGCAAGCTCACAGTGCGAGGTCAGTGAGATCCATCCTGCTCATGCCAGTAACTGTTTGCTGACATTATGATAACGGATATTCCAGCGTACAGTCAAGCTCTCCCCATGCAATTACGAGACGGCACTCCACTGGATCTACACTTGTAACAGAAGTCATTCCTCTCACTGTAATTGCATTGATTTTTTTTCTCTCAGCTTCTCAAGACTGTATGATCTAAGATCTGTCCCTTTGTTGAATGTGTGGTAAAATCCCCCTGTGTGGTATCTGTGACCGTGGCTGAGGATGTCGCTTTCACTCTCTCTGTGCTCATGTGCTGCACGCACACATTTATCTCTGCACGGAAGAAGAAGAAGAAGGGTCGTAGCGGATATCGGGGCAATATAATTGAGAGTGACCCTATGTGCCATTGTTTTAGTCTATGCCTCAGACCAGAGATGAAAACAGAAGGGTATCACATTATCACGCTGGAGGTGATCGATCTGTTAGAAGGTGAAGAGCAATAGCAAAAAGTGGGTTGTGGTTTTAAGAGTCAGCGTCATTTTCGAGGGGCAGAAATCAATACCTTCGTTTTACTTCACAGCTGTTTAAAAATTCAGAGCATGCATTAAAAACAAAAAGTCTGTTTGATGTGAACTTACTTTACGATTGCTGTCCGCCGTCTGTTGCGTTTTGTATTCACTCAAGGTGCATTTCTCCTCAGGTAAAGTTCAAGTCAAGAGTTCAGACATACAAGTCGGGGACATGATCATCGTTGAGAAGGTAACGCATGAATTTTTGCTGTAGATATTTTTCTAAATAGGATTTCAAAAGGATCAGTGTTGGACAGTTTTCTGCAACAAATGTTGTGACTGCAGATAATTATTTATGTGTGAATAACTGTTTATTTACCCTCTAGGTTAGGTTGTATTGTTGTATGATTCCAATGGGATGCTGTCTAAAAGATGAATAAAACAGAATGTGATAATTTGCTAATCATTTTTGACATACACTCAACTAACAACACTACAAAGACGATGTATATTTACGATAATATTTACATTTTACACAGTGTCACAACTTTTTTGGAAGTGGAGTTGTCCTCATTTTATTAATGAAGTAAGCAATTTAGAAAATATTCCCCACAATTAGCTGTATCTTAATCATAATCCAGTTCCCTTAAAGGACAAAATGTGTTTTACTACATTGAGAACTAGGTTCTGCTTTTAATGTCAACACCTCTCTGCATTACTGGTATTAAAGAGTGCCGTGACTACACACCCCCATTCCAATGTGAGGCACTCAGCACAAAAACTTAATGGCTGTAGTATAGAATCTTGTCACTGAAGAATTACTGCTGCATTACTTCACCAGCTTCTCACGTTTGAGTTTAATTCGCCACTTTCCCCAATTTTAGTTTTCAACATAATTTTGCCTCATTCTTGGTTCAAATCAGTGATTTTATGATTCACTACACATTCTCCTCGCCTCCAAAATAAAACAAAGGGCATTTTGAATAGTTGAGGAGCCACTTTGAGGTGTACCGTAAACTGGATTTGAAGGCACAGTGCACAGCTCTGTTCGTCAGAGTTTTGCTTTACTGTGACAGAGAAACTGGTAATGCACTTCTGATACCATAAAAGTCCCCCTCACCTGTTAAACATGTGATCTTAGGTTTCAGCTCGGCCAATGTGAAACGTAGCTGCTGCTAGAAAGTTAGATTTCCATTACTGTGTGTTAGACAGACTTTAAAAAACTGTTTCTCTTTCACCCTCTGGTCAAGGTATTGACCTTGTTTAATTATTCAGAGAGATTCAGAGGACCTCAGTGCTCAGTAACACCCTGCTATTTACACTGCTTTTTTTTCTTTCCTTTTGTAGAACCAAAGGATTCCTGCAGACATGATATTCCTGAGAACGTCAGAGAAAAATGGTGAGCAGGCAAAGTGTTGGTGTAACTTTATCGACGGTGGTGGAAAGACATGATCTTGCTCAGCAATGCTCCTCCTGGATAGATGGAATAGTGATGCAAAATAAGATAGAGCAGACAGAATGCCTTTCAGTTGAACTTTGTCTGCCTGGTGGCACTTTAGCGAACTGTGTCAAGATCATTTGAATGAGAAGTGTGACTTTTCCCCAGTCCTTTGACATCATCTGATCGAGGCAGGAAGTGATTCGTATGATTTATGTCACATTCTTCTAGTGACTGATGATGCAAATTCCAATTAATCAATGAGCTGCGTGAGATCCTGGCCCTTTTCTAACGGGCATCGGGAGGAAATGTTCTGAGGACATCATTTCCATCAATCTCTGATGTGCCAATAATCCTGGCAGGGAGTTGTTGATGTCTTTATGCCTCTAACACACACACACACACACACACACACACACACACACACACATACATACACAAACACATCTTTATCTTTCACACAGTCTCATATACTTTGTCTTTCTTTCTCACACACACACATACCTCAGTGATGTCATGTGAAGTGCCATCACTGCAGAGGGAAAGCATGAATCATCCTCCTTGTGTTAATGTTTTCTATCATAGTTGAGCCTCCAGGGATGGTTTATAGCTGCCCTTTACCCTCTCTGTCAAATAGTTGCTCTCATCCATCAGTTTCATATGTAATATTACCTCAGATCAATACAGGTCACGACTGCTCAACGTTAATCGAACCCTGCGGTGTCCACAGCAGCCACAGACGCTCTGGATTGTGCCACAGGCTATAATGGACTGCGCTGTTGGTGTGCACTTTGACATAATGCCAGTTCATTACAGTTGCATCATTTTTATATGATACATGTGCTTTAAGATTTTTAATATACTGTCTCACAAAGATGTGTGACATTTAAGCATTATTTGATATATTTTCACAACACAAACTCCTACCAAATACATCGAAACAGGCTTATATTTGTTTTGTGGGTCTTTAGAAACTCTCAGGTTTTCAAAAAATACACATATTTATTTGTTAAATTCATTGACATATGTGTAAAATCTTACTGAATCATCAGCTTTCTGTTTGGAGTTCTGACACTGCCAGAAAACGGTTAGTCTTGGGTTTAAAGTGAGACTCTGCCACTTTTAAAAGTGAAATTAACAAAGTGTTTTTATTACAAATTAAAGGTTGAATTCATTATCTATAAAATGCACTCTTCATCAGTTCACTGCACTCAGGGGTTTCACTGCTGCAGCCTGACATGTTCTGGTATGACCAGTAGCTCACAGTGGCTAATGTTAGCTAAGGGTAGCAAACTTTAGATGGATGTTGCTATGCATTGATTTAAGGGAAGCATGGGGACATGGGGTTCAAGTTCCTACCCTTGGATACACTTGAGGTTTTAATATAATAATCAGAGTTTATTTATTTGCCAAATAACACGGATGTTGAGGAATGTGTAGTATCCGTGTGTTTTGGAAAGAAACTAATCCTTTGGTCGCCCACTTGGCTCCATGAAGTCACTCATTACTGTATGGTGGCAATAAGACCTCACTTCCAGTGTGAAAACTGCCAGTTTTGGTAACATTTCTGTTCTTTTTCCAGGTGCGTGTTTCATCAGAACAGACCAGCTGGATGGAGAAACAGACTGGAAACTGAAGGTTGCCGTCGGCTGCACACAGCGACTACCAGCAGTCGGGGTATGGATACATTACGATGTCGTCAATCTCTGGTAACAGACAAACCTGACAGTGAAGAAGTGAACGAGCGCTCTGTTATCCCTAAAAGCATTGCTCATGAAATGAAGTCGTCTGGCTGTGATGGAAACCTAATCATTGATGACGGACAGCTGGAACAATCGTGAGCTGACAGCAGCTTCCTTTAGCTGGAGGCGATACTCAACACTTAAGATTTAAGTTGAGTTGATGGGTTTTTTTGTTGCCACTTAATGTGATCAGAGAATTAAAGTTTCAGCAAGTAATTTGATGATTGAGCCCCGGCATCCAGATTGAGTTTCAAGAGACCTGAAGATAGCACGAGTTGTCTCCACTTTAGCTACTATTCAACCTTGTTACAGTGTTGCTCGTCACTTTGGGACGATTAATGCTGAGAATGTTTCCCCGACTCACCTTCTGTCACGAGTCGATCGCTTCGATGTGCGATTGTTCTTAAGCAGAAATGGAAGTTAGACCTCTAATGGTAAAAAGTGTTACCTCAGATTTACAAAAGACTGGGAAAGATGTGGCATGCTTCAAAAACACCTGTTTGGATCATTCCACAGGTAAACAGGTTGATTTGTAAGAGGTGATAGTATCGTGATTGGGTATGAAAGGGGCATCCTGGAAAGGCTCAGTCGTTCATAGAGGATGGAGCGAGGTTCACCACTTTGTGAGCACATGATTGGATAGAGGAGATTAACACATGAGCTCAGGAACACTTTTTAAACACTTTGTTGATGGTAAACTCAGTTTGTTTGCAAATGATTGATTCTGTTTTTACTAACGTTTTACACAGTGCCCCACCCTGGAATCGGGGCTGTACTGTGTATTATGTATTTCTGTATTAATTTTCAAAACCACCAACAACTTGAAAGTCCTCACTAAATCCTGACGAAATGCTGACTTGAGTGTTCTTATTCTTATAAGTTATATTATCAGTAGCCACATTTATAACTGAATGCATCAAGATTCCCACTGAGTCTCTGAGCCTCCTTGTGTAAAACGCTGGAGGAACACTACTCCCCATTGGGGGTTCAGTAAAATAATCTTGCCTGCTCCTCTTTAACCGCTCTGCCCATGTTCTCACCAGGAGAACACTATCTGAGCATGGCTGAGGGTTGCCTGGCTGCTGCAGAAGCTGCCTGCCTGAATAATTTAATATTTACAATCAATTTTGTTCCTCTCGGGGCGAAAAAAGGCTGGTGTTGGGTGCCTGACAGGCCAAAGGTTGCAGCCTTACTTGTCGGGATGGCTGAGAGAAACGGGTGATTGAAGACTTATTTTTTTAAATTGTTTATTAGTGTGTTTATTTCTGTTACGTCCAAGAACTACCAAGATGGTGTGCGCCCGTTTAGCACCAGATTTTACGAAACAAGTATGGAAATGGAGAAAAATTAAGGAAATAGAAAGTAGTCTACATTTCCATCATTTGACAAAAAACTCCAGCTTTTCCCAAAGAGTTGCCTCATCTTTCTTCAGAGAAAAAAATGGTGTGCTGTTGAGTGTTCCAGTAATACGTGGACATTGACATGGGATTGTTTCGTAAAAGTAGTATTTCTAAGGTTGGGAATTACTTTTTAGTACATTTTTGTCACTATAGAAATGTAATTGACTCTCATCTAAAGTGATTTCAAATGACTTCATCTTAAATGTACAGACTGAAGACATGAAAGCACACAAATAGAATTTACCATTCATTTCTAAACACTGAAGCCTTTATCGCCTCCCTTCCCGTCTCCTTGCCTCAGGACCTCTTCTCCATCAGCGCCTACGTCTACGCCCAGAAGCCTCAGCTGGACATCCACAGTTTCGAGGGGAACTTCACAAGGGTACAGTAGCCCGTTGACATATTTATAAGCTGTAAAACAGATCTTAAACACATGCAGATTTTTCTTTCTACACGGGCTGGATTGACACAGACGATGTGTATCACTGCAGTGTGTTGACAAGCGGCAACAATGAGAGCTTGTGTGTCCATCTGGGCCTGTTGTTACCTCCAGCAGGCGCACCTCTTACATCACAGACAGGTTCTCGCAGCTCCAGCTTCATCCATCCCGTCTTGCTTGTTGCTCAGTGAATTTTTTTTCTTCTACTTCTTCTTTTTTTTTTTTTTTTTTTTTTATTAATAGCAGATTAGCGCAGCCCCCACAGAGAGGAGAGCTCCAGTACAAAGGGAGGCTTTGTGGCCCGTCTTCACTCTTGGCCACACACCAGGCTTAGTGAGCGAGCACTTCCTCCGCTCATTCATCCTCCGCGGCCTTCCTTTGCATAGCGTGTGCTTTTAGTCCGAGCAGGATGGGAAAAAAATGGGTTCCCACAGATCCGCAGCAAATGAACTTACCTATTTATGAGGGTTTCTTTTTTCCTTTTTTTTTTTTTTTTTTCCTTGAGACGGATATGGTGGCTTTGTTTCTGCGGTCTTTATTGAGACCCTCTGCAGTTATGAACACCGTAGTTTGATGCCAATGTCAGAGCGGTCAAGCATTCTGTAACCTGCCATTTATTTTTCATGCACCTCTTCCCATGTTTGAGTGGATTGACAGGATGTGGGTGCTTAGGTATCATAATTATCATATCAGACAGGCAATTTGAGCCGAAACTGGAGCCTTGACTCTGCACTCCTGACTCGAGCCATTTTCAGCTTTCGTCTTTATTTAAGAGAGAGGGCTAAAACAGGAGGGAGGGTGTAACAAGAGGCTCTCCAGAGGCTTATTTATCACTGAAATCTCATCTATGTGCACTCTCTATACTGTTTTTAAAAGGAGCCTCTATCGCCATGCCAAATCTAGTGAAAGTATTGATAAAGGGACTACTGTATTGCTACAGTCTGCACAACTGTGTCAGGTGCTTGTGAAAATTAATGGCACAGCAGCAGAGTCCGGCCATTCCGGTCAGGCTGTGTGCACGCTCAGCCGAGCTCATATTCCTCAGTTCTGCTCAGCTGAAATCTTTATTTTCAGGGACATTTTGTTTGCTTCGACAAACGTTTTTTGCCTGAAAGATTAAATAGAAATGAAAACAGTTTTCAAATTTAAAACTGTCCAAACCCACCACAGCATATACTGCATACAGCTGATAATATTAGATCAAATAAAACGCATATAAAGTATTTATTTGTCTCATCTAATCTACGCAGTACTGCAGATATTCACAATGAGTCACTGCTGTATCGCTTTTGCTTCATCTCTTTGAGTACTGTAAAACAAGTCCATCACAAAACAAAATCTCTAAATGTGGCCCAAAGCACAGAGCAGCTCAATGGTACAAAACATGAAATATGAAATAGATTTCAGCTTCAATTTTCATTCATTTTTAAAGAGAATTTATTGTTTTAGCTGCATCGATCGTCTTTTTCTGTCTAAAAGCAAAATTGGTGGTTTTGCTTTTCTCATCTCGTCCGGAGTCAAGTGTGTTTTTGTTTTAGAATCCATGTTTTGAGCTGCGATGTGTTGAGCTAATATATTTGGCATTTCACGTTAACCATTTATGAGCTAAGTGCCCAAAATTATTAGCTATAGTGGTCATTAGCTGGATGGACACACGGTGCCTACAACACACAGATAAACTTTGAAACATGTGTACCTTGTTCTGTTAAACTGCTGCACCAGAGTCATCAGAGCGAAACAGAACACACAAGTGGTGAAGCAGTGTTTGTCCTTTTCCACTTCTCCTGTAGGAAGACACGGATCCACAGATCCACGAGAGTCTGAGCATTGAAAACACTCTCTGGGCCAGCACAGTTGTTGCATCCGGTAAGTACACAGCTTTTGTTTCAAGTCTGTTTTTCTGTTGAAATCAGTTAGATTGAGCCAGATTTTAGTTTTATCATGAGCTGGCTGTTGAGTCTCTACCAGATTTGTCAGGAAGGATTTTTAAACCCTCGAAATACTTTGTCTCTGCATTGAAAGATTTGTTTACATCCACCTGTTTTTTTTAGTTTTTTGTATTTTTTTTATGCACAGTTTCAATTTACGCATAAAAAACCTGGAAGTGGAAGAAAAGTTTTTTGTGCTTTGCTTTGGTGACACATCAAACACCTTGACTTCAACAACCTTTCCACCAAAACAGTAAAGACTAAGAAAAAGAGGAGTGCTGGGAGTGTAAATAACCTCAACACAGCACATGCACGTTGTATTTTTCCTAGATTTTAGAAATTCCCTTAAAACTCTTGAAATATTACCACAGAAACAAAACCACTCCCTGCTCGTCGCAGTACTTGTTGTACTCAAGTTGTGTAGCTCAAATTGACGGTACGAGGCCTCGATGGTGTTTGATTTGACGCTGCTCTGTGCTTCTTTGAAGAACTCTGAGAACACCCACCGTTGAGGTAATCCTCCCTCGCTCCAGCTAAGCGATTCCCCACAGAAATGGTTGCGACAGTTGAGAGTGTTTGCGACGCTCCCAGCGATGGCCACACCATTGATTTGCGGTGTTGCTCTCCCCTCTGGCCTGACCTTGACCGAAAGAACAAACACACACACTGGCACAAAAAGCCTGACTTAGACCCCTTACATCATCTCTGCTCGGGAATGTCATTGTCCTCCACAAGCCTCCCCTTGACAGACACTTCACCGGCTCTACAGTGGCATTCCGGGCACTTGAACCGGCCTGGATCCCCACGTGTTCCCTCTCACAGGCCCCAGTCCAGCTGTGACAAGAGAATTAGTCGTTGGCATATTCAGATTGAAGCCCCTGTGCATGCTGAGCCACACACAATTTGTCACATCGCTCAATATTTCTGAAGTTAGAAGTCAACGAGAGCGATTCATCACCTTTCTCCTCAGGTCCTGCAACCATTGGCCTCTTTCCTCCTTCTCTCGCCGTCTTCACTTCACTTTCCTCGCTTTGTTTTTAGCCCTTTTTGAACTTTCTTGCCGTTTTTATAGTTTGGGGATTTCAGGGGCTGTATTTAGGTTTATTATTGCCTTTTTGCTCCTCCATTAAGCTCATTTAATATTAATGACTCATTAATCCTTTGTAATAAGGCCACCGTAATGAATTGGCAAATAAAGATGGCAGCGTATTGATCAGGTTTTATGAGCTTCCATAGGATGGCTGAAGGCCCTGAGAGTCTAAACGTATTAAACTCCTGTCTGTTGGCTTGAGCGGCAATGAGACAAAACTGCCTCAGCTCAGCCTTATTGTGTTTCCTCCCATGCAGTTCATCTTACTTGACCAAGATGAGTGTGTGCATGTATGCATGTGTGTGTGAGATGGTGGGGGTGGGGTGCAGTTAATGAGCAGCATTACTTTCCTTGTCTCTCTCCTTGGCAGGCACGGTGATAGGGGTGGTGATCTACACAGGCAAAGAGACCAGAAGCGTACTGAACACGTCCTATGCCAAGAACAAGGTGAATTACTTTTTAGTTTTTCTGTTTCTGCGGGAAAGACGGAAAGATCTGCGATTGGTTTTTCTGTTTTTACTCGCAGGTGCTTTAAAAGTAAGGATAGTTTTTTTTCTGTTTTATTTTTTTTAATAAGGAATAAGATGATTAGGAGGAGAGTGTCTCATGGTGACTTACTGTGATTTTTATTATCATTATTGATAAAATCTTGGTGCAGAAAAAATTGCAGAAAAAGCCCACAACAGTTTCAAGTTCAAGGTGACGTCTTCAAATGTCTTGTTTTCTCTGACCCAAAGATTTCCACTTTACAATCACAGAAGACAAAGAAAAGCAGCAAACTGTCACAGGTTAAAGCTGGGTAAAGTTTCAGATTTATGCTTTTTGACAATTAATTGATGACCGGAACAGTTGCTATTATTTTTCCGTTGATCGACTAATCGTTTCGGCTCTATTTGAATTACATCGCTTACAGTAAACATACAGAAGTTAAGATTTTTTTAAAGCACTAACTAACTAAAAAATATGAACGGCATTTTATTGTGAAACACCTCGCACGTAGTAACATCTGTTCCAGGTTCCCCTCATTCCCCCTGCCTCTAATCACTAATCAATCACTGTGGCGAGGTGGTTTTTTAACCTTGACTTTCTAGATAAAGTTGGACCTGTCAATGCTAAAGGTCAGCGCCAGTTGCTAATTAACCAAAAGGGAAATTAACTAACCGAGGATTTAAATGACATTTTCAGCTGAAAGTTAATCCCGCAGAATCCCCATCGAGCGTTTTGTCCCCGGATTGAGGAGATTGATGAAAATTTGGGTCTAAATATAAGATTTTACCTGGAAGATGGTTGAACTAGATGCACACCGGTCGACTGATAGAGGCGAGCATCAGCAGGATCTCAGAGGCAATGTTGTGGCTACAGTGCGTCCGCCACTCAATGACTTTAACACACAAACTTATCACCTACAACTGTCTGCACCACTGAAGCTCTCTGTGGCACCACACGCCCCCCCACTGCAGCACAGTTTTGACACCGGTGTCTTTTATTAAGAACGCTGATGTGGCCGGTCGAACGGCGGGGGCCACTGTTTTGTGTAAGCTCGACAGTTGAGAGGAATTCAATATTTCAAGGAGATGATGTCAGAAGTGCCAATATGGAGACTGGAGATTGGGGGAGAAAGTCGATACAGCGTGGCTGAAGTCACAAGAACATTTTGGCCTCATATAATCTGTTGTGACACCGGCCAGGACAATGCCCGCACTTGATCAATCTGACAGGCCGTCAGACATAGATTCACTCTTTGTCCGGGTATTGTTAGACAGACCTCTGTCTGAGTAAAGAGACAGAACAATGTCATTTGACAAGAGGCTGCTCTTCAATAAAGATTTGTTCGAAGCCCCAGCGCTCTGCTCGCCTCACGTCCCTCAACCTGTTTCTCTGAAAAAAATGGGAACTTAAAGTTGTTTACTGGCAACTCAAGAATCAATTTCAGCTTATTTTCTTGACTGCGTTGATTTGCCCGCGTCACAAACACTGAACAATACGCTGCTTACTGACTGAAGTCCTGATATTCTTTGGTTTTAAGTCGATGAATATTCATGTCCCGGGGCTGCGATTCTTCATCAGATTTCACACACATGCTAAAAAACAAGCCACACAGGCAGATCGAATCATTCCTTTCACTTTTAATGGCTTGGAGATGAATGGAGTAAAATATGCACTTTTTTATTCATTGATAGCATCTTTAGGTTGAGGTAATTGAGTCCTTTTTCCCCCCTTGACTGAATGAATAATGACTTCATCTGATCCCCGGCAAGGCTTGGAAAATTTAGACCAGCCATTGTTCAAGCAGAAGGGGATCCTTTTGCTTTTCAGGCATGCACTGTGCTCTCTGTCTTAATTTTTCTTCATTTTAATCCACCCAAACCCCCTATTTTTCTCAATAGCTCAACCATGAACCATGTAGTGAGACAGCAGGGTGGGGAGATACCCACCCGCTCGCTCCCCTTACCCTTCCCTTCTCCGCACTCTGCTACTGGGAGTTTAACAGCAACTGATAAATCAGTCACACTGGTCTCCCAGCTCTCCCCGTCCTCAGGGGAATGGGCTTGGTGGGGGTTTAGGCAGTGGAGGAATTTTGCTGCTTTTTATATGTGCTTGCCCCCTCCCCTCCTTTTCAGAGCAGTTCCTTTTATTTGAGGGAGGAGAGATGTTATGTTCTGCTGTTTTTGTAAGCGTGGTGCGTCAGAAGAAAGCCCTCTGTGCACAGGGCTTCGCTGTGAGCGCTGCCAGAAAGGGGAAGGGCACTTCTTTATTTGACATCTTTTTCCCACATGCTCCATTGGCTGGGAGATACACTCGAAAAATAAAAGACAACTCTGACCCCCTTTTTTTTTGTCTTTTTTATTTTTTTTCCACAGCTATCTCAATATGGGAACTTTATTTATTTTTGAGGCCTTTTGACCTTCTGTTGCATTCAAGGACAATACTTCAGCATGGCAATAATGCAGCTTGTGGCTTACCACAAAATAGGGCCACCAATAAACTTATTTATGTCGTACACACGGTTTGCATGATAAAAGCCAGCAGCCGAGGATGTCTTTCATTGGCTTTGTTTTTTTCTCTCTGTGTAGCATATTGTCAGGCTTTGGAAGCAGATGGGAAAGTTACAAAGAGTCTTCTCTTGTATAAGTTGTTGGTGAAGGGATAAGATGTTTACTCTGAATCTCCAGTCGGGACTTAATGTTGAAGGTTTACGTATTGTGTGCTTGCTGCTAAAGGAAAAACATAATGGTCCTCAAACCATGGAGTGCAGAATGGATCCAACATCATACAGGCGCTCGTCATAGCTCCGCACTCTAACCTGCTTAGAGGAAGCGAGTTGGACAGTAATGTTAATATTCTCTGTTTTGACCTCTGACCTCTTGTCCCGACAGGTTGGCCTGCTGGACCTAGAGCTGAACCGCCTCACCAAGGCCCTGTTCCTGGCCCAGGTGGTTCTGTCTGTTGTCATGGTAGCGCTGCAGGGGTTTGTGGGACCTTGGTTCCGCAACCTTTTCCGATTCGTCGTGCTGTTCTCTTACATTATCCCCATCAGGTACTTTGTGATTCTCTTCATTCTTTGAAGTAAGAAATGCTCGATGAGGTGTCCATTATCAGGAATTAATGGACGACAGGGTGCGCTGGACGGTTGTCTCTGTGGAGTCCTTAATTCCTGATTATGGACACCTCGAAGGAATTATCTGGTTTATACCAGGGTTACATGGTTACATTAAAGAACAAAAATAAGACCATTCATTTATATTTTTATGCATTTTGCAACCAAATTTTTACATTTTTAGGTGTCCATTATCAGGAATTAATGGACACCCTGCAGCCAATCGGAATAGAGTATTCCCCCAGACCGTGGTATAAAGGCTGTTATTTTGTGACCACGACCAAATAACCATGGTTGTACAGTGACATGTTTTTTTCCAAGCAGAACATTTGGTCTCACAGTGGGGAAAAAAATTAATTCAAAAATGAAATTAGCTTTGAAACCCAAAGCTCGCCATCTGCTTCATGCTCGTCGTGTCACACTGTACAGAGACGTTTTTTTAGAGCATCAGATCAGCGCTTTTTGGTTTGCACTCTGAGCTGCAGTTTTGCTTCTGTTTTATCCTTCATGCTGTCATTGTCATTGTAGATCACAGCTTTGTTTCTCCCGTGTGTAGTTTGCGTGTTAACCTGGACATGGGAAAGTCAGCCTACGGCTGGATGATCATGAAAGATGAAAATATCCCCGGCACTGTTGTGAGAACCAGCACCATCCCAGAAGAACTGGGCCGGCTAGTGTATCTGCTGACAGACAAGACTGGTGGGTGTCCAAGCGTACTGAAGAAATATCGCATTTACAGTAGAGTTTTGGTGTTTAAGTCGAAATAAAAGTATAATACAAAATTATAATTCATTGGTTTGCAAGTACAAGCTGTGCACGTTCAGCTGATAGCTGATGGACAGTCACAGTCAGCATCAGCATAGACCTCTGACCTTGAATGCACAGGGTGGGAATATTGTATCTGCACAGTAACTGTAACTTTATTGCTTTTATGTTCAACAATAATTCTCAAAAAAAACAAAACTCATTGCCTAGTTTGACGCTCCATCAGGCACTGCCCTTTCCAAGAAGTGTAGCACACATTTACCTCGTGCGAGACATGAATGAATATCAAATGTTGTGTGGAAATCATTTTTTGGAGCTCAGTAACACTCGAAAGAATGTAGTAAAAAGAGGAACCTAATGTCCCACTGACGGGTATTAAAAAAGAAGCACCTGATAAAACAAAATAACTTCATAAAACGCTCAATAAATCACCAGAACACTTCAGGGACTCACATTTCCTGCAAGACGAGGCTGAGAGTCAGCTGGTCATCATGGAAAAATACGATGAAAAAGTACAAAACGTAATGAACTAATGCATTATTTCATGTGGAAATTAAACCATTTAAGTGCGGTTTGATCTAATCTGATCTAAGACTGTCAACATTGCTGAGTTAGCAGGTATTATTTCAGCCTCTTTCACTTTCTCTCATTTCACAATCATGACAGGATTCTTTTCTAACAAATTGCTGCTCTTTGCTAATGCCGGACAGTGTCAGAGTGATAGACTCCTGCGGCGGTCCTAACATGCTCCTTTGTCTTACCCTGCTGATCTAGGTAGGAATAGATTAGCTGAAGAGCCTATTTATCCAGGTTGATAGTTAAAGCACATGGAAAGAAGAACAAACAATCAATTCAATAGAATTGGTTAACCCTGTGGCCCTAATGTTTTTGGGAGTTAGGTGCCCTCTAATCAGCTTTATGCTCTATCAGCACTCATTCTGGCAACCGACATCCATTAAACAAGACCATTGCCCTCGTTTTCAGTTTTTTTTTGTTTGTTTTTTTCAGTGTCTGAACATTCACTCAGTCTTTTTGTATGCAATGTTGTGTCTTGTCTGTCGGTTAGAGAGGACATTCAGTCCATATTGGTAATGAGATTAGGTCAGTGAGAAGGCAGTCACACCACTCTGCGGGTCCCATGATGCATTGAGGACAAATGCGTGTCTTTGTGCTTTCAGACGTGTTGAATATCTTTAAATATCGCATATTTTTCCTGCTGTATGAGCGGTGTCAGTGTGTTTGAGATACCTCTGATGTATTTTTCTTACACTTTGAAACAGCTTAAAATCTAACTCCACATGTTTGTGTTTTCAGAACAGAAGATGCTGTTATATTGTTTTCTTATGGTCAGAAAGAGTTTGAGAATCAATAAAACCCTAAAAATAATGAATTTAAATGGAGCTGAGTAGGAATCCAGATGTCAAACTTTTACATGCCAGTGTGACAGACTGACTGGATAAAACAGCCAGAACAATATATAGGCCAACATTATCTTATTACAGATTTATTGTGTATATATGGGATGTCAAGATGAGCTCAAGTTGATTTGGAAACAGTGGCACTATCACAGAATTTGTCCACAACAGGACACAGATAAGTTGATTTTTCAACTGTAGAAAGATCCCATAAAGTGTTTATCTTTGTCAAAAAATCTAAGGTATTTCTACCAAAGTTGTTCATTATGCAGTGTTTCTTACAATATCAACATCTGCATTGAAAATCCAGAATCAGTTGTGCTATGCTTCCGATACTGACAATAGATAATAAGATATGAAGAGCAGTAATAACCACGTGAAAAGCTCTAACTGAGGATTGATGTCTGGGTGATGAAATTTCTTTATGATCAAAGCTGCTCTTTTGAACCGCAGGCACTCTGACACAAAACGAAATGGTCTTCAAGCGGCTGCACCTGGGAACAGTATCCTATGGCACCGACACCATGGATGAGATCCAGAGC
The DNA here is from genome assembly GCA_037975065.1 of Chaetodon trifasciatus. Taxonomy (NCBI): domain Eukaryota; kingdom Metazoa; phylum Chordata; class Actinopteri; order Chaetodontiformes; family Chaetodontidae; genus Chaetodon; species Chaetodon trifasciatus. Next base: position 11,711,132 of record JBBMOE010000015.1, read on the forward strand.
CTCATAGTCCAGTCATATGCACAGGTGAGGTTCATCACTGGGCTACAACTAAGGACTATTTTCATTATCGATGAATCTGCCAATTATATGCTTGATGATTCATTCATAACAAGTCATGAAGAAGTGAAGAAAGGTGAGATTTCCAAATGTCTTGTTTCTTGTGAATTCAGTTTTACATTCAGTAAATGCTCTTAAATCAATATATTATGTAAAATGTAGATGATCCAGTAAGTAACACTGGACAGAATCAACCAAAACAAAGCAAAACGTGCCACTTATAATATTACAATGTGTGTCCAATGGGCGAGTGGATACACTGAAATACAAATATGTACCATATTTCACTCCACGTTGTTCCTGCTTATTCCCGCCTCTCCCTGCAGGTCAGTTTAATCAATTTTTATATTTAGCTAAGGATAAGTTTTCCAGGAAAGAAGCCCATATTGTTCATTCATCATGGAGTGTCCCTGAGCGACTCCTCGTACTGTAAGCAAGTGTTTTCCTCGCTGGGTGGCTCAGATCTGGCTGCGGTCTCGACAGAATGATATTGTTCGTTGTCAGCCAGCTCTGAACAGCTGGTCGACACTGAAACCATCTGCCCCGCACCCTTATGTGTAATTTCAGCTAATGAAAAATGACTGGTTCTTTTAGAGCCGCACAGCCGAAGCAGGGCAGAGCAGCAGTTTCTTTACTGTCACACTGACATGATTACAAAGTGCTGTTATTGGTTGAAGCATTATTATTATTCCAGATAAAGGCAGCAACTAACAATTCTCATTTTCAGTATTTTCTTGACAAATCAATTCACTCCTGTAAATCTTAGAAATGGTGAGAAATACCGTCATACAGAGCCCGATGTGCTGAATTCTGCTTTTGTTTAACTAACAGTGAAAAAATACAAAGATAGTTTATTTATTATCATATATAACAAAGAAAAGCAGCAGCTTCTCACATTCCAGTGCTGGAACCAGCAAATATTTGGCATTTTTTTCTAAGTAGTTGATTTCCAAATCAATTAATTTTATCAGCTCCAATCCAGGTAAGAGCATCTTTAATTATCTATCAAACGTTCCAGGATACATTGATATTAGAATAAGAATTAATTACAATTAATACATGCTTTTTTTATTTTTGTATTTAATTTATGCATATTTTGTGTCTGTGAAAGTATTTACAAGATCATTTTCTATGAAAACACTTTTTCTCCTGGTGTTTTTACACTTTTACAAAGTGTCATGTGTCCAGCAACATCTTCATCATGTCGCTCAAACACTAAATTTGTCTGACAACAGAACTCTCCATTGATCTTTCCGTCACTCTTGATGAAGGTTGTCGTCTTGCGTCCTTACTGTACTGCCCACCGCCCCTCCTTTCCTGCCTGGCAGGATTGAAGGTTAATAATAAGCCAAAATGAAATGCTTCAGTAGAGCGCATCGCCCTGTCAAACGCAGCTGGCACAGTGGGCCGTCTGCCCGCTCACTAGTCACCGCCCAGTTAAACTGATGGTCGATGTCAAACCAGCGGAACACATAAAGGACCCTCAAACCAGATATGACACGATAAAGATGGTGATGCACCGCTTCCCCTCGCTGTGTCATTTAGCCTGAAATGGGGTGTCGGAGTGATTTGGCGTGTTGTGTAGGATCAGATCTAGATGTGTATGACGTGCAGGGATCCCATAGTGAGGAAATTACAGCAGTGTTGTAACACCTGAAATACATTTTCTAGGTCTGAAAAGACAATTTTACTATATTTCACATGCATTTAATCAGCTGATATATGTTTTAGTTGGTAGCTTTTTCCATTACCTCTTGACCAGACCATGAAAATGAGCCGTTAGTCAACAATGAAATGTGATTTTGTGCTGACAAATTTGGATTCACACCCCTCATAACTGCGTGCTCCAGATATAAATAAGTCAAACACTGCAGCCTTTTGTCTGCTCACATTATTTATCGCGATGTCAGGTGCCCCCCCAGCCCTCCACCGGGGGCACCAGCGGCTCCACCCCATCGAGGAAGACTCAGACGTCAGGCCCGAAAGTCCGCAAGAGCGTCAGCAGTCGCATCCACGAGGCCGTGAAGGCCATCGCCCTGTGCCACAATGTCACGCCCGTCTACGAGTCGCACGCCAACGTCAACGGAGAGACAGAGTCTGCTGAGGCCGACCAGGACTTCAGCGATGACAACCGCACATACCAGGCGTCCAGCCCGGATGAGGTAAATACGCTCCCAAAACATTTGACATGATATCTGACATATTTCAAAATGCTTCAAATCAGTTTTGTTGAGAATTTGTGAATGCTGTGTTTTTTATTCTTTAATGTTGAACCATACGCAACCAGAACCCATACGGAGGTCACACGATGTTGACGGTTGTTAAACGTTGACAAATGGTTTCGCTCTCGGAGGCCCCGTTTACACTTTCATTTAAAGTGTCTCATCCAGATTAAATCCAGATCTGATTTTATAGCGCTTGCCCTTCTGGTAAGAATAAACACGGGAGATTATGAGGAGCAAACCCTGCGAGCTCCTCCCTCCTCTCTCTTTGTGTTTTACTGGTGATCCTAAATAACCCTGGTTTGTCTTGATAGTCATTTCATGATCAGAAAGTCAGAGGTCATGAACTCCTCGCAGAGGTGAAGCCATTTAATCGTCTGTATTTGCTTCCTGAGAATTTACTGCTTCAGCTGAAGGAGGAATGCAGCACAAAAACGATCCCCAAAGGCATCTCTATGCTTTAGCTTCCTCTTCTCTGACCGTTTCTCCATGTAACTCACGAGGTGGAGCTTTTGTGACTGAGGCTGCTCCTAAGCCATAAGTCATATGTTATTTCTAATCGTTCATCAGAATTAATCAACAGTGAAATCCAAGAAGAACGCTGATGATCATTAAATGCTGTGAGGATTTTTGATCTGGGGATGCATTTAATGTATATTGAAGCGTAGTTAATCTTCCCATACGCATCCAGTTCAAGACTGTTGGCATGTTTATCACTGAGGACGCGCGAGGCTTCGTAAAGCCTTTGTGAGACTTGCAGCCAACTCCAACAAAGAAAATGAAGATAAAAAGGTGGTGAAAGATAAATTCTCAGGTTTCCATTTTGCCTGCCCCCCCCCCCCCCCCCCCCAGTTGATGTATATATTTATTTATATCCCTGCTCGCTCCGCTCTATCTCCCCTCTCTCCATTGTCTCACACTGCTTGAATTGATCAATATTTAATTTTCTCTCAGAGACGATGAGAGGTGGAGGTCTGTGATTGTTGGTCGAGCTCTCCCTTCCCCTCCTACTATATTCTTTGTTCTTTCTCTGTCCTTTTATTCCCCCCGCACCCCCCCTCTCCTTGTCTCCTCACTCTCATTGACTGCAGCATCAGATCTTGGCCACCGCACCTCTGTTAGTGATAGTTTGTTTGGCCCTGGCTCTCTGCTCAGCCTCTCTAATGTAATGAGCCGTCATTAAGGAGATGAAGTGGGCGGGCCGCCGAGGTCAGAACGGGGGTCTTCTGACCTGCTGGTCAGCCATGCTGTGAGCAGAGTCCTCCTGTAACCTTTGACCCCTGTAATATCAGACAAAAGCATTTGACTGTAGCCTTTAACGGCTGCCATGTCCAGGAAAGTAGGTCCTCCGTCATTTCCAATTGGATGTAACAGGCAGTCCCAGCGAGCGGACGAGGCAAATGTACCATATTTCTGAAATGTGCATATAAAGTATGATTTCTTCAGGCTGGGCAGTCACTTTCATAAGTGGAAGCCAGGCGAGCAGCCAGGCATCAGCAAAGGATGTAATCATTTTAAATGTTTTAATCATTTTTGCTCAAAGTTGTAACAGTTCTGTGCGTTTAGACCCCATATTTCAATAATAAAAGCTTGACATCAAGTATGTTTAAAGTCATCATCTCATACAGTGACACGCATGCACACTCAGACATCATAAACATTTCAGCCAGAAGTGGCCGAGCTTCAGAGGTTTGTTAGATTTGAGCATTTTTAAGGCAACATATTGTAGCATAGAGATGGAATAATGACTTCCTGTAAGCATAACCACATCAGGTCAACTGTGTTGAACAGGAGTCATTTTTGATCCGGAGAAGCAGCAAACAACCTGAAATTACAGTGAATCCATTCTACCCTTTATAAAGCCAGTGACATTACAGGAGGAGCGTTTACCTCACAGTGTTCATCACAGCGTGCTTTAGCTGCTGTTAACTTTAGAGGCAGTGCTGCCGTTGTGATTTACACGATCACTGGAACATTGTGAACACGTTGTGAACACATTGTGAACACAGCCGAAATGATTGATCGGGCTGTTTAAGCCAGTCTGCCATTGTTACACAGCAGTGTTTTCCATCACTCACATGCAGTTTATATCAAAGTTGACAAAGCTTTAATAGTTTCTGTAGAGCTGATTAAGTAGATTAGAGAGCTGGTGTAGGATCCTCAGCACATGGTGCATGTGTCCATTTGTGTGTGGCTGCATACACACACACACCAGGATAATGACACACAGATGTGTGTTAAGTAAATATAGGCAGCCCTTTTTACGGAGCTCAAAGGGGGAGCAGGAGAAATGATGGGGTATTAACAGGAAGTTCCAATTTGTAGGTCAGAGTATAATAACAACCTTTGAGTGAGCAAATTGAAAATGAACCCATTGAGGATTGAGTCGTGTGCAGCTGAAGGCTCACTCGGGGGCCGCAGTTCCTGCTGAGGAGAAAAAGAGGAAAGAGAAACAGAAAAACTCTTATCTGGAGCTGAATGAGGAGAGCTCAGCAGCTCTGGAGATGCCGTAACTCTCTGATGCCTCGTCTCTCAACTGCAAGTGAAACTGGATCCCATCAGCTTATGGTCCGCGTTGGTCACGGACTTTCTTCATGTCCTTGTGAACCTGGTTTATATTTGGAAAAGAGAGGTCATCCTGGAATTTAAATGTACTTTCACTTAAATTTACATGTTCCTCATCAATCCAGTCAGTGTAAAAATGGCTAAACTAATCAAACTGCTAATTTTTGGTAAAGTTAGAGCCTGTGTTTTTTTGCATATGGGTCAAAATCTCAGACTTTGTGGTCTTCTACATGCCTGTGAGCATCTTATTTTCACGGCTTCCTCAGGTGGAGCTGGTGCGGTGGACGGAGAGCGTCGGCCTGACCCTGGTGAACAGAGACCTGACCTCCCTGCAGCTGAAGACTCCCTCTGGACAGATTCTCTCCTTCTACATCCTGCAGATCTTCCCCTTCACCTCCGAGAGCAAAAGGATGGGCATCATCGTCAGGGTGTGTCAGCTTGTATATAACAACATGATGTGTGGATGCTCCTTCCTGTGTGGTGTTTTGATCACTGAATCATGTGTTTCTGTGTTTTCTGAGTCACTCTCTGCTTACGGTAAATATAGAGGACTTCCAGTTTGTTCAGATTTGTGCGGTTGTACACCGGAAATGTACTCATTGCAATTTCATTTAGGAGGAGTCGACAGGAGACATCACCTTCTACATGAAGGGTGCTGATGTTGCCATGGCGAGCATCGTCCAGTATAACGACTGGTTGGAAGAAGAGGTAAAAGGGTGCATTCAGTGTATGCCGGCAGAACGGGAAGTCGTGCGTGTGTTCATACATTGGTTACCCTCACTGTTAGCCTTGTAGTCACATCACTTGAATCGCCTAAATTAGCCACTTGTGCAGTCTTAGACATGTGGAGCTGTGTTAAACTCCTTTAAAGTTCGCTGAGCGGCACCAGTGTTGAGCTCCTTTCACATGAGGCCCCCCCGAGGAGCCGCATGTGTGAAATGTCCTGATCAATTGGTCTGGACATTAAACAGACTTTAACCTGTCAGCTCCCAAGCACGAAGCCAGCGAGCGGCCGTGTTGATGACGTTTCTGCTAACCTGCGTAGTGTTTCGCACTCTTTCATTAATATTGCAGATACGTCCCAGTTCATGTAGTATTGATATTAAACAGCCATTATTACATAAGTCCTCCTCCTCCTCCTCCTGCACACGATACCCAGGCGCCACCCCTTGCCTAAACCAAGCAGAGTATTTCCAGGAAGTCAGAATGTGTCTGACACTCTCCTGTTGTGTGTTACAGGTGTGAAAGGGCAGCTCATGTAGTTCATTTGTGAAAATATTGGATTTTGTTTAGATGTTGGCACGTCTTATGTTCTTTTAGTTTGTTTATTATGTGGACACGATGGACAAAGAAAATGAGGTGCTACCAGCAGCTTATAGAATAATAAAACAGCTCCAGAAACACCTCAGAAACAAAAAATAAAATGGACCCAGAAGCCGTATCTCATCTTAAAGTGTCTTTTAGCAAGACCATAAAATCTTTTATGTGCCCATTTAAAGTGTGGACGCGACCATTGGCTGTAAAGATGTTATTAAATGGTTAAGTATAAAGAGCAGATGAACATACGCCTCGTCACACATCATTTGTCGGTCCAGTCACCTCTCTTAACCAGGACATTCATCAAGAGATCAGCTGGCCGTGTCTGCACCAGTTTGGTGGCTGAAGGTCTTGTGTGCGTATGTTCATAATTATATTGGCATTATTGAGTCATTTAGCACTGGGGGCAGCGTTTGATTTAATTAGTGACCTACATAAAGTTGAAGTAATTACAGTATGTCATATTCTTGAACAATGGTGCTAATGATGTCCTGTTGGCTGTAATATCCCGCTGTCAAATCAGCCGGCGCTATGGTTGCTCTGCTTGTCAATAACCAATCAACAGGACAGATTCGCCCCATTGGTGTTTCATATCAAAAATAAACCGCCGTCCATCCCTTTGTTTTACTGTGTCCTCTGGATTGCACCAGAGGCCATGTTATTCACCATTGATTTCTTTGGTGTTGGTCACAATATGCCGCTATTGACAGTTCTGTACACGGTGTGCTTAAACAGCAGCTGCTCTAATAAAACACTTCATCTGCCCTTGATTCATATTCATAAATTCATACAGGTTTATAATCATCGTTCACAGGGGGAAAGATAATAATTAAACATGGGGAAACATTTATTTAACCTCACATAAATCTTCATATTCAGCCTTGAAACACAGATTTAGGGAAGTATCTGAAATGGAGGATCGTCCCTCTGTGCATCATCATTTCCTAACATCATTGCCTCCTTTGTGTCAGTGTGGGAACATGGCCAGAGAAGGCCTGAGGACGCTGGTGGTGGCCAAGAAGTCTCTGTCCGAGGAGCAGTATCAGGACTTTGAGGTATGGATGAATACGACCGTATGTGCTGCTCTCCATGCAGCCCTTCAGTTATCCTCTAATGTATTGATAAATTATCTCTAGAGCAGTGTAAATGTAATATTAGATTTTCCTTACTGTCATGATTTACTTTAGATATGTAGCTTCGATGTTGTCTTTTCTTACTGTTTGCATTACTGCGCTCTATGTTACAATAACTCTATACTTTTGACTCCTTTTCTGGTCTTTTAAACCCATCATTTCCTCCTCGTTTATCCCCGTTTCACTCCTCTCTCTGCAGAACCGCTACAACCAGGCGAAGCTGAGCATCCATGACCGAGCCCTGAAGGTTGCAGCGGTGGTCGAGAGCTTAGAGAGGGAGATGGAGCTCCTGTGTCTGACCGGTGTGGAGGACCAACTGCAAGCGGACGTCAGGCCCACACTGGAGCTGCTGAGGAACGCTGGCATCAAGGTGGGCGAGGAAATAAACACTTGTACCAGATTAAAGCTGCTCAACACTCACCTCAGCGGTGATTCACGGTCGTAATCAGACAAAAAGCAGGAAAATGATGGAAATTTGCTCGTTGGGCTTATTTTCTGCTCAGATCTGGATGCTGACGGGGGACAAGCTTGAGACGGCTACATGCATCGCCAAAAGCTCCCACTTGGTCTCCAGAAACCAAGACATCCACGTCTTCAGACCGGTATGCTGTTTTTACTTGCCCTGTGCGCCGGTGCATTGATGTAATCATAATGCGCCTAATTAACGGGAGGTGGCAAAAAGCATCAATATCCTCAGGACTAATTGCGTTGTGTGGCTCTTGAACAGGTCTCTAACAGAGGAGAGGCCCATCTGGAGCTCAACGCCTTCAGAAGGAAACATGACTGCGCTCTGGTCATCTCTGGAGACTCCTTAGAGGTACTACAGCACAGCACAGCGCACAGCGACATTTCCTTGCACAGCAGATGATGCTGAGCATGCAGCCAAACAGGCAGTGAGAGAATAAAAAGTACTTCTCATCCAAAACTAATGCGTTGGAGTTCAACCAGGCCTTGAGGATTTGGAGAGGGAAGCAAACCACCAAAACATACAGGTCATTTTGTTATGTGGCAGAACAATTGCAACTTGTTTGTAGCAGCGAAGCAGGAGTTTTACATTCAAACAGATCAGTGTTTGCACTTAATATGGTTCACAAGCTTGGCAGTGGTCTCCAAGGCAAAACACGCAAATACATCTGGAGCTGTCCGTGTCCAGTAAACTGTGGTCTGTGTCTCCGTCTCTGTCCTGTCGCAGGTGTGTTTGCGGTATTACGAGCACGAGTTTGTAGAGCTGGCGTGTCAGTGTCCGGCGGTGGTGTGCTGTCGCTGCTCCCCGACTCAGAAGGCCCAGATCGTCACGCTCCTCCAGCAGCACACGGCCAACAGAACCTGCGCCATAGGCGAGTGTTGACATGTGGCAGCAGCATTATGAGCCTGGACGGGCTTTGGCTCCGGTCCACAGGCAGCCTGGGAAATTCTGTCAGGGGGGAGAACGTCAGCTCCGTCCCTGAGGGAGGAAAACCTTAGACAGATTAAATAACCAATCCAGTGGACTGAGAAGATTCAGCCATATCCCAGCTGTGACTATTTAAATGCACTGATGTTGAGCTGAAAATGTGTTCAAGCTCAGAAAGGATGTTACTCCTTCTGTCCACAAGATGGCAGTCAGAGCTCACCGAGACAGCTGCTGCTCTCTAACCTGAAGCACATGATGCCAAATAATGTGAAGCTTTTCTTAAAATGTGTTTGTTCGTTTTGGTGGCAGGCGATGGAGGAAACGACGTCAGTATGATCCAGGCTGCGGACTGCGGCATCGGGATTGAAGGGAAGGTAAAGGCCCCCATAAACTCCTCAAACAGGGACTGCACACTTAGCTGCTAGTGTTAATCTTGAATAAATAAAAACTACTAAACTTAAAGACATATGTTTTTTTCAGTGGGGATATCTGTATTATCTGTGTTCCCTGAAGGCCACACGTCTTACTAAAGTGTGAAGAATCTGCCTTTTATTGTACATTTGGAGGTTTTTCTAGAAGCTGATGGAGCTTGAAAAGTAGCGCATCGCATCTTTCCATTTGTGTGTCACCAGGAAGGGAAGCAGGCATCGCTGGCCGCAGACTTCTCCATCACCCAGTTCAAGCACATCGGCCGCCTGCTCATGGTTCACGGCAGGAACAGCTACAAGCGCTCGGCAGCGCTGGGCCAGTTCGTCATGCACAGAGGAATGATCATCTCCACCATGCAGGTACAGCAGCGACCAAAGCTGTGACCGTGATGAAAGTCTGCATCCATGTCTTTCAAAGCTGTTTATTGGTGTTTTATTCACGATGACTGTTCTTAATTTGTGCTGTGGTGAAGCCAAAGATCATTTTACACATCGTGGACAGTAAAGCCCCCAGCTAACGAACTTTCTGACTTTCATTTCCTGCCTGCAGGCTGTCTTCTCCTCTATATTTTACTTTGCCTCTGTGCCCTTGTACCAGGGTTTCCTCATGGTTGGGTATGTACCTTTTCTGAGTGTGAAGCTTGATTTGGTTAAAAAAAAGGAAGAATTACCACAAGTCTGTCCAGTTTAGCTACCTTTCAGGCTATGCTAAGTATCTTAGTTGTGTGTTAGCATCATAAAGTTAATTTCTCAGATGCAGCCTGCTAATATCTCACATATATGTGGATATATTTGCTCATGTAAGAATGCAGTTTTATTGCCCGTCCTTCATTTCTCTGTATGCCAGCTATGCCACCATCTACACCATGTTTCCTGTGTTCTCCTTGGTTCTGGACCAAGATGTGAAGCCAGAGATGGCTCTTCTCTACCCAGAGCTTTATAAAGACCTCACCAAGGTACAGCGCCCTGCTCTAAAATGTGTGTGTTTGACAGAATAAAATCCCTTTATCTGCATTTTCCTCCCCTAACATCTTCTGTTTCTCTTTCAGGGCCGTTCATTATCGTTCAAGACTTTCCTCATTTGGGTTTTGATCAGTGTGTATCAAGGTAAGACACACACACACACAGACTCCGTCACTGTGTCTGGCAGATTAATACAGCAGCTTCATAAAAATAAAGAGTACATTCTTAACAAAACCAGCGACAACATGACCGTACCTGCAAAGAAGGACCAGTCTGGTGTTGTAGACTGTCAAAGCAACTCCTCAACCAGCGTTTCATCATTTCTGCTGTGCCTAATGCCAGGGTCCCCGGGCCCCCTCAAACTCTCAGACAGTCCGTTTCTCAGTATCTTAGGTTTCCAGCCGCCATCGGCTTTTTACATGCAGGCTTTTGTCTGTCCGGTAAATCGATATTTCTGTAATCGCTAAGCCATGCAGCGTGTGAGAAAGATCTATGTTCCTGCTCGAGCGTGACTTCCTGACAGCTCGAGGTTTTTAATTAAAGGCCAGTACCTGAAAAAAAGACGACGACAGCGGAGGAGGAAAATATTAGGCGCCAATCCAGCTTAATTTATTACAGAGTTTGACTCGCTGGAATGCACTGTATGAAGACTGTATGAAAAGGCAATTATGCGATCAGTGATAGGCTGTTAAGCTCAATTTGTGTCGTGTTATGATGAAATGAAAGGCTATCAAGATACAGAAGGCGCCCAGAGATGAGTGGGTGTCTGGACACTCGAAGATTTGAACCAGAGTGAGACACACTGGAGCACATTGTGCATCTTTTCCCCTCATAAATAAAGTTATTGAATCAGTCCTTATCTCCAGACACATTAATCCTTAAATGTCAGCAGTTTGTTCCGTGACGAACGGACCCGAGAAGAAATGTTAAGAACGAAAGAATGCATGAAGAAAAGCTCAGGCGCGACCTCTCCTCAGTGAAACCCGTCACGTGGTCGATTTGTTTCCTTTGGCGCCACCAGGTGGCATCCTCATGTACGGCGCGCTGGTGCTGTTTGAGTCGGAGTTCGTGCACGTGGTCGCCATCTCCTTCACGGCGCTCATCCTGACCGAGCTGCTGATGGTGGCGCTGACGGTTCGGACCTGGCACTGGCTCATGGTGGTGGCCGAGTTCTTCAGCCTGGGCTGCTACCTGGCCTCGCTGGCCTTCCTCAACGAGTACTTTGGTAGGTTTTTTTTTCCTGTTTCTGATTCTTACGTGTTGTCCTTGTAGCTTTGAAAACTTTAAAAATGCATTTATGAAATTTGTCCTGAATGTTTTCATGCGTAAGAGCTTAATGAAAAGGGACACAAGGCAGGGTTTTTGAAAGCACAACAGCACTTTACTTCCTGTTTGCTTTTGATTATTCTCTAGATTAAAGGTATGCTCTGCAGGATTTTCCTTAATAATAAAAAACAATTTATGGACTCATACGTCATCGCTGATGACCCTTTCGATGGTGGATTTATCTGCAGAGACTCTGCTCTCTGCCTGCATTTGTCTTCGCGCAGTGGGTGCGTAGCCTCCAGCCAATAACAGCCCGCAGGTGAGGTCGGGCGAGCAGCTACAGGCGGAGACGGCGTTTAAAACAGGTTGATTACAAACAGAAACCAACAGGTCCAGCAGAGCATACCTTTAATACCACAAACGGTCAGATTATTTTGCCTGTTCATTTTACTGTTGCACGTGACAAAGAGAAACAGGAAGTCCTCACATTTGAGAGGAAAAGTTTGACATTTAATCCTTAATTCAAATAAATTAAGTCTCCATTCATGTTTCCGTCAACCAGCTGATGGACTCACTGACTAATTGTTTCAGCTCTGCCTCTGCAGCACGTAGCTCTGACTGTCTCTAATGTTAACCATCAGTCTGGTAGCAGAGGAGCGCTCCTGTCTGTCCGCTCAGTCCCGTATCGAGCAGACTCGTTCTTCTTCGCTGCACCTGCTCTGTGTCGACTCTGACGTGACGCCGCCGGGCGCCTGAGTGCTGTGCAGCAGCTCAGCCCTCAGCTCTGTGCTTTTATTGCTTCCTGCCTCTCTCTCTCTCTGTTTCTCTCCTCACTGCTAATCTTCGTACAGCACTCACTCTCTTTCTGCTGCATTTCTTTTGCTTCTGTATGTTGGCAACAGGCATAGGCAGGGTGTCTTTTGGAGCTTTCCTTGGTAGGTGTGCAGCCTGTAAATTAATCTCCTCACTCCTGCATCCGTCTCCCTGCATTTCTTCTGTCTGTACGTTCCTGCGATGTTTCACCCTGTCGTCGTTTTGACTCTTTCACCTGAGTTTGTTCTTTCCATCGTATGCGCTGCAGGTCTCTATTATCTCGTGTCACGTCATTCGTTGCACCGTTAAGTTTTGGTTTTAGTGCTTTTGTGATTCAACACATCTGTACCCGTTGCTTTTGACTCCTGCATTGCTTGATCGAATCCCATCCTCCCGTGCAATCATAACTCAACACTAAGACGTTTGCACCTGAGCCCTTTTTCTTCTGTTTGCTCTCCCAGACTTGTCGTTCATCACGACTTGGCCTTTCCTGTGGAAGGTGTCCGCCATCACGTTGGTCAGCTGTCTTCCTCTCTACATCATCAAATACCTGAAGCGCAAGTTTTCACCTCCGAGCTACTCCAAACTGTCCTCATGAGTTGGATTACCTGTGTTTGTTTTGTAGTTTCGTGCTTGTTTGAGCTTTTTTCAGCACTTTTTTTACTCACTGATCCTCAGTGACGGACAGGTGACCCGCGGAGGTCGAGGAAGCACTGGGACGATGGGAAATGGAGAGAAATTAAGTAATTCCTCTTTGGATTATGTCACTGAAACTTGGGATGACTTGAAAAAAACAGAGCACATAAAAAGAGACTTTAAAAAGAGCGACGGTGTGACTTCGAAGGCCTGAAACACTTGACCTGATTGCATTGGAAAAGGGTCAATCTGCCTTCTTTTGCTTCACAGCATTTTAAACCAATCAGCTTCAACTGTCATTTTATACACTTACTTTCAATGTTTGAATTTTTATATGTGGGAATTTTTTTTAAGTGTTATTTTTTATTCCTGCTATTCATCACAGTTGCTGGCCGGCATCTGTGGACAGTGTTGAGTTGCATTAAGGGATAAAAAAAGATAATTTATTCAAGTGTTTTCCTACGTTACGTTGTAAATACAGCCTTTACTTGCAGCTTGGATATCTGCTGCTGTCGATGTAAACCGCACTGCGTTTAAAAAAGACCATTTCTGATGACATTCACAAAGAAAATGCTGGAACTTGCTTCGATCTGAATTTCTGTGCGTTTGCTGCTTTGTGTCTTTTACATTTTTAAGACCTTGAATGACATCGTTATCGCCGTAGTATAAAACCAGCACTCCATAGCCATGTTAAATGTTGTATAATCAGCATATTTGGCCTTGATTATACTGCGTTATTTTACATTTATGATGTCTGTCGGCAGCCGGCAGTCCTCCTGTCAGGACGCGGCCGCTCGATTCGTGCCTCATTATGATGTATTTTCATGTACTGAAGCCGCGTCTCACAGCGTTAGATGTTAAGCAAGAGGTGAGCGTTTGTTTTCGTTACCTCTGCAGCCAGATCTGAACTTCCAGGAGCTCGAGTCCTGCTGCTCTTCTCTGAAAGCATTTTTCTGAGCGTAAAACTACTCTAAAAGTCGCAACGAAGGACCCCGAAACGCTGTCGGCTGTATATTTTTAGGCCTTTATCGACAATACGACTCCCCTGGGTCTCTTTGTGACTTTGGCCTGTAGCAGACGTTGACATTCAGCTCTTTTTAAGGAGGAATGAGTTTTATCATTCGCTCCATGTGCTGTTAGTGTTGAGCACAGAGGGGAAAATCAGATGGAAGAACGCTGAACTGTCCTAGATTCACAGTTTATCAGCGAGCTTTTCAATCTTTCCTGAATCATAATTGAGTTAAACTCAGGTTAATTCATCCTAAACATCCTTACGTACATTTGTTTGTGTAAATTGTGGCAACCACACTGTAAAATGTAGCTACACTGTAAGACAAAGGACAGATGGTGGACGCAGATGTTGGTGTGGCTGAGGTGTTTTAATGCAAATTGAATTTAGGCTTTAAATTCCTGATTTACATTCTAACGAGAAACAATTCCAGATGTTGATTCCTGTGTTTCCTGTCGAAATCTTTGTTCTGTGTACGTGAATGTGTACAAACTTTTCTTTCTTGTGAACTTGCTTTCCATGTCCAACACTGCGATTTCTAACAGTAAGTCTGTTATTTATAATATCATTGATTAATGGATAATAAAAAGAAACAACAGATTTTCTCTTTGTGGACAATAACTCGACTTTATCAAGGTTTTATCCATCATGTAGTTCATCGTGTGGCCACTGGATGGAGATAGAGACCAAACACATGACAGAGGAGGCGTCAGAGTGAAGGAGCTTTACAGTAACATACAGTGTTCATGACCTTCAGAGGTATCGCACCAAGTTTAGTTCATAAAGATAAACTTTAAGGCATTTTAAAGAAAAATTTGGTCACATTATACAGCTGAGTTCACATATTCACCCTTAACTCGTAGCTTATTAGCGTGCATATTAGCAAACTGGCTCTTTGTTGATTATTATAAAGCGCTTGCTAACGCCTCACTCTGGGGGTTAAGCTTATTAATGGTTAAGAGTAGGATCATATTTATGTACAACGACTTCCGTCTTTACTCTCAATAAGCAGTAATTAGGAGGTTTGTTAATGGTCTAGTTGTTGTACAATATGGTCATGCAGATTAAGGCTTTTAATGACTGATGAAGAGCGCGTGTGTTACTAATGTGCACACTGATCAGCAGCTAGTCAACAGTGAACATGTGCCTCGAAGTGTCACCAAAAATAAAGTTGAAAAGCTGCATTTTGTGTATGCAACATTTTAAAACCTGCAAAAAAAAACAAGTAAGTATTCAGTTTTTACTGCTTCATGCTTCTCCCTGAGGCTTTGAAGTACTGCTTACACACATTTATAACATCATGCAATGGCAGCTTCTAAATCAAAATGTGTTTTGCTTATCGTCCCGTCTCTTGGATGTTGGAGCTTCGCTGAGCAGGATGATGTACGAGCAGAGTTTGTTTTCATGTTCATCTGCTGCAGAGAGAAAGTTTGCCTGCTCGCGCCTTAAATCAGAGTTTAACAGCCGGACTGGGAAGCCGGTCGTGGTCCAGTATGAACTTCACACAAGTGTGACGTGCGAACCTGAGACGACTCGTGCAGCCGTTAAACTCCTGAAAATGTACGTAGACTCATTAGATTCTGGATTTTCAATGATGAGAGGAGGAGTGGATGTAACTTAAAATCATTTCAAATGCACAATTTCCACAGTTAAATGGTTAAAAATGAGTCGTTTTGTTGAGCTGTGTAGTTGCATTGTCCCAACTTTTTGCACCACTGTTCAAGTGAGGTTGCTGTTTAAGAGTGAAGAGAGCTCCCATGATCCCACGCTACATCAAACTCCGTCTTTTGTTTTCTTTGTTTTGATTGAGAGACCCCGAGCAGCAGAAATTATATACTGTGTCTTTAAGTAGGTAATTGAACCGTGTCAGAAACAGATAATTAATCAGAGCAGAGCATGTGTCTAAAGAGAGCCACAGTTAGAAAACAAGCTCAGCTGTATAGTAATCACAGGTTCTGCTTTTAAATGCAACATCTACTGTATACAGAATAAAAGGTATGTTTTCCTGTGTAATCAAAGGCGGTCACTGAGCAAACAATGTGTTATCATTTTCTCCCCGCAGAGGAGGAGGAAGCTCTTTGTGACCCAGTGATGAATGTGATGGTCCGATGGCTTCGACATGTGAAGAAACGCTCTCTTTCATCTGCTCGTTTTCACGTTGTAGCGTCCACGGGAGGCAAGGAGCTGCTGCGCTGTAGGTTTGTTTAACGGTTCCTACAGTGTGGACGTCTATGGGAGATCTCTGTGGTGTGTTTTCCAAAGCAGCTGCAGTTAATGTGCTGCATGAGGGGCTTTGATGGACCGGATAATGTTCGTTTGACTAATGCTTTATTGTGCTAACAGAGGACAGTTTGTCTTTGTTGGGATGACCTTCTCCTCGTGTAGATTTTGTGGGTTAATTCGTGGTTTCCTGGTGGAACTCTGCGATGTCGAGATCAGTCTGGGTCTTATTTTCATGGTCATTATGAAATTTTAAGAATTTAATGAGATTAATCGAATTGATGGACTTCACTGGACAGAAGTGGGACTGTCATTGGTCCACGCACGTCCACCGTGGAAACGCTCAGCCATTATTTCACTCATTATACGTCATAGTATTAAACCTGTACATGTTAAGGTGGTTAAAAGCTTGATTTTCATTGGCAGGGAGCTTTAGCGTTATTAGCAGCCAGACTGAGGACGTCAGTCCAGGAGTGATGTGTGTGTTTGTCTTTACACCTGTCATCCTGCCGCAGCCTGTAAGTCCAAATGAAGGGAAAACACCAGAGCGAGGCAGGACAGGAGAGAGCTGAAGTCAGGCCTGTTCCCAACGCCCACCGTCATGGACTCATGTTCTTTTAGGCGATTTAGGCTGTCCCACTGTTGGGCTTCCTCACAGACATTTTGAGACCACATCTCTGCAGACTTTACCTGCAGGAATTACCCACAGTTCATTGCATTGTGACGCTAAATACAGACTTACCAGCGGATGCGTGGAAGCCCAGAAAACTTTGGGATTGGCCTCATGGGTGTGAAAAGGCTGAGCGCTCTGATTCCAGGGAAACATTCGATGCTCCTGAAGATGAAAAGGACACATAAAAGAAAATGTTAGATGCAGAGAAATGACTACCAGAATGTTAATATCATAAAAATACAGGAAATACCCAAAAAACAAATCATGAGACTCAGAATGATGCACTTCCATCAATAAGCCACGAAAAAGCTTTAAAATTAAGTGTATCTCTTCATTCAAAGTAAACAGGATGCAGTTCACACACGGAGTGGGACGGGCCAATTAACAAATTTCTGTCCATGAGAATATTAGATTGTAAGGAAAATTTGAGATGTCTGACATTTGATTAAATCATTATTTCAAGATGCTATGAAACTGCCTCTGTTTCACCATAAAAACATCAAATTTATGTTTGTGTTCCCGAGCCAGACTGAGCTGTAGGTTTAGCCATGAAGAGCACAAATCATTTCCAGAGCTCCGAGCAGAGTTTCCTTTCTTCTGTCGCTGCGGCGCTTTGACAGTCAAATGTGTTTACATACATTCAGCGCACACTTTATGTAAAACCTACACAAACCCCCCACTGCAAAGCCAGCGAGCTGCTTTCCTGCAGAAGAAGCTGCTGCTGAACATCTGCACGCTCGCATTTAATGGTGCCTGCGCAGGAACAGCGGAGCTGTCGCATCGCCAGAACGGAAGTTATCAATCTGATGTTTCACCTCTTGTTCGACAAATTGTCGTCTGTCGTGAAAAAAGGGCTCCATAACTTCATTTGAAGCCCTCCGGCTTCTCGTCTAAACTAGATTTTATCCAACCCATAAGTGGGATACAAAACACTTACGCAGCAGAAATTTCAGATGCATGGAACATTTGTCAAATTAGTGTATTTTTTTTTTACATTTTTGCTGCTTTTTTATATGCTGGAGAGACCTGCCATTATGCCATTATGCTATCTTGTTACTAAGCAGCTAAGTGGCTTCTGCAGCCATATTCCGTCTGACTGAGCTCGTTATAAAATTCCACAGCACCCTGTTTGAATTAAGAAACAACAACCAGTAGAGATACAGTTACTGGTAATGATATTCCCTGACTGGCTTGATGGGGGAGAAGAGTTGAGGTGTTTTGAAGAAGACGAGAATATTCCTCATTCCAGGGGTCCAACGCTGAAGGATCCATGCAGATACAAAGCGCATTAGAGTTGCAGTATCAGCTGCTGTGGTTTCAGAGTTGTCCAGTTGTCTTTGCTGGAAAAGTTCACCACAGAACTTTTCAAACATTGACTACGCTTACATGCACACTGTTTGGCAATATTCAGAATTTATTCTTGTTAGATTTAATGAATTAGGCCTTATTCTAAATGGAGCATTTTCCAGTGAAGATGTGCGATATGCTGATATTATTTAGTTTTTGGGAGCATACAGCACATTCACAATAATGTTTTTACGTGTTTACAGTCAGCTTTGTGCAAATATTAACTGTCTGTGGTGACGTAAACGGCTTCGTAGGAATATTGTCTGTTTCAGGTGAAATTTGGGATATTTTGTGCACACAAACGTTGTCACTGTGCTTTTGTGATGAAGAATCTGAGGAGTGGGGTTTTGACCTCAAGTCTGGTTAATTTTGTGAGTGTGCAGCAGGGTGTTCCTGAAAAAAAGCTGCATGGCTCTCAGTCAAACTACCAAAGGCTCTAATTTTCTGTCAAGCTTGTGTCTTCACCTAAACATCCCGTTTATGCACTTCTTTTGTTTGTTTTTGCCCTCTTTTGTCAGTTTCACCTGCAATGTAAATGAGTTTTTCTCACCCCAGTGAAGGACTATGTTGAAAAAGCTTAATCCACAGGTGTCTTCACACTTATCGGGCTTGTTACAGTCAGTAAAAATGCTTGTTAGGATGTTTTTTATCTCAGAATCACGCAGGCTTCCCCAAACTTCCCCACGTCGACAGGCTGCCTCACAGGCCCACCTCTGTGTGTACCACAGCAACAGACCGGTCTGTGGTAACCGCACTTCCCTACGAGCTCCATTCTTGATTTCTGTAAACGACCTTGGGCACGTGGAGCCTGTGCAGCCACGACCAACAGCTGAGAGATAGTAAAATGCTGTGTGCCTCGGGGAGCTGTTGCTCACTGTTGTGCTCCAGCTTCACGCCAGCTTTGCGACCGTTAGGGAGAGAAAACGAAGCTCCCGGCCTTCTTCAAACGCTCCCTCGGCTATGAAAACTCCTCCCTTGGCTGTAACCAAGCAACGGGCGCGCACAACAGGAAACAGAGCAGGGGATTCCGTCACAGCGGCCGAGAAAAAAGGAGAACATTCATGGGAGACAGGAAGTCTGACTGTAAGAGAGAGTGGGGACGGTGGTGGGGTGTGGCGTGGAGAGGGGGGGGTCACCCCTCCTCCTCTGACAGCCTGAGGAACATCAAAATACCCTCATATGAGTGAAAAACAGGCCAAAATAAAGATGTTTATTCCCAGACCATAATATGAGGGTTGATCAGGACATGTCGCGTCACCCGGAGGTGAGACTTCTGGCTTCTGAGACGTCTCGTTCTCAAGCGGTGACAAAAGCAGCATTCTTCATGCCGTGTTCATGCATTTGATATGTTGGATCTCCCTCACACGTTTGTGATTGATTTCAGCTCTAACTACCTCTGCTCTCCTCTCCCGAGTCTTCTCAGGCCACGGTAAGCCGAGCCAAACACCCTTTGAAGTCTCTCCTCGTCAGTCGAGGTTGCAGATTACTTAATGTCCCCTGAAACCAGTTTTCTGGTCACAGTCTGAACTCAACTTGTGGTCATAGAGACTATTTATAATGTTTTATTATTCTACATCAAGAAACACTTTATAAAATAGCAATTATGAGCGCACATATGGTGAGAGGGGTGTGTGAGCGGCCTCAAAAGCACAAAGAAGTGCAGTAATAAATTTCTCTTCCAATTCATTTTTCCAAAACAAACAGGTGATTCAGCGGTGGGAAAGCCAGCGTTCGGGGCCGGTTGTTTCTTAGTTTATGAATAACTTGCAGCGCTGTCCAATGTTCCATCGTGTTTTTGTTCAGACACAAATAAAGCCAGGCACTGGATTTTGAGGGTTAGAACTGTGGAAAGAAAAGCGAGTTGAGGTCTTTTCCACCTCGTTGTGGCCAAACCACGTCATACCAGGCAGAGTGTTCACAAAGTTTGGCAGTAGCCGCGTATGGGATGGCAGACGACAAAAATGTGTGGGCTTGTGACAGTGAGACCACCCCCCAACCCTGATGCTTAACCCCTCCCAGACTCTTAAAATAATGATACATCCGAGAAAACTTTGGGAAACACAGTTGGGCAACACTGAAGGCAGCGGAGATCACAGAGAGATGAAAAATGTATCTGAATGTTTCCCGGACACGAATGATTTACAGCGTGATTAATTTAGAAATGTGATTGTGTCACTCACTGGTCAGAGAGATTGCAACATGAGGGATGTTCTGTGCAGCGTGTCGGCTTGTGTTGTCCTCGCTAAGCTGCACCGTTAGCTCACAGTGAAGGTAGATCAACACAGTTTGGGTTTAAAGAATGAAACCTGCGACAGATATAATGCCACATCCTCGTAATCACACATACACCATCTTACATTTAGCTTAAATCGATGCTCTTGGGCAACAAAGACGAGCCTTAAGGTCTGCCACAGTGTCCGCTCACTTGTCTTCTGGTACTAAGATGTCCCTGTGGGATTAAAGTGACAACTCTGAGCCAGTTCATCGTTGCCCAACTGTTGCCCTGTGTGTCACTGCCTTAAACCCTCAATACTGTACATGAAAGCAGTCTTTGTATGAAAGAGCGACTGAGCAGCAGCTCAAAGTCTAGTTTTGGATTTCCTCTAGTGGTTGAGCTTCTCGCCATGCTTCAGTGATGTAGACCTGTACTCCAGGGCGTGTCGGCAGGCTGTAAAGTGAAACTGAAACACTTCACTGTGTTCACTGACTGGTCTCTAATGCTGTGAGGTAGTGGTAGCGTACAGTGGATCCATCAGAGCTTTAACTGTTTGACTGAACCAAAAGAGTCAAGTTTCGGGCCATGAAACCGAAACAGTGACGTGACTGCTGTGAGAGCTGACCCCCTAAAAACTGAGACTTGCAAGTAAACTCACTAAAGTCTCCAGTTTTGAAAGCAACGAGCAGGACTTAAAGAGACAGATGTTTAACTGTTGGCACTACACATTAAAAAGACTCTGTGAGACAAACACAGGAACTTGGAAAGTGCTTTGACAGAAAGTGTTCAAATGCTGTGTCATTAGCCACAGACTTGAAAGATTTCAGAGACAATTTGCTTATAAAGACTCCCGAGCCATGACTTCCTCTCAAACACACTGGACCGAGACTTGCCGTGTCTCAGCTGACCTGAGACCTGATTTAGACTCGTCCCGGGAGACAGCTGTAGTATCAAATAAATTCGGCGTCTGCAGCTTGTCAATATCAAAGCGAGTCTTCTGTTAACTCTGCCGTGTCTACATTATCAATGCAGGACGTCGGTGGTGTTTCTCATCATCTAATGTTCTCCTCTTTCACTAGATCCGGTCTGTAGTGGCCTGTTACCAAGGCGTCCACTAACCAGCACCAGGCCCCGCTGGAAAAACTACGAGCCCCAGCACCGCCTTGACGTAGACGGGTCCACGAGTCAATCAGCAGCAGAGCTATTTATTAACTGCAGACGGGTGGAAGTGTTTACTGCAGCACATGTTTCAGTTACACATAACTGTGCAGTGGCAACACCCCCCACCCCTTTTGCCCCAGTTAAATCCCCCCCCAGCCCCATGAGAGATTTCCATGAGGTCAAAGAAACGAGTGGGGTTCTTCAAATGACTGGGGAGCCACCGAGCCACGTCCCCATGATGAAACAGAGAGCTAGGATTTCACAAGTGCCGTCACTCCCTCGCAAACGCTGCTGCAGAGAGAGCTGTGCCAAAATGAGATCCCAGTGGGTGAGGAGGGAATATTGCTTTGGATGTGGGGCGTACATGCCATGTTGTTGCACAATGGATGGAGATGAAATGTAGATGAAGAGCCGCTTTCCGAAAGGGGACGAAGGAGGTAGAGAGCTGTGCTTTGAAGATAATCGTGATGTGTCAAAAGTGCACACCCTTGTCTACAGTACACACACTTTACTACACTCATCCTTGTGTTTCGCGGTCTGTTGCAGGTTTTTTCCTTCTTATTAACTGATTATCCAATGAGAGACATCAAGAGGTGGCTTTAGTTTAAAACTATCAAACAAGCTCAGAGTTTGTGCGCTTAACTGAAATTTCTGAATAACCATTGGATGCATTGTCGTGGACTTTGGTGTGCACAGTCGTGTCCCCCAAACGAATAATTCATCTAGCACAGTCTGCAGGATTCTCCTTGGTTGAACCGCTTCAAATGCACCTGCATACCAAATGCTGAAATCACCAAATTTTGGAAATTACACAGAAGAGAATCCCTGAAAGCACATTACAGAGTGACCACACAGGGGGGCAATAGCTTGTTGCAAACATGTTACTGTGCACACTTGAGTTTTAAGACAGCAAACACTCATGACCTTTAAACGAAGACACGTCTGAACGCTCCCTGGCTGAGAGCGGCGCTGGCAGCGCCGAGGATCACACCAACTAGGGCCAGCTGATAAGACGCTGTGGAGCAGTAATGTAGCTTTCCACCTCCAGGGATGGACAGACTCTTAGAGAGCCACCATGTGACCATTGTCATCACAGAAACCACGGGTCTGCTGCCAGCTGCTGAAAGGTCCAGACCTGCCAAAGATAGTAACAACCCTGCCTGCATGGGACTGGATGCACTGAGGAGAGAGAGGCCGAATAAGTATACACCAACCGCAGAGAGCGGCCTCTGAAAAGCTCTATGAACAAATCAGTTCAGCATGTCAAATGACTGGGTATAAGACTTGATTTTTATATAGTGCTTCTATGCAAGTATGGATAATTATGTGTTTTGTGCCGCACAGACATGCAGTCTGTCAGGAGGAAGTGGAAAGCAATTATTTGCCTTTGCAATAACTTCAAATCCCCACTGGACGTCCAGTACAGCATCTGAAGGAAGCTTTATGCCTTCTATATGTCTCATGAAGCTACGCATACGCTCTGGCATGCTTGCCTCCCTCAGCTCACCTGTCCCTGTATCTGCTGCCGCCGCCGCTCCAGCTGCAGTCCAAAAGCCCAGCAGCCTCTAACCGAACATCCGTCTGCTGTAACCAGTTGATGAATGGCTCTTTCAGGGTGAAAATGACAGCAGTTTAATGTAAAATGCTCGTGAGAATTAGTCTGCACATAAATCTTGATTTAGGAGAGTCCATGTGCAGAAGCACATTGATGACTCCTTTGTAAATGGTGCCAAGGGGAACAGATAGTGTAGATAAAATGGGTGGAAACCGTGGATTAATGCGCAGTCATAGATCACGTTTCACAGGTTTTATTTTAACATCTGTCACCCAACAAATCACAGTGTTTTATGCCGTGCTGTGTCATTTTAACTCCAGTTATTCTTCTGTCTGGATTAGGCGCTGTGGAAGATGTTTTTTTTTCTGCAATCACTGGAGGTTTGCATGAGGCTCTCCCGTGGCGAGGCTTATTATATCCGTCCTCGGAGCTTCGGTGCGAGCCTCGCTAATTGGCCACCGATGCCTCTGGAAGCCCCATTGTGAGAGAGGATCTCCATTGGACCCATCTGGTGGTCGGCCGTGCAGATGCGTCACAGCGCGGAGGGGCGGCGCGTCGCCGCCGAGGTGATCCCCGAGTTTAAAAGCGCAGAAGTCCTGAGTGCGCCGGAGCAGTGCGTCACAGCGACCCAGCAGAGCCAGGATCCCCCGATATCTCCACACAGCGACGACAACAGCCTTTCCAAGAGCGCACCACTCAGTCATGATCTTATTCCACGTGTTTTAATATTTCTCTGATTTTTTTTCCCCCCACTTTAAAGCGACTTTTCCCCCCATTTTGCAGTAGCGGCTGGTTTTTCCAACGCATCATTTATTTTGTTTTTTGTTATTTCTCATTCTCGTTGTTTGTTTGCGGCGACACACAGCGAGAAGAGGATCCAGGGCAACAGCTGGGGACTATATAAACTCCGCTATATGGATACGGAATCGCTCCCATCTGCAGCTGTACTCAGAGTTTGATCTCAGACGTTGCTCTCTGCGCAAAGAAGAAGATGAAATCCGCCGAAGAGGGTGAGTTTGACTTTTAGTAATGACTTTTTGTCCCCACGGCGCAGTAACGCTCTTTAAGTGTGATTAATTCAACTTTTCTTCACTGTTTGACACTTTGCGTTACAGTAAACTGGGATGTTCTGTTGAATTAGGGTCTTGGCAGCACTTTCCTCCCAGTTGAATGCCCGCATTCAGCCTCAGTGGATCGCAGTTAGTGGCCGTATTGAAGCAGCAGACAGGCAGTTTGCGCCCCTCCCTGCTGATTTGGGCAGAGTGGGAGTGGTTCTGCTCCTGTGAGCCTCTCATGACCAGAAAGTGCTCCCAAAATAGTCAGAATTGAACCTGTGCTAATGACTGACATGGTATTGTGGGTGGTTCAGATGGCAGCATTCACGTGATGGCAGCCCCTCAGGCTACCTGTTAGGATGTCAGCTAATTCACAGCAGTCTAATTATAGAAAGCAAACATTTCAATGCTACTGTGTCACACACCGCAAGCAGCATTAAATGTAAGCATCATTTTCTTTTATTACAAGGAGTCATATGGTGCTGCACTGATGTCATACTCTTTATGGTGGGGCCCCTAATTCTCTTTAATTTACAGCAGACAGGAGCTGTGGTGACTGCAGGCTGTCTGTCTGTCTGCAGCAGCCGCCTCCATCCGTATCAGTGCGCTCCTCTGTGGTCACATTCACCCAGCCTCATGCACCATATAACCACAACTCCCGTTCCCATGTTCCCCCTCCTCTGCCCCCGGCTGTGACCTCAGCCTTCGCCACAGACAGGCAGAGTTTCATATGACCCAGCAGGAGCTTTGGCACGACACCGTGAGCTTCCCCGGGCTGGGTACAGCGTGCACCTTTGCAGCATGCAAATAAAAGCCAACATGTCCCTCCTGTGTTTATTTTCGATGGCTGCTGGAACATGAAATAGGCCAACAAAAGCATCAGTGTGTGTTTTCATCATGTTACAGTTTATGGGCTGCAGCGTGTGTGTTAAATGGCATATATCTGGCAGCATGAAGTGGAAAAAAAACACCTTGCCGTTGGTTATTTTTGGACTGGAGTTATTTTTGTCTCACCTTTGTATAAGCTGAGCCATTCAGAGATGGCTGAATGTTGGTGAATGTGTTTGGGGATCCCCATCAGCCGAGGCACCAGGTTTTAAATTATGTACCTTCTGCATCAAGAAATATCCAAGGCCAAATCTGGTAGGCAAGCTGCTCTTTTGCCATTATAGGCAACAGCTCTCATAAGACTCAACTTGGCAACTCTCAGCCTCTCAGTAAGGCAGCCAGTGAATGTGTGTTTGATTATCATGGTAACAAACTCAATGTGTTTGCTTCCCAGATGCATATGGCTACACGCCAAATGTCAGCCTCTCCCTCCCACTGGGCAACCCTTGTCCTCCCTCCCAGTACCACAGCCTCCAGTCCAGCCCCACTATATCTGTGTCTGTCAGCGAGCCTCACAGTTACGACACCCAGGACGATTTGAGAGTGGCGGGCTACTATTCCTCCGCCACCGTCCGCCCAAATGGAGCCCCGACCCTGGAGAGCCCCCGCATCGAGATCACAGCCTACGGTCAGTTTCCTGAGGATGAGGTGGAGGAGAACAACCTTCCTGTAGCCAAGCGAGTCAACTCCATAGTGACGCTGACCCTCCCCAGTGCAGATGGTTACCGTGACCCCAGCTGCCTGAGTCCGGCCAGCAGCATCTCATCTCGCAGCTGCCACTCGGACGCCTCCTCCTACGAGTCGGGCTTCTCCTACAACTACGACAACTCACCCCAGAACTCCCCCTGGCAGTCACCCTCTGTGTCCCCCAAGGGCTCCACCCTCGCCCTGCCAGGTGATGGCTGCCACTCTGGTGGCTCCCCTCGCCACTCCCCCTCCACCTCCCCTCGCACCAGCGTGACAGATGACAGCTGGATTGGTCAGCGTGGCTCCAGGCCCAACTCCCCTTGTGGTGCGAAGCGGAAGTACAGCTTCAACGGCAGCGGGGCATCGCATAAGCACTTCCCGTACTCGCCCAACCACTCCCCTGGACCGTCCCCTCAGACGTCCCCTCGCCTCAGCGTCACCGAGGAGACCTGGTTGCCAAACACCAACCAGTACACCAACTCAGCCATCCTGGCAGCCATCAACGCTTTGACCACAGATGGAATGGCTGACCTTGGGGAGGGAATCCCTATGAAGGCCCGGAAAACCAGCCAGGAGCCCACAGTCAGCCTGAAGGTGGAGCCTGGGGGTGAGGAGCTGAGTCCAGGGGAGCTCTGTCTGGACGAGCACCCCTCAAACCGCCTGCCACTGAAGAAGGAGGGCTACTGTGGTGGGTTTCTGGATGTGCCACAACACCCGTACTCCTGGTCCAAGCCAAAGCAGTACATCAGGTAAACCGGGAATGACTGAGTTACAGCTGAAGGTCTGAGTTCTGAAAGTCTGTCCAGACCTGAAAAAAGGCTCCAGGGGAAAAGCTTTTTGTCTGCTCTGATTTATTAAAGCATCAACGTGCAAATAAATTCAAAAATGTTTCAGTATTTTTGCTAACTGAGCAGTTACGTGAGAAGTTGCCCATACATGCACATAATATATCAATATTTGCTGATGAGAAGTGAGTTTAAACACATTTGTAGTGTCATAAGAGGTTTATCTCGAGGTTTGGCACATCACAGTGTTCACATTCTGCACATTCTACCTTGATAAGTGCATCTAAAATAAGCCCTCCTCCCTCCTTGTTAAGTTGACATGTTGGACATGTGTTCGCCCCGACAGCCCATCCCTGCCAGCTCTCGACTGGCAGCTGCCGTCCAGCTCCGGGCCGTACAGCCTGCAGATCGACGTGCAGCCCAAGTCCCACCACCGAGCCCACTACGAGACGGAGGGCAGCAGGGGGGCGGTGAAGGCCCTGGCGGGAGGACACCCAGTCGTTCAGGTAGGTGCTGCTTCACTTTCTCTGTCTTGTGACGTCAGTATCTGCCCACAGATTTCATATTTCTACAAGCTGTGAGCACTTAAAGCAAAGCCTGATTCCCTGTCTTTAGACTGTGTCATCTGAGTATTTTTTATAGGTAAAATAATCCAGTATTTCACAAGACAAAAGCAAAAATCCTTTAAAAAAAACAAACATTTTCACATTCGTCATCTCGTGGCCTCTCAGATCTGACTCGCGACCCCCTCCCCCAGACGCCCAAACCATATGTTGGGAACCAGTGAGCTAGACTGTTTGGTTTCCTGTGATGATTACACCAACACACGGTGCAGCCATTAGACTCATTTTCACTGCTGCTCCTTACCTCGTCACTTCTCGCCTCAACACTTTCCCTCCCTGCTTTTTACCTCATGTGTTAAAATAGATTCGGACAGCATGTGTTTCATGGTCCGGCTGTTATGTTATTCAAAGATGTCGCATTTCTGAATGGAATACCAAGGTATGCTATTAGACAAAGCAGTCCACTCAGTCAGTTCCTGTCCAGACACGGGTGACTCAGACTTTTCCATTGCGTTCTCGAGTGCAGCACAGACAGTTACAAAGTGATGTAGCATGGCCAGTAAGAGCTTAGTCATGAGCTTTAACCACAGTAGCTCTGGTGGTCGAGTCTGAAGAAGAAAATGTGGACAAATGCAGATACTGTATGTTTTGGTTATAAACCCATCTGGTCCCCCAACCATTACTCCACACCGCTGACCTCAGTCTCTGAATAAATAAAGGGTCTGCAGCAAGGAGTCGGGCAAAGTGAGTGGTGAGCGGGGCTGTCACGTTAATCAATAGCTTTTGACATTTTGTTAACACTTTGCAATGAATCCACAAGTTTGCCAGACATTCATCAAATATGGGGCAGAGTTTTCTGTGTTTGATTTTCAGTTTCGATAAAGTGGAGCCACAGTGGAACGGCTGGCTAAACGTGCCCTTTAGTTTGAATGAGTAATGCTAACATGGCTAAGCATCAGTGTCCTAATTCCTCACTGCTTACTAACTAAACGAAGTATACTCACAGTACACTCAAAGTCTACCTTCCCTTTACCAAATTGACAAAGTTAGTGACTAACTAGTGAACATAGTGGTGCATTTATATCAGCTAAAGGCACAGATATCCCCTCAGGAGTTGGTAGAGACCAAAAACAGAGCAAAAAGAGACACCAAAACACTACAAATTATGCTAATGCTGCCCTTTAAATGTGTGTACTCTTTATCAACTTGATAGCATGTCGATGTGTGTGTTCAGCTTGTTGCCTCAGCTTGTTGGGGGAGCTCCAGGAAGATCTTGGGAAACAGTAAAATAAGTGTAAATACATGAAATGATTAATTGCACTGATCTTTTGTGTGCTAACTGTAAAAACAATATACTCTGACAGTAAGTACAGACTGTGTGTTATTGGGAATTGGCACATTGTTTGAGTTTCGTCCCACAGAATGATTTAAAGTTAACCTCGACAGTGTTGTGATATATTTTTCACTGAGAAAACAGCACCAGAATCAAGAAACAGGGGTTCTGCATTGGTGTGCTGCAGTGGAGTCGGATATTTGGAGGACAGAACTCGTTGTACCATCCAGCGAGTCGCAGCTTCAGCCACACATCTGTGCAGGACGCGCGTGTTTGTCCATGAGAAGGTGCTAATGATTTAATGACAGGGGCTCTGGGTTCACCCCAGCTGAAAAAGAGAGTGTGTGTTCTCTTTAAACCAAAACCCAAACCTCCCCCTTACTTTTCCGCCAGCTACCACCCCAACCACACAGACTTCCCTTTGTTTAGGAAAGTTCCCGTGTGTACGGCTGACATCATTGCGCGCTGCGTCCTGCGGAGGCGGCAGCGGCTAAACCACACACGTTTCTGGCAGCCTCTGACGGAGCTGTTGGAGGGAGCCTCAGAAAAGGCAGCCCCTTCTCTGCGACTTCCTGATTACATGTTACCCACGGCGCTGCAGCCTCTGCTGTGGACGCTGGCTGACGAAGCCTCTGCGGCTCGTCCCGTCACTCCTCTGCCTCAAACCCTGCCCAGACTTTACCGAGAGTTTATTCTGGACGGTCCCGTTTCTGTGCGGTGCGCCTTTTCTCCACGTCCAGCATTCAGCCCTGCTAAGCCAGCTATTTTCTGTTCTTTTTCAATGCCATCGCCGCTGCCTGCCTCAACCACACCCGCCCTTACACCAGCAGCAGGCTGAAGTATGCCCCTCTGAAGTGCTGTGTGCAGTCTTCACCGCAGTTAATGCTCAGGGTTTCATGCTGCACTTTGGTGGAGAGGAAATACCCCCTATTCAAGTCTGTGAGGTCTCCTTTTTTTCCCTGTCAGCTTTCATGATCTGCCTCCTGCTTGAAAAACACGCCCAAAGAGCTGCTCTGAAGTGCATTTTTGTTATTATTTGGAAGTCATGCGCCTTTTCTTGGCCTTGATCCTTGTGATGGAATTCAGATTTCTAAACAAAGGCTATTTAACAACTATCATGTGCAGCAAAAGGCGTGACAGGATGAACCTGCCGGACACACTGAGCCATCCCGGCCTGGATAAAACTGAAACACAGGAGTCCGTATGTGTGTGTGTTTGGGTGTGTGGTCATGCTTTCACAGCTCGGAGGATCTATGACAGGAATGGAGAGGAAGCCCCGGCCGCCCTCGCCCCTTTCTCCTCCTCTCTGGTGCCTTGAGCAGCCGGAGTCTCGGCATTCCTCCTGTGGGTGATAATATGAACTAGGGAGGGGTGGCTGCATTGCCAGTGTCAAGCTGACAGGGTGGAGGGTTTACAAGGAGTGGTATCACAGTGATTTAATTGCATCGACAAATCATAACTGTTGTCAGCTGCGTTATGAAGCAGATGATTCAGATTTCTTGATTTTAAGATGGCCACTTCGATAATTGCACTTCTTTAAATGTTGGATGAGCACAAAAGGCTCGACGGAGGCGTGTTTTTTGGAAACAGTCAGAAACAGCTGATGTGGCTCAGCTGACATTATGAAGTTTTATGAAGTTTGCCCAGATTTGATGCTGATAATAATCCAAAGCAGATAATCAGTAATCTGTCAGTAATTATAGTTTGAAAGTAACCTCGAGAGCGGGCTACCTCACTTCATCGCGCTCCTTCCTGCTGCCTAAATAAACAGCATTGCTAGGCAGCAACCCATTTCCTTACACAAATATACAGGGCTTTTGCAGGCTCTTAAACCTGACAGGGATCCTCCTCCAAATCACATGTTGTGCCTCCCCAGTCTGAGCCTTTCACTCTCGTTGTGGGCGCTCCTCACGCCGAGTGCTCTTCTTATGTAAGTAAAAACTGCGGTCTTCATTTCAGCATTTCCCTGCTGGTCGTTTAAGCAGATAATCCCATCCACAGCGGCGTATAACGAGGCGGGGTTCAGCGTCTGCCACTGTAACACACCGACAGGGCCTGTGCATGGTGATGTGCACATATTGTCCATTTTTCTTGCCCACTCATGCAAGTTTTTGCTCCTAAGGTCTCATTATTTCAGCTTTTAGGCCAAAGATAAGAATAGTACTCCCTTAAGTTCTGCAAGAAAGCGTAGTTTAGTTAAACTCCTTATACAACCAACCAACACCACTACTTCCTTACACTCAGCCCTGATTATTGGCTGCTTTTCAATGAAGCAAAATTTCTCAATTTTAATGAAAAGAATGGAAAGATTTTAGCCTGTTCTGCACCCAGTTGTGATGCTTTGGCTGAAAAAATGAAAGGATTTATGAAAATCCATAAATTTAAAGCTAAAATACAGTACATGAAGTATTATTTTCTATTAATGATATATGGCAGAATGTGCAAAAACACTAAAAACTACATATTTATTGCATTGGAAGAATAGATATTTATGGTCACAAACGTGATTGATTTATGAGATTTTCACTGTAATCCAGCTGGAACGATGTGAAGCTGCTTCACAGATGCGACACAAATTGTTCATTTTTGCTGCAGTTTGAAAGAGGAAAGCCACAGTAATGGACTGCAGCCTTAACCCGTCAAACAACATTAAATATGTTCATAATCTATACGTTTAATGCATTATATTATTTAGTACAATCCTACATTGGGACCCCTGTCATTAACTGGGTTTCATTCAGTTATTTAGAAGTCAAAATCTTTAGTATTCTGCTGTAATTCCTCCCCGTCACACTGTATGGGCAACATACATAACTCTCAGACAGTGTGTCAGTAGTAGCCGCTGTTCTCAGATTTCGCCATTCAGCTTTGGGCTTCTTGCCTGCAGTTTGGGTGGTTGAGGTCATCCTGGCAGGAGGCCTCCTGTCAAGCAACACCTATGGAGGTCTGGGAGTACTTTGGAAGCTCTGGGTCGAGCCCACCAGCTACAGGGAGAAGCACTTCTTTGCTGTCTCCGACTCCATCGGCATCGTTTTACTGATAAAAATCAGAGCAGGGTCACTACTGAGAGGGGTTTTTTTGGACCCTGATTGGCTGGGGTTTGGTGGGATTGACGTGACCTTGACTTTTCTTGAAACACTAGCTTAGTCTTGTCACAAGGCGAACGCGGTGCTCACAAATCACAACGCTGCTCGCTGTAGGTGGTTTTACTGCTCTCTGGCAGCGGCTGCCCCTGAGATTCTGCTACTGTGGGATCAACATCTTGGCAGGCTTGACATGAACTGATTGAGGAAGTGTATACAGGCCACTGGTAGTAAATTAAAGAAGATGAAAAGGGTGATTACAAGATCCTAAATGGGTACTTTGTTTGAAACCCATCATGCTGAGAGCCTGACCTCTGAAAGACCTGCATTTGTTTTAACAGCATGCACGTGGATGCTTGTTTTTTTTTTTTTTTTTGGGGGGGGAAAGTACATGAAGGTTTAACCACAGCCATGTTCTTTCTCCTCGTAGCTCCATGGTTACATGGAGAGCGAGCCTCTGACCCTGCAGCTGTTCATTGGCACAGCCGATGACAGGCTGCTGAGGCCCCACGCCTTCTACCAGGTCCACCGCATCACGGGGAAGACGGTGTCCACCCCGAGCCACGAGGCCCTGCACAACAACACCAAAGTCCTGGAGATCCCGCTGCTGCCAGAGAACAACATGCGGGCCCTGTGAGTACCAGGGGCTGTACCCATACAGTGACATTTGGAAAATCCATGTAATTTAAGACCTGTCATGAACCTCGAGTCTTGAATCGTTCAAGAATCAACATGGACTTGTCTAAAATGACCTTTAAAACCTGGAATTTCAAATTCAAGATGAATTTTGTTAAATCTGATTCAATAGTGAACTTTTTAGACATCTAGAGTCATATTCAAGTCTCTCAGGGCAAGTCCAAGTCTCAGATTATTCAAGACAAGTCTGAGTGTAGTCTTAAGTCATTTTAGACAAGTCCATGTCAAGTTTGAAGTCATTCAAAAGTAGTCCATGTCAAGTTGTGAATTATTTCAGACCAGTCCAAGTCAAGTTATGGACAAAAAACAGTCAAGTCAAAACTCTCATGTTTTTCATGAGTAAATACTGATCTGTAATCTGCTTTTCAAAGCTGTGTGCTTCAGTCCTAACCGAGTCAAAACTAAATCAAGTTAGACTTGTCTAAACTGCCTTGAGACTTGACTTTTACTTCCCAAAAATGACCTAAAAATAACTCTATATAGTGAACATCTGACACCCAGTGAGCACCATCTGCTCTGCAAACTGTTTTCTCATAAAAATCTCCAAGTTCAGCTTTAAGGAGGTAAACTCAGCTGAGGGACCCTTCCAGTCCTCTGCAGGGAGGGAGTGTTGTTGGGCAAATGAAACTCTACCAAAACACGCAACATCGCCGCTTCTTAAAAAGCCAACAGTCTGGAGATACGAGGTTTGCTCCTGATGCACAGTCTTCTGCGTGCGTCCATGAGCGCGTGGGCCTTGTGTGTGTTTGGGTTGTGAAAGTGTTGCCCTCTGCACACATTTTATAAGCCTCGGGGATCAGATTACTGGGGAAGCTCTGGGCCGCTAACAGGGACGTGGGGTTTCTGTCTGAGCTGCAGGCAGTAGCAGCCTGCTAGCATCAGCACTTTCTCTGCGCTTTAATGGATGTAACACATAAGCTCCTCTTATACAACGACTTCACCTCAGGATATGGTTTCTGGTTTCTCATGGAGGACACGCCTCAGAGTACTTACAGTGCAGGCCAGAGATTTATGGGAGATTTATTCATTTTGACATGCACTGCAGTGTGACATACAGTAGATGTTTTATTATGTGGTATAGAATACAGGCATTATTATAGCTCTGAAATAGATATGCTGATTTGATGATTTAAGGGCACATATATTAAATAAAATCATTAATCAGCATTGTTTTTTGTCAGCTAATATAAAGCCACAAATGGTGTTGGTCAACTTGGTATGACTCCAATTAACTCAAATTCAGTGATGGCATTAAAGCAGTTACTGCCCCTCTTCTTGGTTCGTCTTGTTTCAAAACTTTTTCGCAGGCACTGAACGGACGCCTCAGTCTGTGGTTCTGCGCTCGGCTTGCCTGCGTGGGCGGAGAGCTGAACAGCTGGGGTCCTTAGCATCAACACCTGATTACTTCGCCAGCGAAGCAGACCCTGGTGTCTGGCGAGAAGAATGTTAGGGAGTGTTCAAAAGTGTGTAAAAGTTGACATTAACTAGGCTTTGAGGAATGCGGCATCAAGTAGCACGGCGATGGAAGTGCCAGAAACCGTTTGGAGAGGCTCGAGGTATTTAGGTATGAAAAGTCAGTGCAGTGCAGCCAGAGATGAGGGGGGCTTTTATTATGTGTCTGATGAAGACTTTGACACCGTGAAATCATGACAGCATATTCTTGGTTGTAAGATTTGTGGAAGCTGAACTGTTTTTTAGGAAGCGTCTCTTGTGGATCAAAACAAAGATGTAATGAAGGTTCACAGCCATTTGTTTCTGCTGAATATGAAGGAGTGGGTGCGTTGAGGTGGAAAAGCTCTGTTGGGGGGGTGGTGTTAATCTTCTGTTGACATGACTGCAGCCTCCTTCAGGACCGTGTTGATGGAGCCCAGAGAAAAGATCACTTTTGATTTGGCTGCAGCGCTGCATAAGTCACAGCCTGATTAACTGTGAGAGTACAAACTACATCCTCAGCGCACATGATGGTTCGCCGTGCGGACAGACGGGCTTTGGCACAGCTCAAACGATTCATCCTGTGTCTCCACAAACAGGATCGACTGCGCTGGGATCTTGAAGCTGCGGAACTCAGACATTGAGCTGAGGAAGGGGGAGACCGACATCGGACGCAAGAACACGCGTGTGCGGATGGTTTTCCGGGTTCACATCAACCAGGCCACGGGCAGAACGGTGTCCCTGCAGGCTGCATCCAACCCCATCGAGTGCTGTGAGTACATCTCGTATTTCTTTATCAAGCCTGAACCCCTCCAGTCCCTTTAGGTCTCTTAGACAGCACTTAAATGGTCAGATTATATATTGGTGACTACAATCATTGTGGCCAGACCCCTCTGAAGGCTCAGAGGATGTATTCTGCTCGGTTTGGTACAAACATGCATGTTCCCCTTAGGATGAACCACCATCTTAACATCAGCCTGTTAGCATTGTCTTTGTGAACATGCTAGCATTTAGCACCAAGCATCAGCCTCACTGTTAGCATGGCTGACTCTTTGTATATCAAAGCCTCTAATATTTACCTGAATCTTAATTTAATCTAAGGTTTAAATTGGGAAACTACTCATGGGCACATGACACGTGGTGGGTGGCAAGAAGAGGAGGATCTATTTAAAAAGATCACAAGATAGAAAGCTTCAAAGCCACTAGAATAATCAATTAGTCAATAGGAAAAAAATTACGATTTGCTGCTTTTCTCTGTTTTTTGTCATTGTGAATTGAATATTTTGGCTTTTTGGGGTTGCTTTTTTGACTAAACCAACAATTTGAAGACATCGCCCTGGACTGTGGGAAATGTGACTGCTTTCACCAGTTTCTAAAAATCAATAGACAAAACCATTAATTGATTAATCAGAGGACGAGCATTAGATTAACCGATAAAGATCACTGCCACTGCGGAGCTGCTGCATGTGATCGAGCTACATTTCAATGTGACGGTATTCGTCTGTGTGAAAGCTCGATAAACCCCGCTGACTCCCTGCAGTGCACTGGAGTTGACCTTTCACTGGACCGGGATAAAGTCGAGCAGATCAACCACTTCATGTGGTTCTGGCAGTGAGAGATGCCATAGAGATTAAGTCTTATGAGGTAAATGAAAGACAGTAGTTAAACCATGATCTCAGCCCCTTGAAATAGACCATTGTTAGTTTCTGAACGACTGCCACAAAGCAATTGTTTTTGACCAAAATTCACTTTGTGTGTGAGTGAAGCAGAACGACAGACAGACGGAGGGAGAGAAACAGAGAAATGTGGGAAAGATTGATGGTTTCCAAAGACGGAGAATTAGAGTTTTATCAAAATCAGAAAGCAGGAGCATCGAATTACAAAAAGATGATCCTCATATGAGAGCTCTTCAGGTTTTAGTGAACCTCTATTTTATGTATCCCAGTCAATCACAATGAAATTACAGACATCTTTCACAAGAGAGGCCCGGCCAGGACATCAGCGTTGCATTTAGACAGAAAAGGTTTGCAAATATTTCACGGCAAGTAGTATATCATTTCAGAAAAGCTGAAAGCAAGCGAGGAATGAGAGGGCCAAGCCAAAAGGTGGGAGAGAGGAGTAAAAAAGACAGGAGAGGAGAGACTTCAACCAAATAGTTCAGACAAAACATCCACTGTAATTTGAGGAAAACACAAATAAACACAAAACAGAGCCTCTTTCTACTTACTGGCAGCTTAATTCTAACATATAGAAGTGGAGGTTTACAGCTTTCACCGGCTGCTCTGTGAGAGCTGTCTAGGTAGTGATTCAGCCTCAGTCTGGATGCTCAGGTCTGCATGGGGAGTGGGTGTGTATTAGCTGAACGATGAGGCCGGCTTCTCCTCTCCCTCCCACAGCCCAGAGATCGGCCCAGGAGCTGCCGCTGGTGGATAAGCAGAGCCTGGAGACGTGTCCCGCCCCCGGAGGGGAGAGGATGCTCCTCGACGGACACAACTTCCAGCACGACTCCAAGGTGGTGTTCGTGGAAAAGGCTCAAGGTAAAAAAGGAGGAGTTCTGGAGCGAGAGCGGCAGCGTCTCTGTGCAGCTGTGTGTGTCTGTGTGTGTGTGTGTGTGTGTGTGTCCCTCTCCGTTGTTGGAGAAACCCCAGGACTGCAGCCCTCCTCCCTCCCCCTCGCCCTCCCTCCTCTCCCCCCGCCGTCAAAATATCCTCCGTCCTGCCAGAGTGCCACATGTGGTGCACATTAATGCGCTGTATTTTTAACCCAGCAGATTTACATTTGCAGAAGTTTCCATTGCCTGTTCAGCAGAGGAATGGATCACAAATGCAGCATGTGCCGCGTGTGTGTGCGTGCATGCGTGTGTGTGGGTGGCTGTGCACGTGGTGTGGATGCATGCACTTCTGTGTGTGTGTGCCATGCCTCAGTATTTGTTTCTCTTTTTCTTACTTTAAGCCGAGTTGCTTTGGAGGGAGAGGGGACTGCTCCCAGATGTTGATATGAGGAGGTTTACAAACAGCAATTTCCTTGATTAGCTTCAGCAAAGCAACGTGAGGTACAGTTTGGGCCAAGGCTGAGCCATGTAAACACATGTGATCCTATCAGTCTGTGACTCATTCAAAAAGAGGGAAGCCTTTCATTGTTCCACCTGTGAAAGGAAGAATTCAAGGCCGCTGGGCACACAGGCAGCCCCCTCCCTCCCCCCCGGCCCTGTACAATGGAGGAGTGCGATTGTTTATGAAAACAAGAAGTGATTGAATGAGCGTAGGCCTTGTTCTCGTCTTCCTGAGAGGGGGGCAAAGGCAGAGCTGCTTTGGAGACCATAATGTTGGCTTTAACCTCGCTTAATCTCCATAAACAGACATGTCTGCTCATGAACGCAGAATCTGTCAGCAAGAGACAACAGTTTGGTATCGGAAGCGTCGATTTCCATTTGTAGTCCGAATATCATTGACCAATCACATTTGAGTGGGCTTTGGTAAACAAACTGTTTGGAGAGCAATTCAATGCAAAATCATGACAATTCAGCTTTTTTTTAAAGTGCATTCATAATCAGATATCATATCGAGATCTTCTAGAGATTAGCCAAAATGTTGCTAATCGGACTGTAATCGATCACCATATATATCCGCTAGCTGTTAGCTGCACAGAAAGAAGGGAAACAACCAGAAGCTAATGTTTCAGGCAGAGGCTGACGGGTTTCATGAGTTAAGCAATGATGAAGCTCTCGTGAAATAAAATTAAATAATTAAAATACTTGGAAATTATGTTTATTTTTTTAAAAACTTGGAGGCTAGCTCATTAGCTTGACTAGCTAGCTATATGTTTATCACAGAAGTTTGAGCTTTGATCTTAATGCTAACTGATCTTTGGGATTAAGAATAATTTTGTGGCTGTCGTCGTTGTTGTTGTCGTTTTTGGTACTTTAACCAAAGTACAGTACTTTTACTCAAGTATTGAAGTACAAATTCAAGCTACTTCATGTGAGCATTTCCAGTTTAGGCAGCTTTATACTTCTACTGTTCCACATCTTTGAGGCAAATATTGTCATTTTTACTCCATTACATTTGTCTGACAGCTTTAGTTACTTTTAAACTATAGATTACAGTTTTTTATATACATTTCCTGTCCAATGAAAACCATTTATCTCCAGATTTGGAGATTTTGAATTAAAATTTGTCTTCTAAAAGTTACTATATAGTTTTTGGGGTGCAGCACTCTGCTACCCAGTTGCAGGATACATGAGCAAAGTAAAATAGTTCCTTCAGTAATCTGGCTCTTCATTCCTCTTTGTGCCCAAGTTCTAATTACTAGAATTTAAATCCTATAATAATCTTGATTTAAACTTCATATGCTGATGAAGACCCTTAGATGCTATGAAAGAAAAGCCTTTTAGTGCACGTTAAGTTAAGATTCCCCTTTTCCAAGAGTAAGCTATCACACAGCAGTGAGTTTGAACAATGTGACTACAACTCCGGCGTAAAAGACAAGGAAGTGGACGGTTTGTGTTGTAGCAACAAAGAGAAACAAACAAGCTGATCTTCAGCTTCACACTCTTGTTCTGGTCAGCAGCTGCTCCGGTTCTGACCGAGCTCTGAATCCAACTGTCTTTAGGGCCATGTGCAGGCTCTGGACCGGTGTTGATGGGTGTGCTCCCTTGTTTTTGATGAGGGTTTCCCCGCGTCTGGCACCAGCATTAGATTCCTGGGCAATCCTACCATGGAAACACCCTTAAGCCAGGCTTCCACAACACTGCCCTCCCTCTGCTTCCTTCCATCCTTCCACCTCTCTGTCCAAGCTGCCTCTGTGCCACCAGCTCTCAGTTCATTAGCTGCGAGCTGTGGGCTCCCTACGGATCGTATGGGTCTTCTTTACAGCTGCTCTCTGCATAAATAGACGGGCAAATAGATTCAGGAGACAAGCAGAGACACCAGTAATCTCTGGGGTGAAATGGCAGCTTTGGTATAATAAGATAATGATGCTGAGAAATATGCAAAACTGCTCATTTGTATATTTAAAAAACTGGTATCTGCTGGCACATCCTGGCAGAGTCTGGAAGTTATATTATTGTTATTTAACTCGTGCCAAAGCACAGCTCTGAGAAACAGTTTAACGATCAAACTCACAAATCCAAAGTGGTTTATTTCGCTGCCATAAAGAGCTTAAGCATCTAATTTTACCGGTGGACAATTTTCCTGCAAATTTTCCAATGAAGCACACTTGCAGAATACAGTTTGCAAAGCTGCGGTAACAGAACATGTGCTCGTTGACATGATGTGTGTTTTCATGCATCCTCTGCTTACAAGGCATGTGTGTGTGTGTGTGTGTGTGTGTCAGAGTTTCCCCTGTCATTATAGACAGGACGGGTCACCCTGCCTTAAGAGGCTGCCAAACGAACTAAAAGTTTCATTTGTTTTGGTTTCTGTTTTAGTGTCCGATGGTTGAAATGATGTTTCCACTCTGCTGACAAATGAGATTCTGCTGTGTGTGTGTGTGAGAGAGAGAGAGAGAAAAAGAGAGGGCTATGTTTTTATGTGCAGTTTCATATTCATGTTTTTAAGTCTGTTGTTGTTGCTAGCCATGACTCACGCAGAAGGAAATCCCTTGTTTCCCCCAGAGAGACGCACTCTGTCACCTGTTCCTCAGTCAGAGCACAACATCTGAAAACAGTAACTGCATGGCAGCTTTGCTGCATCACACCCTCCTCGGCAGAAATAACCGAGATAGCATCGGTTCAGTTGTCACTCCTGGTTACAGCCAATCAGTCACAAGAGATTACTGTACGGCCTGAATGCTGCAGACATCGGCCTGTAATCTAAACCTGACTGGATCTCACCTTGCTTTCATTTGCCCCGGCCTGCCCTGAAGATGCTGTCTCTGATAAGTCACAGTCACTCCATTTGGAAAATTAGGCCTCGCTGTCCTTTATTCACCTCTGATTTTTTTTTTTTTTTATTATTATTACGGTTCAGTTTCCTGCTGGAGGAGTTCTCCTGTGAAATTTATCGTCTGTTACTGAAGGCTGAAAGTGCCAAAATCCAAACAGAAATCAAAGACCGAGCGAAAGATTGAGCACAGGGTGGAAGCTGAAGAGAGGGGGAGTCCGCTTTTGTTTTCTTCAGAGCATTCAAATACAAATTGATGTTAAAAGCTCACATGCAGGCCAAGAAGAGAGCAGCAGTGTGAGTGAGAGAGAGGCCGTTACTGTCCCGTGTGAAGCATGTATCTCCAAAATGTCAGCTCAGAAAAACAGCCCCGCTTTCAGCTTCATGACAACACGTCCATCAGATCATCTAATGGGCCGTTTAGCTGAAGAAGATCTTTCTGTGCATCTGAAATTTACAAAAATCACCAAATTTGGACACACATGGTGATAATGCAGCTATGTTGTGACTCTTTATTACTGCGTTATCTTACAGTAAAACATATAATATGAAGAATACAGGCATGTAGTGTGGGTTGAGTAGAGGAGAAGAAGTAAATAAAACATCTTAAAGTAAACAAAACTAAAGTGTAACTTAACTTAAAGGTCCACTTACTCGCTTTAACTGCATCTCACAGTCTTCATCTGACTGAAGGAGCCAAACTAAAGCGTCCTCCATCACACGCAAGTCATCAGACTTTGTGTATTACTTCTCAAAATGCTTTAAATTGAAATTAGATGTGTAAATTTACATTTAAACGATTAAAAAGTCTCTTCAATAACTGATTAGTTAGAGTCTATCGGTTGCTAGGCAGATGTCAAAATTAAAGAGATACAGAGAACTTATCATTGGTTGAAACCAATAAACACATGATATCCACCACAGTAGACGCAGGGTTTGAAGGGGTTAGATAAACATTTTGTACCGCCACTCCTGACTTTTAAGTCAGGAAGTAGGAGAATTTATATCCTAGTGTTAGAAAAGTGAAGGCCTTTCAGTCACCAGCCAATCAGAATCCAGCTCTGGCCAATACTTTATAACATGGCCATTATATAAAGTGTGTTATATGTCATGAGTGGCTCCAGTTTTGCGTATTTTGTCTTCCTCTTTCTACTTTCTTTTGCTTTCTTTCACTGACTTTCTGTTCTCCTCCCTTTCAGTCGTTTTTAATAATGTGTGGTTTTCTGCTCAGTGTTTCCCCGCCATGATTGATAATAGCTTAATCTGAGCGAGAGATCCTGAAGGAAATCCTTGCAGAGGAGAAACCCTCCAGTGAAAAGAGTGTTTTCACATCTGGCCTGTTGCACTGGACAGCTGCCCGGTCTGCTGCAGTCAGTATCGCTGCGAATAACCGATTTCCCTGATCCATCACACTCCTCAGCTTCGCGGTAGCTGTGTTACCGTCGTCTTCATCACCTGTTGGTCTTTAAGTGGGCCAATGAGCGCTTCAGACAGGTAAGAGACCTGGACCAGCTCTCCATGCCTGACGTGTCTAATTGTTCTTGGCAAGTACGAGGGCCTGAAAATTGAACTGTGAGAGGATTATCATGCTGCAAGGCTGCCAGATGGCGTCTGGAGTTACCTGTAGAAAATTACAGATAACCATCCTGGTCTAAGCCCAGGAGAGCCGTGAGCAAGGCGACGGCAGCGCAGCAGCCGGGGGAATGATTTCTAACATGAACCCTGTGGTGGCTCAGTTAGCTTTGCTAGCTGTGAGCGGCGGTTTTGTTTTGAGGGAGGGGTGGCCAGTAGGCTTCGGTTTCATCGCATTCATAAAACAATGACTTTCACTCGAAGCCGCTCGGCGGTTTGGCTGCCTCTCACACTTCTGAGAACAATGGCTGTTTTCATAAACAAATCAATTACAGCCACATAAACAGCAGGGATTATGTTTTCATAAATTGCAGCATATGATTCATAAAACTCACAGGCCCGTTTCAGAAACTCCAGAGATGATTTCTAGACGAAAGCTCTGCCTTGCGTCCAGATGACTTTGTGCAGCGACAGTCGCCGCCGTAGCTGCGAGTCGCGCCGTTGAAGAGCTGTTGTCAAGCATGTCCTCCTCCGCTGCTGCCATTTATCAGCCACCCCTTCCACACCGCAGCGGCTTGCGTGCAACCTCCGAAATCCACGTGCTTTTCAGGCAGCAGGAAGGAAGAAGTTTCAGTCATCAGTGCAAGGACAAGGGAACTCTTTCAGCGTGCCACATGGGCCTGGGCAGAGCATGTGTTTATATTTACTGTACGTTATGAGGGCTTGGGCACATGCCACCATGCTGTTTCACTCTGGGCACCAAAGTTTCACTCCACCCAGCTCCAATTAAGGAGCACAAGGAGCTGTTTGATTCCCTTTCTAAACCCAACATGACAAATAACTGTATTGTATATTGTTTGATCCCCCTCGGCTGCCATGACTCTGTACAGCACACCGCCGCTGCGCCGTCGACTGCTCTGTGTTATGTCTCTTCTGAGAAAGTAATGATTTGTATAGACCATTGCTAACGAAATGTGAATTGTAAGACTTCTGCGAGGCTGGGACGCAGCCAAGGCGAGTGAAGCCTGGGCGTTGTGAGAGCTGGAGAGGGGTACTGGGTTTATATGGTTGGGGTGGTTTTGGGGGAGAGGTTTTAGGCTGAGTTGTTTAACTTAGATAATATTGGATATTATCC
Source organism: Chaetodon trifasciatus (assembly GCA_037975065.1). Classification (NCBI taxonomy): domain Eukaryota; kingdom Metazoa; phylum Chordata; class Actinopteri; order Chaetodontiformes; family Chaetodontidae; genus Chaetodon; species Chaetodon trifasciatus. The sequence continues at coordinate 11,753,215 of JBBMOE010000015.1, forward strand.
AGCACAGTGGGCCAGGGAGTTAGAAACCATATTGTGCTCGTTGAAATTTGGTAGGAGGGGAATTGGAGAGTAAGTGCTGCTGAAGTCTTTCATTGGATCGGTGCAGGCGTTGTGCAGATGTTGCCCTATAACTCTGGAACATTCTGTGGTTATCAATTACATTCTGTGGTTATCAATTATCCGGTACACTCTTTTCAAACAAAGGCATCCCACGCATTCAACTTTTCAAAGCTCTTATTTTTTCGGCTCTTGAGAAGTTTCCTGGCAAAAGGTGGCTGGGCACCGAAGACAAAGTGCTAAATTTAATTTTTCTATCTCTGCATTGATTTGAAAAAATGATGTGAGTCAGAGGTAGACAGAGAGAGAGAGAGAGAGAGGGAGAGGAAAGCAGACGGGGAGACGCAGAGAGAGACCAAGAGGGAGATCTGGAAAAACATGTTTACCTCCTGCGGATCGACATCGGCTGCAAAGGCTTCCCTTCTGGAGAGGTTCCCAACGTGGAGAGAGGCAGCGAGAGACAGAGCAGGAGAAACAGGGGAAAAAAATGACAGAGACGTGCTGGCAGAGTGAAGTTTACTCAAACAAACATGTTTTAGAGACAGAATCAGTCTCATGGAGGAAGAAGTCATCTCAGCACTGGAGCTGAAACTGAGTGGGTGAAGTTAAAGTTTGAACACTCATGATAAGATGTTTGAGAACAAGATTCAATAAATCATCATGCTGATTTAAAAACGTAAAAGCACGTAGAATATGCCTTTACAACATAAAACTAAAATATCCACTGGACACTGTGTGCGAGCAGAGATCCTGTACAACTTCCTGTATGACAGACTGTTTTCATTTCTATTGTTTACACGTCGGCTTCCTTGCAACATGGTTTGCAAATGTTGTATTTGATTCAGGGGAACACACACTGGTGTGTTTTCTCGTTCGCCAGATGTCTGCACCTTGCTTTGCACCAGTCACGATTGTTAACACGGCGCCCAGAAAATGCAGTGCTTTTGTTATTGTGAGGTTTTAGGATGCAGGTTTTAAGCTCATCTGTCACCAGGCATCCATGGTTACATGTCTCAGGAAGACGAGGGGAAATGGTCTCAACTGTTAGCCTTTTGTCTCTCCTCACTAACGTTCATTTAAAGACGTCATTTTATGCTCATTGTCGGGTTCAGATGTTTATTTTGAGTGTCTACTAGTTTTACATACTTTAATGTTCAAAAAACACATTATTTCTCACATACTGTACGTTGCTGTCTGAGTCACTCCATTTCAGCTCCTGTCTCTTTAAGGCCCGCCTCCCGAAAAGCCCAGGCTTCTCTGATTCGTCAGCTCCCACAAGCCTAAGCAATCAATTTTAGCTTAGCTTTTAGCTGCATAAACACACAAAAAACAACATGAAAAGCATTTACCAGCATCAAACCTACTACTCTCGTCATTATTTGGCTTCAAATGAGGTTTAACATTCACAATGTTTCACTTGATTGTCCCTCAACTTACAAAATTAGTCCAAAATCATTCCAGACTGTAGGAGCAGACTCTAGCTACATTAGCCGAGCAACATGCTAACACCAAGGTCAACAGGCTAGCCTCCAAAATAAACAGCAAAACAATAGAAAACATGGCAAAACTTACAGCTTCCAAGTTGGCATGGCTGCAGTTATTATGGATAATGTGTATAAATAATCTGAGGCAGGTTTGAATGAGGGACATCATGATCTGAAGCCTCTGTCTCCAGGTGCTATTTGAAATACTCAGACACAGAGGTCTGCAGAAAATCTTGCCAGACAATTAGGATGTTAAAACCATGACTGTGTCCCAGCTCCACAGACTAATTACCAGTAGGTGCACTGGAAAAGTGACCCAAAGAATTGCACTCAAAAACGTCAGCATGCGTTTTTAAAGCTGAGCGGTCATGAGTTTGAAAACAGAAAACAGTCTCCAGAATCAACAGCTCAGTGCTTCTCCTCCTCCAGTTGTTCATTCCCATAGTTTCGGTTATTGGTGCATCGACAGTTCTGTTTGTTTTACCTTTGGGAGTAAAGGGTCCCTCTCTTTTAGCCGATGCATCTGATATTAATTGTTGCTGAAGAGCAGCAGCTCGGATCCACCAGAGGAAGCAAAGGGAGAGTGCGATCAGAGCAGAGGTAAACAGGTTTCCAGTGTCTTCTCAGACTTAATAGAAGCTGTCAGTGCCAAGCTGCACCTCCTCCATCTCTGCCACCTCACAACTCCTAGTGCTACTCCATCCATCTGCACCGCGCCGTCTGCTTAATTCAAACCCTCCACTTATCAAACTGCAGACGGCCTGTTGAGCAACACGTCGCATATCTCACTTCATTTTCTTCGAGAAAGATTGGCCACAGCTGACCCTTTTTCTTTAAGCGGCAGTTTCCTTTCCACGTAAAGTCGTTTTCACAGTCATTCTGTGTCTTTTTAGGGCCTTGTTAATGAGTCAGGGGTCTAAAGAAACTGCAAATGTTTCCCTCTGTGCCTAATAAGTTGTTAAAATTATAGTTTTACTCACATCTCACTGGGCAGAGTGACAAATCAAACTTGCCCGTGTTTTCCGACAGCTCACATGATGCCCCGTTTTATTGGCTGATGGGAAAACCTCTTTATTGTGGCGACGCATTACCAGAAAAAGAGCAAATACCAATACCATTTAACCATCGTTATATGGGGATAACAGAAGGATTCCTATGAGAACACAAGAAATCAGGAGTTTGAGAGTTGAGGCGAGTTGTCAGTTTCCAGTCGTTGCGTATTAATGAGCTGACCAGCTGCTCGAGCATGTTGGGATTCCACACAGCGATGAAGTCAAGGTTTCTCTCAACCACCAAAGATGTCGCTCATCTCTTTGGTATGACTGTGTTTTTTTTTTTTTAGGATTGCATCAGATTTCTCTCTCTCTGTCGTCTCTTTCTGTCTCAGGTTTGTTAGACTGAGGATATGAGCTCATGAGCGGCGGGTCAGACGGTATGACGTGTGCGATACCCTTGGCTCTCTGAAGCTGTTTTATATATCACTGATGTAACAGATGATAATAACGAAGCTCATTCCATTTCTTCATTTCTGTTGGGAGCCAAGTAGGTGGGTTTTTTTCCGATCTGTCATTAAAAAAGTCCTTTTTTCTCTTTTCCTGTTTCTTTCAGATGGTCACCACCTCTGGGAGACTGAGGCCAAGGTTGATAGAGACGCCTCAAAGTCTGTAAGTGATACACATGACGCTGTTATCTGTGACCAATGCAGTCTGATTTAGGATTAAAGCTCTGAGGATGAAGCAGCTGCTCTAAACCTCAAACTAAGTGGCAAAACATTTTCTGTTGAGCCTGTTGAATTCAGCATCACAAATCTGGATTTTCACTACTTTAAAGGGCCTGTTCTCCATAAATGCAAAACTAGACACTCATATCTGTAGCGGTAGCCAAACGTGCAGATATATTTGGGTTTTATTTAATGTTGAGGTATCCACCCATGAATATTCTGCTTTCACCCCAGTAAGCATCAGTGTTTTATGGTGTGAGCACAAACAAAATTCTAGTTACATCTCAAACTCATAACATGCGAAAAAGGGACCATCTGCATGGCTGGACACCACTGGAAATGAATGACTTAACTGAACAATGACATTTTAATAACAACAATGTAAATGTACAGATGTTAGCTAAACTGCTACTTGTGCACCTGAAGTTACAGTCAAATACTGGAGGATTACAGCTGCACTTCAAAGCTATGATAGAAAAATGAGTGTGTTTTTGGGCGTGTTTCTGTGTAAAGTTAGTTTAAAGGAGTAGTTCCTCACTTTGGGAAATACCCTTATTCACTTTCTTGCCAAGAGTTACTGTGTGGTAATATGAGCAGCTATCTGTCATTAGCTTAGCTTAGCATAAAGACTGGGAACAGCTAGCCTGGCTATGTCTGAACATAACACAATCTCCCTACCAGCTGCTCTAAAAAATTAATACATTATATCTTGCTTCATCCCTACGCAAACTGAGTTGTATAAATATCACATTATAGTTTTATTTGTTCTCTCCAGACAGAGCCAGGCTAGCTGTTTCCCCCTGTTTTCAGTCTTTGTGCTAAGCTAGGCTAATCAGACGATGGCTTCCCAAAATGCTGGACTATTCCTTTAAACCATGCATTCCTAATGCATAGTTAATAAGAACATGTGGTGCACACACACAAACACGCACACACACACACACATAGTGGTCCACACAAGCGAGGGAAACTAGTGCAGAGTATGAGTGCAGATTTTTTTTTTTTTTTTTTTTGGGGGGGGGGGTAACAGCAGTGTTGTGTTTGAAATGTGTGGAAAAGGTTTTCAAAAGTTCAGCCTTCAACCTGTGGGAGTTCGTGCTTGGCAGCGTGTCCTGTCTTGGCCTGTGACAGAGAAAGAGAGAGAGAGCGATGCAGTGGTGGGAGTCTGGGAGATAGACGAGGGGATTAGAGGGTGTCTATATGTGAGGCGCTGCACCTGCTCCCAGTGTCTTCCTATTGCAAAACATACACACTTTCGCTCTCTTTCACACACACACACGCACACACATTGACTGCTGGGACACATCTGTCTGCTTGAATAGACAAAGGGCCTCCCCGCCTCCCTCCCCTCTCAGCCCAGTCTGCTTGGAGTGGTCCCATTTTAAACACTGACGCTGCCTTGGCCAGGTTTAACCTCTGCTGTTCCACCACAACGCAGACCAAACCACAGACTGAGAATACCTCAGCGCTGCCGTCACCTGCACATGCTGACCTTCCACGCAGATGAAGAAGACGAGGGATGATTCCATTTTAATTTCACAAACTATTTACAATTAGATACATCAGACTGCTCATATAAACTTAGATAAATGGTCCTGAAACGCTCGCGTGAGCAGTCCAAAAATGCTCCTTCATGCTCAATTTGTCACATCTTTCCTCCTCCCGTCCACATGAGAGAAATTAGTTTTGTCAGGTAAAAACATGTCAGCGCTAGTTTTTCTTGCTTTCCGCACAAATTGAAGGTCTCGTTCGGTCCTCGGCGGGTTGTTTTCACAACACGGCACGTGCACATAAAGCTTTCAGAAAAGTAAGAGGATGATGTCACTCGTGCGTGTTTTGGATGAAAAATCGAGCCTGTTTCTTATCAGTGTGTGTAAATTGACAAGCAGCGACACGAGTGAAATGCTGCAAATGTTCCCGTGCGCAGTGCAAATTGTGAAGCGTTTCCAAATTTTTTAGCAGCTAATTCTCTGAAGGACAGATGGACGGCGGAGAATAAGAGAAGTCGAAAAGCCTCATCTGGCTTCACTTGTCTTTACGACTGTAGTGATTTAATATAACGGGTGTCAGCTCTCACCTGTGCGTGTCAGGGCCAGCCGTCCTCCGAAGCGCAGTTTGGTAGACAGATGACTTCCTGCGTGGCTACTGAGCAGCACCTCAGACGTGTCTATGCACACACACATGCACAGAAACACACACACAGATGGGGCTTGTATGGCCAAAGGCTGAACTCGTGAACGCTGTCGCTCCTGGCCGTCACTCTCTTCTCAGACAGCAGGAAGCTCTGCTGGGGAAATAAACTATCCGGACAATCCCGAGTTCAATTTATTCACATTCAGCTGAGTTATTCACTGTGCAAACAACCATGGCTTTCTGTAACCTCACTTCAGGGTCTCTTTGTGGCTCCCTTGTTTGGATTACAACCAGATTTTCAGATATTATCCGCCGCCCAGAAAAACACACACAACTCCAGGCTGTGGATTCAAAGGGAGGACGACTAAGAGAACACAAGAGTGGGACAAAGAAACAAAAACAAAGGGCAACAATATCTTAAACCGCAAAAATCTCAAGGGTTAGTTTGCATATGTGGCAAACATTCATTCATCAGTACAAGTGATGACTAAAAACACTCCTCGAGAAGCTCAGTTTCCTCCTTTTTTTGCTCATTTTCTGCTCTCAGTGTGGCATTTTTATGAATGAAAGTGCCTTTTCATTCCAAAGTGATTAACAAAAATCACCTTTTTTGTATCTAATACAAGATAAAATAACACTTCATTGATCCTTAAGGGGCAAACTACAGCAGCACCAGAGACAGACCGGGTAAAGATCCCAAAAGCGTAAAAAAAAATGGAGCACAGAGTTCAACATAACGTTCATGCACCATGAATCAAATGAGGAAGCTTCACACAGCACAAACTACATGAATGCACGACTTCATTTCGTCTTTTTCTTCGTTGCAGAATTCAATCCTCGTTGAGATCCCTCCCTATCGCAACCAAAGAATCTCCGCTCCGGTCCACGTCAACTTCTACGTCTGCAACGGCAAGAGGAAAAGAAGCCAGTACCAGCGCTTCACCTACGTCCCCGCCAGCGGTAAAGCTCTGCTCCTCATGCACATTCACACCCTTAAAGATGGAGTAAACAATGATGCGTTTAGTGACGTAGTTATGGTGTTGAAGCGTGATGCTGCTTTTCTGCTCAACCAGCTCTTTGATGATGTGATAAATGAAATTCAGGATGCAGTTAAGCTGAGAATAGTTTTTACATGTTTGTCAAAGGAGGTGCCAGCCAATCACTGCAGTGGATCACACTGCAGAAACTCTCAAAAACAAGAAAAAAGCAATGAAATGACAAGAAGAAATAAGCTAAATTATCTGTCAACAGAGCAAGAAATTCACCAAGATTTTTAAAACAAGTAAAAATACCTTAAAAGTAGTTGGAGCAGAGTAAAAACAACAAAATTCTGACTTCGACAAAGCTGTTTTGTATTGTCAATGTCGATCAAACATCTTTAGACTCCTGGAAATTCCTGTTTCAAGCATGAAGAGACTCAGAATAAGCACTAAATTCAGATAATTAAGGACAGAAAAAAGAGATGTCTGGTGAGAAGATCAATCCTGTCAGACACCAAACAAGCACACACTGCCTTGATTTAAGATACTTGATCTCAGATTTTTTGCTTTTTGCATGAGTGATGATTAAGAGCCTCTTTCAGTGTTTGGTGTCTGGCTGACATTTGGTGAAAAACCTGTCACCAGCGTGCTTCATAGACATTCAAATATCACAGAAATGCATCTCCAAAATAGCAAAATGCCTTCTTATTAAGCCCTCAGCACATCCTTGCTCATTCTGCCTTTCTTCTGCTTTCCTGTCATCACCGCAGCGCTTCCCCGTCCTCCGTCTGCTCGCTCTCTTTCATATCCCAGACTAATTAGAAACATTTTTGCCAGCATCTTACATCTGAAGACGAGAACAAACAGTTTGTTTTCCCCCTTGTCTGGCGGTTTGCTAGGGAGGAACAAAGCAACCCTGTTATTCCTTCATTGTAAAAAAAATCTATAAAATCTGTTCTTTTCCATACCTGTAGCTACATGAACCCTGCGGTGACTGGACACACAAGGGTGGGGAAGGGGGCATGGGAAAAGCGTGTTGTTTGAATAGAGAAGCTATTGCCAAGCTAAATATAAACACTGACCCACCAACTGAAATGTAAAAACCGCTGCTAATTGCACTCCGGGCTTGGAGCGCAAAGCCAGTGGGTGGTTCAAAGCTGCGATTCAAGCGGACTGGCCCAGCCCTGAACGTGGGCGACGGAGTGCCCCGCCGTGAAAGTGGAGCATTGTCCTCGGGACGCAGAGAGCGCGAGGGAGGGGAGAGTCTGGGGGACAGCTCGTCTGGTCAGTGTCTCCTGAGGTCTGTGCAGCCGGGGTGGACAATATGTCCTGCATGTCTTCAAGAAAGTCTCGAAGAAACGGGGAATTCTTCTGTGATGAGACTTTGCAGCAGGTGTTCGCTCAGCTCGTACACAAACAGATTTATTTTTGGGGCCTACAGTAAACGCTCCGGAAACACAGGGCCACGCTCTGTTTTGTGGCAACACAAACATTGGCACTTCTTCTGCTGCTTTCTCTGCATCTTATCCTCCGCAGGCAGACAGACGCACTTCCTCCAAACGGGCCCAAAATAGGGGCGCATGTGCTATTTTAGTGCCGCGGTTGGCGTAACCATCTCATCGCAGTTCCTCTTTTACAGTTGTTGACAGTGGAGGCTTCAGTGAGGCATGACGCGTCCTAGTTTCACTCTTTTCAGTCTAATTGGCCCTTTTTTTAGCCTGCGAGACTAAAAATATCTTTTTCAAGAGGTTTCTAAGCAAGCAAAATCACGAAAAACAAACAGTAAAATACAAGGATGACAATCGCAGGAGGAAGAATAGAAGTAGTTTCCTGCTTCAGCTGCGATTCCAAGCTTCATATTTTAATCTGAAACAGCTTCAGTACAAAGAAGGACTAGATCCAGTTTGGTGATGCAGTGGTGGAGCTCAGGGCCAGAGCCGTGCTGTCGTTCGCTTGTAACTGGACCCAATCGCTTGTTATATAAGATTGATGTCGTGTCAGGAGCTGCAGCAGATTGACGGCCCACATTTCAGAGCCCGGTGTCCAACATGTTTTTGCGCTGGAATCCGGACGGGTGGCCAAAACGCCGGCGACTGAGAACAAGTCCTGCCTCATTTGAACTCAGCGTCGGCTCTCTCCAGTGCAACAACCACAATCCTCAAACCCCCCGAAGCCTCCATTTTGTCTCTTTCAGCTTTCACGTTCACTTAAATTTCTTGTCTTTGTCTCAATGAGCGAGCGGTGATTTATGTTAAATTGCTGAACCCTGCTGAGTACGGAGCTGCTGTTACAGCAACATATTTCATATCGCACATTTAGTGGATATTAGCACCAGAGCAGGGTCCAAAGAAAATAGGCATTTTATTATAGAGCAGCTGGATGTTTCTCGTGTTGATGAGTCATCCCTTTTTTCCTGCTTTTTTGTGAATATTTTCGGTGGGGTGGGAGAGCTCGGGCCCAGACACAGAGTCTCATTGATGAGAGTGTTTGTTTGGCAGCGGGTATCCTAGCCACAAACCCACTCACTCACACACACTTTCAGGACGGTTGGAATGTGTGTTTACTCATTTAGCTTCTCCTTCTTCTTCTCTCAGTTCCAACAATAAAGACGGAGCCACATGACGACTACGACGCCCCTCTGGTGTGCAGCCAGCACGGCCCCGGCCTGTCCTTGCACCCAAAGCCGTATTTCCCCCCTCAGGTCATGACCCCGATGATGACCTCTGACCTCAGGCCGTGCTTGGTGGGCGGGGCTTACTCTGTCAGCCAGCAAAGATTGGCAGCCAAGCCCTCCTCGCTGCCCTCCTCGTCCTCTCCGAGCACCAGCCCCAAACTGCACGACCTGTCGCCGTCACCCTTCTCCAAGTGCCTCCCTGCCGGCCCAGCAGTGCAACACCCGGGCCAGCAGTCCCCCATCCCGCACGTCTCCATCATCCAGGAGACGCCCGGGCGCTACCAGCCTGGCCTCTATCCACCCAGCAGCTCCTCCTCCTCCCCGACCTCACAGCCCTCCACCCCGACTGACGCCCCCTTCTCTCCAAGCCACTGCATGACACCAGTGCCGCCGGCCAGCGGCAGCGCCAGCCCGGGAGCTCAGCAGCACCCCAAGGCGCCAGAGAGGGGGCGCGCCTCCCTTCAGGAGGACGGCAGCCCCCCAGCGCTCGCTGTCAGCATCAAACAAGAACCACAGGAGCTGGACCAGATGTACCTTGATGATGGTGAGGGAAAAGTTTTATTATTATACCAAATGATGCTTTCTAATCCAGCGCATGGAAAAAATTATAAAGCGAGCAACCCGTCCAACCCCCTAATTAACTAAACAAAAAGGTTTTTATGGTCCTCCAACATATAATGACCATAATATATCTGCAGGTGCAGATAGGATTTCAGATCAATATCGTGTGACTCACCGATCACTTCGCCAGCAGCTGAATGTTTTGGCCGTCCAAAGTCTGTTTGTCTTGGATCTCCTCAGTGGTTGTCATTTAAAGGAACAGTTCAACATTTTGCAGAAAGATTTATTTGCTTTCTTGTGGATAGAAGAGAACCTTGATACCACTTTCAAGCCTGTACAGTAAATATAAAGCTACCGCAAGTAGCGGATTAGCTTAGCTTAGCATAAAGACTGGAAACAAGGGGAAACAGCTAGCCTGGCTCTGACCAAAGGTAAAAAAAAATCGGTCTACCGGCACCTCTAAAGCTCACTCATTACCACATTTTACCTCCTTTATTTAAGCCTCACTAAATCAAAATATAAAAGTGATGGAGGGTCGTGTGCCGGACAATTTCTTCAGCAAGAAACCAACAAGTGTTTTTCCCAAATGTTATTCTCAATGCAGGACAAGCAAACATTGCGACACATTTTACCTGGAAAGGATGAAAAATAAACATGTTTTCAAGCTAAAAATTCCCAAGTTATTCCGCCTCTTCAGGAAGCATTGGGTAGCATGCTGACCGCTGCAAGAGGAGTAGATTGGGGAGTGGTGACTTCACCAAAAGCTTTTGCAAGCCTTACTGTACTTGACTAGTGGACCTGCATGTTTTAATATCTGTCAGCTTTCTTCATCGTCTAACTTCTGAGGTAATTAGATCAAAGAAGCCCGGTGGTCTAGTATTTGATATATATGGCTTAAAGTGCTGAATGAGACAAGCCCGCCTGAAGCTCGCTGATATAATAAATACAGTTTTTGTGACCCACTTTATTTATCTCGCAGAGAGCAGGGTTTAGGAGCGCAAACTTCATGATCTCACTGCTCTGGCCCTCTGCGCTCACCGCTGAGGTTCAGGAGGCCGTGCGCTCTCGGCTGCAGTGATTGGAAATAAATTGGATAAATGGGCTTCCTCGAGGCAAAAAGAAACTGGCTGTGCGCTTGCCCTGCAGAGGATGGAGAAACACTAAGCAGCAGCTATCAGCGGACAGAGCAGCCGGCTTTGATCCCTCACCAGAGCGCCTGCTGAACGGTCTGGCCGAGCTTCCTGGCGGTGGCGGCTGAAACGCCGCTGCAGACCGTAGGACTCAGACTGCTCCCATGCCACTTCCTCCGAGCAGTCTGGGTAAATACATTAACACTTGTTAACCCTGTCTGCGGGGATACTTGGCTGGCTGCAGCTAAAGACTTGATTTGTAATTACGCTCTCTCTGGTGCCACCGCTGCTCGTGTCTCCTGAGGATTTCTCGTTTCAAACCAGGTGTAGTTAAAGTTTTTAAATAAAATCAGAGTTTCACCATGACTGTAATGGATGTTTCTGAGGAGCCGGGAATCCAATTACACTTGTTTTCACTGGCAAATTGAAGGAAATTTTACTAAGCATTCCAAAGTTAATGTGGCTTCTCACTTCATTAAAACCTTTGGCAGAGTTTGATACGACTCCTCGCTTTATGGCCTCGCTCAGGTGTGGTGTTACTGTAATTTCATGTCAGCCGTGCTCGTTAAAGCTCAAACTACGACATCTGAGCCTTTTAGGGAGCTGAGACACCGACTGTCTCCGCAAGCATTCAGTGAAAATAGGATCCTGAGTGTGTTTGATCTGTACATTACGGCCAGAAGTCAAGATTACTCATTATTTATTTAATGTAGAGCAGTTTGATTTAATTTCAGAACAATTTAACACAAGTGATTTAAGTGAATAGCTCAAACACATGAATCTTTAACCACTTTTCCTGTTCAACAACCACAGTACACTTCACTTCTACATGAAAGTAACACAGTCAGGTGTTTTTGATCTCCCTGCCGAGCTTTGTTGTTGTCTGCAATCAGAGCTGATATCTTTTCCCTGTTTGTTCAGCCCTCTCGTATTCATCAGGATCCCCCTGTTAGACTTTTTTTTTTTCGTTTGCACCGTCCCCTGAGAGGTCACAAACATGTCTGCTCATGGAAAGTCTGAATCATGCTGTCTGGCCCCGAGCCGGGGCTATAGGCTGCAGGGTGCGCAGTCTGAACTCCGGCGCTGTGAGGCCGAGGGAGATGGAGGCCGGCCACGCTGCCATAAAACTTGCTGACTGAGAGGTTTGCATGCTTCCCTTTGGCTCGGTGAGAGTCTGGAAGAGGCGGCCAAAGCCATACGTTATGCTGCACAGTAGTGTGCCGAAGACCTTTGTCAGCGGTGAGGTAACATGAGTAAAACGTGCATTTTGAAGTCAGATCTGAGCCAAATAGCATTACGAAATGCTTTTTTTATGGTGTGTTGTGGCCTTGTTAGATGTCAGGACAGCACAATTGATGACCAGAGACTTTTGATGATCATAGGAAAAGAATTTGAGTGAACTTGTGACTAATATCTGACTGAAGACTGTCTGATTTTAAGAGTAAACTCAAGTGCTCCTTCAAATCACTTGCAGCCACAGCTTGCAGAAAGAAGCAATAATTATCATTAGTTTACATGAAGCATTTTCACTCCGACTTCTTTATTAATTTACGCTTTGCACAGTACATTTGGAGGAAACGTATCACGGCTTTATCACATATCCATCAACATCCACATCTGCTGTGTGTTACTCGTTGCCAGTTACAGTTACTGATGCATTTCTAAATGCACACAGTGGCCAGAAAAGAGAAAAAAGTGATGTAATGCAATGCAGCAGCACTGTGATTAAAAACACGCTTACATGAAAAGTTTGTGTGAAAACCACTTTCCTTCACGTTCCTCCTTCAGGTGTTGGTGTGCTGACTTTGTGGTGGTCTTGCAGACGACTGAATTAAAAGTAATGTAGTGTTTCTAATATTCTGTCCACCTGATTATAATATATGGAGGAGCATAAGTATTAGAAACGCTTTACAGTATAATGAAATCCAATACAACGGCCAGTTTAACTTCATCAGACTGCAGATAAACAGTGTAACAGAGGCAGAAGCAATGCAGCAGATGTAATGTATGTGCACAGGGCGTCCAGCTGGAGCTAATTTGCATTTAAATTCACGTTAAAGCAACTGACAAACAAATGGATATCTAAGATAAAACAACAGAGCAGATAAAAGAGTGCGTGTGCATGTATATCCAGGTGTATAGAGCGTGTATGTAAACAGCTGGTATGTGAACGTGTGAGGACGTCTTCTGCAAAGAGGTTTCCATTCTTCTGGTCCTGTGTTCGAGAGAACAATGGCACTGTGTGCTATTTCGCTGACGTCTTCTCTCTTTCTATTATTTTATTTTCTTGAGGCCTACAAACTGCTTTTGTCCAGACATTTACTTTTTAAATAATACCTGGGGTCAAACAGAAATTGGCAGAATCTGTGCTGAACTACAGAGCCGCTCTGTGGGACCAACAGTAACCCAGTAGGAGCCTCATCATGTGGGCCAAGAACATCTCGTGGCTTGTGGCCTGGGCTTGACGTGGCAGTAAACGGGGGTGGGATTTGTGGTGTTTTCTGCCCCCCTCCCATCTTTTTTCTCTCATTGTCTCAGCTCTGGTCCCTCAGCTAATTTATTTGAATATCTGGCCGGCTGATCGGTTCCACTGCAGCATTGTGTTATTACAGGCTGGATCGCGTTGACGCGTTTCAGCCCTTAATGAGGCAAACAGTGCTGTCCTGCTAATTGTTTGGGAGTTCCTCGCTCGTTGGGGGGTTTCCTGGTCGGAGAGCTGGGCTGTATCAGTCGGCTCCAGCTGCTGTGGACCTCCATGGGACAGGAAAGCAGTTCCTGGATTACTTCATATCAAACCCCACCTTCCTCGCTCTTGAATAACCAAAGCGTTTGAGATAAATCAACTGACTAACATTGCAGTGCTTTGTGTTACATTAACAGCAGTGCAGTGAGGTTAATCAGAGAGGTTTGTCTGTTTTATGCCACTGCATTACATGCATGATTAATACAGAGTAATCCTGTTATATGAGTGACCATGAATGATGTACGTACAGCGTCCTGCATATTCAGAGTTTTTCCACTCAGCCTATGTGCCTCAGTTAATTCTTGACTTTGGAACCAGCAGTTGAGAAACCACAAGGTCCATGTGGTGAGCTTTCAGTCCTATCACATGATCTTCCTCAGCAGATGGGATCAGAGATGTTCAAATTTCAGCTTTTCTGAGCTTTTCAAAGACTTTTCCTCCACATGGACTTAAAAGCCGAAGTCCATTCTTGACATTGAACAGCAGCAGCTGAGGAAACAGTCTCACCACAAGGTCCATTTAGTCGCTGTTCTGGAGCTTTTGATCAGGATCAGAATCAGACTTGGCTTCATGGGCCAAGTATGTGTGCACAGAAAAGGAATTTGACTCCGATTTATACAAAAAAAAACCCTGACTGAACAATAAGCCGTGCATATATATGAAATAAACAGTTTAGATGAAGAATAATGTTGCAATAAACATTATATACAATGAGGTTTACAATGTGCAGGTATTTATTTTGATCATATCAGTAATGAACTTCAGTTTCTGAGCCAACGGACAATCCCATCACACCTGGGCCGACTCCACCTGCTGATGAAGACCACGTCATATGACGGAAACCTCCAGAACAGCTACTTAATGGACCTCGAGGCTTTCTCAGCTGTTTTTAGTACTTTTCCTTCAAATCGGTATTTATTTATTTTGCAAAAATATTGATCCCTGCCATGCCTGAACATCCTCAGCGTCATGTATAATGTAAAAAAATGTAAAAAATGTCTTATATTTTTTTTCCTGAATGAGGCCGGAGAGCGCAGAGCTTTTCACCGTCTGCTGATGGTAGCTCATCGAAATCGATGTGGCCAGAGAGCACATGACACAGATGTCACACTGGTGCTGGGCCTATTTTTAGGACTTTGTTGTAAACACACTTAGAGATCAATAGATTGACTTTTTTTTTTTTTCAATTAGATCCTCCACATCAAATGTGACGGCACAATGAAAAGTGGGCCATGGCAACTGACACATAAACAGTGAATGTTGTGGCCTCTGTGGGGCAAAAGATAAAGTTTTACAGCCCGGCCTTCTTTGTTTTATATCATAAAAGCTACTGAATTATGTCTGTTAACCTTTTCATTATCAGGTGAAAGCTATTCCACCACATATGGCACACGATGGTTCGTAAGGAAAAATGTCTGAACGCCGTAATTCACCTGCGATTTTGATAGTTTGACGCGATGTGGAGGTCTGACGGTGTCTTGATGTCGGCGTCCGGGCTCGATGTGTCGGTGCAGTAACTTCCCCTTGAGGTTTGAACTCAAAGATTATATCCTTCCACCTCCAGATGCGCAGAAGGTCAAAGCCAGATCAAATAGAAGAGAGGAGGTCAGTCAGTTCAGTCTGGGCCGGGAAGAGCACACATGGCAGCGGAACGACACGCTGTAGGAGGGTGGAGACGAGGTTTGAGTGTTTATTTCTTCTGGTTCAGCTATGTCTTTTGGTAATATTGGTCATATTCTCATATTCACATGGCTGGTGGCAGCATGCTGTCACGATGATGAGCTATGTCAGAAAGCATCTTGCATTACCGTACACACAGAAAGACAGGCCATTGTAATCGACTGGTAGCGTAACGAGTTGCTGCTGATCCGGATGAGGGTGAAGCTGAAGTCTGGGCAGTTTAGGTTTAATTCACGCAGGTCAAGCCTCATTTAGGGAGGAGAGTTCATTCTCTATGAATATTGAACAGATGGGTTTAGCATGGTGTTATCCATGGTGTATTACACAGCTAAAATAAAGGTCAAAAACAGTGGCCTAGCATGCATTAACCCATTAAAATGGCAAGTTTTTGGGTTCATTTTTCTACTTTCCAAACGTCTTATGTTTCAGTAAACGAGCGACATCATCAGGGTTATTTGCTCAGACCCGAGAACGCTCCATCTTGTACCACAGAGGACTTTATACAACTGTTTTCACAGGCCGAGACGCCCTCATGACGAGTAAACTGAGCTTCATGCGTAAAATTGGTGCATTGTCCCTTTAAGAATAAACTTTTGCACGCAGGCGATGAGCTTGTCCTTTTTCGGCCCTCTGCTAAATCAAGAGGAAGTGATTTAGAGCACCTGAATGTCTTGACGAGTACCTTCCACGCTGCCAGGTTCCTCTCAGAGCCGGGCTGCCTCGACTCTCACCCCGTCCTCATCGCGGTTTAATAGCTTCAGTGTGTCCATGTGTTCCTGTGACACGCTCCTGTGAGAGCGCTGCCGTTCTGCAGTTATCAAACCTCTCATGAGATCTTCCCGTTCCTTTATTAATCCCAGTCAATCAGCGAGCCAAGCACATTAACCTCACGTCTAGACGAGAGCAACGTATCACTCTGTGCTCTGTAATTGTAAACAGACTCAGTCAGAATTTAGGGTTTTACTACTTTAAGGTGATTATGACACATTTATATGCTGTATTTTTTTTATTCTTATCATGGCCGCCATCTGTTTCCAAACAGCTGAAGATTTTTCTTTGTGCAGAGCTGTTGCGAGGCACGTTACATCCCGTCATCTCTCTCGTGATAGGAAGTGAGTGGTAGTTCTGGTAGGAAGTGGCTGTGCCAGTGCCAGGTCACCGAGGGAGGGGCTGCTCTGCTGCCTTGTGATGAAAATAAATGTTCTTTTATAAAAAAAAAAAAAACACAATTATAATAATTCCATTGTGTGGAGGGGAATCTCAGGTTTCCAGGCTGCTTTTCCAGCGTCCAGTCAGTCAAAGGGAATTCCTCCCCCGGCCTGCTGGCTCGGGTTCTCGGGGGCCGGCTCCAAGGGTGTTCCCCTTCCCCTCGCACATTTTTCATCCTTGTGAGAGCTCAGAGCGGGCCCTGATCCTGAACCCGGAGGCTGAATGAGAAAGCGAGAAGCTGATTAGAGAGAGAAGAACTGTGGAGACGACAAATGAGCTCGTAGATAAGAACCGTAAACGCTGATGAAAAATGAACTCATTTAAATCCCCTGTAAGCGAGGGGAAAGAATGAGTGATTTGTCCTTTCCTCTGTTATCGGCACATCGATATCTGCATGTTTTCCTGCTTTAGCTTCAGTTAGCCGGCTGCGTTGCTCCAGGATCATCCCCCCGCCGTCAGCCAAAGTACACAGCTGATAAAAAGAGATAAACAAGTGCACCTGGATCCTTCAGAGACAGCAGGAGGTTGCATCATCTCTCTTGATAAAAAAAAAAAAAAAAGGTCTGGGGATCTCAGATATAGAGTGATTCTATTAGGTTGACTCAGAGGAAATAACAGGTGCTGCAGAGCTCAGTGAATTGTATTCACAGTGGCTGAAAATGGCACCTTAAAGCTGCACTAATTATGCTAACATCTGAACCCTGCAGTTCCCCTCAACTCTACGGAGCATTTTAACATCTTCCATCTTCAATCTTTTCCTGTTTTGGTTCACTCTCTCCACGTTCGTCCGCAGCATTCAGGAAGCTATTTTCTGCCAAAAGATCTCACTAAATGCTGCGTGCCCAGCGCCAAATGGTTAGCAGACACACTTAGCGGTTAGCAGGTGAACACAGTGGAGCATTTAGCAACTAAAGAGCCAGAAGTTTCCCTCAGGAGACCAAAACAGAGCTAAAAGAAGAGTGAATGTTGGGCTTCAGACGCTAATTCTGCTCTAAATGTCTGCTACATGTGTAGATTAGCAACCATTTGCTAACGTTTTAGCCAAATTGGCTTTGTAGGGTTTGGTCGGTGTTGTGTTTACAGCTTGTTCCTCTGCCAAAATATCAACATGTGCAAGTTTAAGCTATTTCTAAAGGCCCTGAAAACTGGTTTGCTTAAAGCACAACATTAAATATTCACGTATAATGAGCTGAACTTCTGCAGGACTGTGCGGGTGTGGCCATCAGATTTTAATTCAAATGGTTTTCAATTCTGATTGGTGCAAGAAAATGTGACATCGCCGGAGTCCCGCCCTCACCAAACCTGTGAGAAAAACATACAGAAATCTGTTATGTGACGCAGCTGAAACTGTTTCAGCATCAGCAGAAAATGTCAGATCATGAGCAAGAAGCTAATCGAGAAAACAGGTTTTCAGGGTCTACATGTAACGTTGCACTGTACATGCACGCACTCAGCATGGTGGTCGTCTGACTCTCTGACCGTCCTCTCCTCTTCTTTCCTTTGCAGTCAATGAGATCATCAGGAACGACCTGTCAAGCATCTCCGTCCACAGCCACGCGTAGCTTCCCGTCGACACCAAAACTGACACAGGAAACCAAAAGAAAGGGAAACACCAAACAGAATTTGACTTTATGCTTTTCATGCTCGGACTACAGCATGCAGGAAGCAGGAAAAGGAAGTGCAAGGAGAACAAATGTAAATTTATTGTCCAGATGACCAGGGTCCAACGTGTGCCTTGTTTTTTCATATATAATGCCTTTACACAGAAATTATCCAAGGAAGACATCACATGACTGACTTTTTTAAGACATGTAAATTGAATATGTAGCAACCAAACCTGCCACCACCAACTCCCATGACTAAGTATGCTTTTAGAGGACCAAAAATTGTTTTTTATGTCTTTTTTGCTGCAGTTTGTAAATGATTCAGTGCCTATGAGTTATGCCATTTGTATATACAGTATCTGCAGCGCTTCACTTTGCATATCTGGCTTTACAGACAGACAGTTTAGATGAGAAGTGCCTTTTTGACTGGAAGCAGAAAAATGTGGCTTCACGCGCTCAAAATTCAACATTCAAAGCGTGATGATGTAGCTTTTGCTGAATAATGTGGCCACGAGTGGCAAAAATGGGATAATGTTGAATGTTAAAAGACAGTGTAGCACAAATAGAGAATTGCCATAAAGTCAGCAAACTGACTGAGCAGCGTCCGTTACAACCATCAAAAGTTTACCAACATCACTGGTCATACCTGAGCAGGTAAGGCTGAAGCCAACGACAGGGTGCTGAATCCATCAGGAGTGTTTTTGAAAGTCTCACTTTAGATCATATTTGGTTAGCGTCTGTGTGGGCATTTGTTCAGACAAATAAAGATTAATCAAATTGAATGCGTCCACCAACACCACCAATAAGCATTAACCACTGAACCTGTGGCGTTAATGTAGTTATTCCATTAAGACAATCGTCAGCTGAAGTCATGCAACAATGGCAAAACCTTCCGGATAAATCACCCAAGCCTCAGATGTCTTCAAGCACACTCTGCCACAGAATAGTCGCTTCTGAACTAGAAACGCTAAAGACTTGAAAGTAACTTTGGGGTGAACAGGTTTGAGTTGTATCGAAGGAGAAATCATCTCAGTTTTGACAAAGCTTGACTTTTATTATTCCCTGGAAGCTATGCAACATGCAGGCAGCGTTAGTCTCCCAAAGAATGTAAACATTCGCCGTCGTAGCTGCGGTCTCTAATCCGACAGGCAACGACGGTGAACAGCAATACAAATATACAACTTCTTTAATGTTTTTGTATTTTCATATTTATTCTCGTAGCATGTGCTCTGTTTATTCATGTTTATCATACGGCTTCTTTTTACACGCTTACCTACATACTGTGGTTTATCTGCTAGCTTGTTTGCGCTCTTATAGCCAAGCTGAGCGGGCTTACACACACTTGTTCCCAGTTTTATGTGTATTTATGAGTCTTAATCCTTGTAACTGAAAGGCATGACACAAGCCATACTGAAATGTTTACTGAGGAGGTTATTGTTAGTCCACGACTCATATTTCTGCTTTATGACCTATGTTGTGCATTTGTCAATAAATAAGCCTTCATCTCTTCCATCTGAATGATCTGTGTCTCATGGGACATGAAATCAGTCCATAGATAGACAGGAGCAGTGATAAGACACTTCTTGTGGACAAGCTGCATGATTTCACCGTTAATACCAGTAGTTTTGCATCTTATGATGTCACATAAAAGTGAGTCGGCTGATTGATCTTCTTATCCTGCATAAATAAATGAAAACCAAAAGCCAGAATGAGGTAGTACTGCAGTAAAAATACATCAAAACATATAAAACAAGCTTTTGAAAGTGTTCACCAAAGCGGTTTGTGGGCTTTTTTCTTAAGAGAAATCTGGATTACAGACAATTCTGCTGTTTACTAACGTGATGTTATGGGATATTTTCAGCTGTTTGGAGCTGCTGCAGCGTTGGTGCAGCTTAAACCTTAATTTAAGTCGACTGAATGCTATTGTTAGTTATTCACACTCAGAGACAGATGTCAAATAGAGCTTTGGATTTTGTATACAAGTGTGCTCGATGTTTAAGTCCACCCTTCAGAACTCAACGCTTGTTGCACAATATCATGTAAGAAAAGAAAGACATGAGGAAACAGTGTGCAGAGAGCAGCAGGAATCTCTAAATAAAACAGTGATCACCAAAATGTACATGTGGTGCAAACATACACGAAGCAACCAAACAACAGCAAAGAGAGAAGCAGTGCTCCAAAATGTGATATATCACCAGGAGAAAAACTCCTCCTCTACTTTCTGCATGTTTCCGCCGTGGCTGTGAAGCACAAATCAGCCTCACAACCATTAAAAGCACAAACAGCTTCTTCCCTGCATCCACAGGGCTCACGCTCTCACACTGTGGGTCCACATCAGTGTTTCATGACAGCTAAAAACCTCACACATCTTCATGATCGATAGCTGCATCAGAAGCAGAACATCTGCTGCTTCACGGCCCTTTTTTCGGGTTATGTAATGTTGCTCTTGCAGGCGGCTCTGCAGGGTTTGTTCGCTGTGTTGCACTGACACCGTGTGGTCCGCGTGATTTCTGCCGGATTTCACACTTGAATGCGTGAATCTCAGCGCCGACTAACAGTTCAGATTGTTGGTGTCTGTTCTTTTTTTGTGTGTCACAGTCTCACCTTCACTGACGCCTCCTGTTATGAAAATCAGGACTGACAGTTTGTTGTTTTTGCTTGGCTGCCTCGCGCCTGTCGCACGTCTTTTAGGAAAACCAGGTGTTATTTTTATTCAATCAGTGGATTATTCTGCTGGTCATTCTTTGATAACACCTGGTCTGAATACACCTGGTAAGTGCTGACTTCATGGCTGGTAAATTCTATATGATTGTAGGCATAATTGACCTGATTTAGACGGAATTGAAGATGGTTAATATCAAGTTCTTTGTTTATTATATCTGCTATTATGTCATTATGTAAATTTAACTTTCAAAATTAAATGATAGATAAAAATAAAATCAAGATATCAAGACATAAAGATTAAAAAAAACAGAGAAATCTGCTGATTCAGTGATGCTAATTTAACTTTTTCAACTCAAAAAAAAAATTTTTGACCAATTTTTCTTAATTCTAATGCAGTGATCTGCCTTATTCTGCATAGTTTTATGATACTAATACATTGATTTGTCTTTAAATAACTTTATTTTTTAAAAAAGCTTGAATTGAATTGCACAGGTGTGTTTTTATTACATTCTAGAGTAGAAAGAGTCAAATTGCTTAAAATACACAGCAGTAATAAAACAGCTGCAGGCATGAAGGAATCAGACAATGCTGATGAATGTTATTTATGTAAAATCAGATCATATCCATTTTTAAATCTCCATCAGCAGCTTCTCTCTGATGGTTTGTTTCTTTCAGCTCTGCACAGCAGTCTGGAATAAGATGGAGAATTCATTCAGCAACGTCTCTCTCAACTCCAGCGAACCTCAGCTCTGTGAGCTTGGACAGCTCTACTTCACGGTTCTCTCGCTGATGGACGTCATTCCTCTGGTCCTGGGACAACCTGTGATCATCAGACTTCTGTCGATCACCTTCACATCCAAGAAGGCGACAGATATCCTGAATTTTAACTTAGCTCTCTTCCACAACTTGCAGTACTTGATTTCCCTCGTGCATTTGAGTGTGCTATTACTGCAGCAGAAGTTTCAGAAGGATATACTCAGGTTTCTGCTCGTGTACGCACAAATTGGAGGGCCGATGAGCTTGTCTTTTATCTGCATGGAGAGATACATCGCCGTGATTCACCCCACGTCATACCCTCTGCTGAAGAAATACAGGTTCAGGGAGGTTTGTGTTGCCTCAGTGTGGCTGTTCTCTGTGCCCCTTGCTTTGACAAACTTGGTTATAAAGGCTCTCTCCCCTCTCAAAAAGGCAGTAGCAAAAAGCATCCCATGCCTCATGTTGGTGGTCATGATTGCAATGATGGTGCGGTCCAGCGTCACCGTTGCTTTGGCGCTGAGGAGGTCCAGCCCAGGGAGAGACGAGATGCATCCTGTCAAGAGGAGAGCCTTTAAAACCGTCTGTGCCACCTCAGCCATGGTTTTTATTTTCTACATTCCGGTTTCGTTACTGCAAATGGTCGAGTTTGTGGATGTAAATAAGTTTGACTGTCTAGTTACACCTCTGTGTATGCTGCTGATGTCTGTTGCAAGTGTTGTGCATCCACTGTTATATCTCTCCACCCATGGGAAGTTGTTTACTTGCTTAAAAGTGAGAGAGAAAGATTAGATTTTTAGCAGAGTTAAACTAATTTACCTGCATGCAAACTGTGCAAACGTACATAAAATCATTGCTAAGAAACAGCAGTCATGGTAGATGGTAGAAATCTAGTAATCTAGACTCTGGAGCAAACTTTAGTTAGCTGGAGAAATGCAAAGTGGACGGAGAAATAATCTCATTGTTTGTGGGAAACGTTAAAATAAGGAGTCATGGCACTTTCATGACCGAATTATTCATCAGACTGGTTTCTGTCTCCAATGCCAGAATGGAAATTATTATGGAAAATAGGCCGATGCATGATACGATCATATGATAACATGAAAATACTATGTAAATTTTTTTTTTTTTTTGTATTGTACTGTCTGGATGTGGTGATGGCAATACTGAAATAATGTTTTATTTGTGTGATTTATATGTTAGAAAATCTTACATTTTACAGGCAGAAAAAGAAGAGAATTTGATGGTTTCAGGCTGAGCTGCAAACACGACACCAGACTTTGTCCTCAGGTTTAATATTCACCATGTGGCCATAACTATGTGGACACCCCCTGTCTTCATACTTTTGTGTATACCATTAATCATGAGGCTGCCTTTGATGTTTGAGTCCTTTCTGTACAATTAAAGAAAATCTTGTTGGCACAGCACCCAGTTACATCTTAGACAATACTTTGCTTCTGAATTTGTGGTAACAGCTTGGTGACGGCCCTGCTGTGTTTAAATATGATGTCCTGTGACAAAGCCAGGCCCAGACATGTTGTCGCCCAACATCATACCGTTAGTGCTCTTGTGGCTGAATTTAATCAAATCCCTGCAGCCAAGAGGAGTGGAGGCTGTTAAGGCAGCAGAATAATGCCCAAGGTTTTAGAGTGAGATGCTCAACAGTTACATGTAGGTGTAATATTTGAGCGTCCACATACTTTTGGCCCTCTGTTCAGCTTGGTGATGTCACCAACTATCAAACAACAAACCAAAAAATGTTGTCCTGATTTAACAAAGCTAATTGGAGAGTGAGGCAAAAGTCAAAGAAGAAGAAGAAGAAGAAGAAGAAGAAGAAGAAGAAGAAGAAGAAGAAGAAGAAAACACCTGTGTGGGTCGACTAAAGGTTTGTAGAGGCTTTAAAAAGCATCTATTTCAATATATGGACATGTGTATCTGCTGTGTAATCCCCCCAAAAATGTCACTTTTGATTTAATTTATTTAATAGCTTTAATTTTAATTATTCATGACTGATGTTGCATTCAGAAAAATCAGTCAAACGTATGTTGCCTGTTTGTCCAGTTTGTGTCCAGTCAGGTCTGCATATGAAGACAACAGGCGCATTACGTTCCTTTAGTCATGCTGGGATTATATCTTTATCGCGTAATGTCACATCATACAGCAAACAACATGACTGAGAGGGCATGTAAATAAAGAAACAACCATGTGACTGCAGGATTGTTATTTTACAAATCATTTATTTCAACACAACTTACACACACGTGTTTTCCTACAAGCTGCTCGGGTGTACCAGATGCTTTCAGTCAGAACAGAAAGATATGTGGCACTTTGAGCAAAATACAACAAGTTGAACCTAAATTTAGACTTACAAATGAGTGACGTTTAGTAGAGTGAAACTTCAAGCTTGAACCATCACTGGTCCAAGCAGCTTTAACACCACCTCCATCATGCCAGCGCCAAAAAAAACTCCGTGTCAGCCAGCCGAAATGGCTCCCTCTTCACCTGCGTCATGCGCTGAACTTATCTTCCCGCCTCCAGACATTTGCACTGAGACTGTCTCTTGCTGGCTCCACTCATTGCTCTGTTTATGCTCTCACATACTAATGCATATTATACTGCTGTCTACACTGACCTATAGCGTATGCACCATATTCATATCCAGCTGTTTATTCCGTATTCCGTGCACTCAAGTGCCTAATGAAACTGCTGCATGTGCTGTATGTACAATGTCTGTTCACTGCACCCTGCTTACACTGTTAATACTGTTCATATTATATTTGTTATTTATATTTCTCTATACATATGTACATCCCTCTGCACTTTCCTGCAGTTTGCACTTCTCTTTAGATGTTCAGCCACTTTTCATTGACTCACTACTTGAACATGCAATGACAACAAAAGTTAAATCTAATATTTTTGGAGTAAGTTCACTTTTATACATTTTCCTCTTGCGTTTTTATTTTCATTAGCTGGTGATGTTGTTATTGCTTGTCTATTTGCCAGTTCAGCTGACTTTTGTTCCTGGCTTAAGCTAAAAAAAGGCGATGAATTGTTTTATCCCTGATAGTTGCCCCTCTGCATATATAGCATGCACATGCTGCTGTCAAGGTGGATTTAAAGGACCCAAGACTGGCTCATCTGTCGACAGCATTCACAGTTTTTATCCTGTGTGAAGCAGCATGGCCAGGAGGGCTACATTATAACTAGCTCGTCTGTTGTAGTTCATATCTTTGTGGTTTGCTTTTCATGCAACAAGAGGAAATTATGTAAATAAATCAAGATAGAAAATAAGAATGAATATCTTCCTGCTCCTGAAACCCATCAGGCCTTTGCTGTATCTGCCCCCAGTCTCATCGGGGTGAGCTCTTCATTCAGGGGCATTTTGTGTTGCAGGGGTCCCCTGATGAAAAGTAGTTGTACACACTGACCAGTGGAAACATGGTCACGGCTCCCAGCAGGGAGCCCAGCTGCACTACGGCTCCGCACCACACGAGTGCGCTGTGGCCCTCGTCACGCAGGATCACCCCGATGATCACCTTCACATAGGACAGAGAGAGAATGAAGAGGATCCAGGCCAACACCTGTGGAGCAGAGGGAGGTGAGTTTGAAACTTGCTATTTATTTCTATATTGGACGTCTGTGTAGTGTTTCAGTACGTTCATTCATGTTTACACAATCGGAAGATAATTAAGTGAATGAAGCCTGACTGTGCACTCACAATGATGACTCCACCTGAGGTTTCATTCACCAGCAGCGGACATGGACTCATTGCTGCTATGCCCATTATATAAGCTCCAATCCCGCTGCCTGTCAGTGTCAGAGCTCCCATCAGCAGCAGAGATCTGTGAAGTGACAGCACACTTTTAAAACAGTCCAAAACAGAGAGCAAAATGAAATCATCATCCAGTCATCCATCAGCACTGTGAACTGTCAGAGACACAAACTGATGCCTGAAAAAGACCGTCTTTAAAATACCTTTGTCTTACTTCAGTTAAATCAGCATTTGTGGACAGCTGGGGTGTCGAGCTATTTATTTCTTAAGCAGCAGGAGCTTTGCTAGTTCCAGCTTTTCCATTGTTAGGATTTGCTGCTTTTGCTTGCCTCGTAGCCTTAAATGTAAACTGAATGACTTCAGGTTTTAGACTGTTGGTTGCACAAACAAGTAATGTGAATAAATCTAGAAATAAAGCAGGTTAATTGATAGTAGACAGTTGCTGCAGACCTGCCTGTGTGTTCGGAGAATGATGCTCCAACCAGTTTTCACTTCACCTCGATGAACACATTCTTGTCATTCAGGTTTTGCAATACAAATGTATGAGTTTGGCCTATTTATGAAGACGGGGGGTTGCACTCAGCAATGCACTGTTAAATATGTTCACTCAGTCATTTGCGTTACACAGAAAACATTCCAGGCTTTCATCAGTGTGGGCTAACAGACTCTCTCTTCTTTACACATGGACGTTGATATTTAGGATGACGCACCAGCTGGTCAGAGCGCAGAGTTTGGTCTACAGAAATAAAACTAACTTTGCTATAAATGCATATCTAACTGTGAGCCCTGTACTGCGTCTCGCCGTGAACCGCGATCAGAACATATCGTTACACTCCGCACACTGACCTTATAGGGAAGAACATGGCGATGAAGCAGGCCAGAGGGTTTGACAAGGCAGCCAGGGCGGCTGACAGGTGATAGGCGTTGTTCCCGTACGGCATGCATGAGTAGGACTGCACCGAGGGAAGCACCACGTTGCTCAGAGCGTTCACCCAGGCCAGGATCACAAAGATATAAAACACCTGCATCCAGCTGTAAGAGCCAGTGCCAAAGCTGCTCCTGCGCTTCTGGTTCATGCGTCTGAGGGGATCCATCATAGGCCTCTCCTCGACACACTTCCTTTTTGTGTGAGATTTCTCTTTCACCCCGTTGGTGTATCGACCGTCGGTGCGTTCCTTGGCCACAGATGGGTGGTAGTTCAGCAGCAGGAACGCCACCAGACACACCAGCATCATGGCACTGAGGAAGAAGAAAAACACCTCAGCTGAGAAGTTGGCTGGCTGATACTGGGCCAGGAGGTCAAAGGTCACAGAGCCGTTGGTGGAGTTCAGTGTATGATTCAGAAAGTGGGTGCTGTTTGTGCAGTGGACCATCCCAACCCCCTGGATCAGAGCCACTAGAGCAGGCAGCAGGCCGCTCACACCCTCCCCAATGTAGTAGGTAGTCAGGTACTGAGGCTTGAGACGCATCATGAAAGGCAGGAAGGTGACGGAGGAGGTGCAGTCAACAACAGAGAGGAAGAAAGTTAGGACGAGGAGGGCTACACTGCGAGGAACACCGGCTACAACGACGGTCTCTTTCCAGAAGAAACCCAGCAGGAAGCTCGCCATGGTACCCAGGCTGATGATCACGTATATGACAACCGTCTCATTGAGGGCGCCAGGCCTGAAGCGATGCATCAGGGTGACGAAGAGAGGCCCAACGTTGGCCATCTGGATGAGCACGGAGAGGTAAGAGGGCAGGTACCAGCCCTCTGGGATCCGGGGGACAATCAGGGGCAGCTCCACCCACAGGCCGTTGATGGAGACCCAGGAGCCCATCCCGAGCAGACACGCCAACAAGTGGGTGAGAAGGGACATGCTGGAGGTGTTTTTCTCTAGAAATGGACAAAAAGGGGTCTGTGAACATCATGACACCAAACATCAGCGGGCACCTTTAATTCCAAACCTGCTTATCAGCTGAACTCTGACCTTTGAGTCACTCCTGAATTTGAAACCCGCTGTTGTCATTTTTAGCTATGTTAGCATGCCGGTGTTAGCATTTAGCTTAAAATGACTGACTGCTACGTCTTTGTACAACCTCACAGAGCTGCCAGGATGGTTGTGGACTCTCAGTCTTGTCAACAATCTAACAGACTTTTTTAAAAGCTAAACAATGAAATTAAAGTGTCATTTCAGGCAGAGTGGCTGCAGACAATAGGTCCATGCTGTATAAAGGGACAGTTTATTATTCCATGCACACTGTTTCAATAAAATTTAATGCATTTAGGAGCTACTGGCTGTTGCTCAATGGAGCTCAATCTGGTAGTCTGTGGACCTCAAATTGCAAAAAAAAAATACAATTAACTGTGAAAATCCTCAGATTTTATTCTCAGCAGCAGAACTGAAAACTATTTTCTGTTGCGGAACTCTTAGTGTCTCCATGCAGAAGGAAGAAAACTGGCTGCATTGTTCATTGTTTACCAGAGTAAATAGACAATTTCGGGGTTTTTTCATGTAACGTTTCTGGAAAAAAAACTATAATTCATCACAAATTATAAGACAATAAAGCCTGTGTTCAGTTCGGTTAATTCAACTTTTAGTTACAGCAGCTCAACTGAACATGTAGGAGGTGAAACTAGTCAACAGGCAAGTGTAAAAAGTTTCTAAAAGTAAATGAATAATGAAAGAATTTCAAGGAAAAACCAAACCACCTTTTAATTAGTAGCAGAGTGGTATGAATCGGATGAGTATGTCAGGCTACACAGTCCTTTCGGGGTAAGATTTCTGCATTAAAACACCACAAAATAAAAGCATGTAGGCTCCATTTTGTTGCCAACATCTTCAAATCTCAGATTATACCAAATTAGTCTATAAGGAGAAATATTATTCCTGATTAATGCAAAAGCTGAGGGGCACACAAGGTTAACCATAAAGTTTAAGAGTTAAGACATGGTTTTAGGTGAAAGTTAGGGTTAATATTGGGTTATAATTAAGATAAGTGTCAGGGTTAGGCATGTAGTGGTCATAGTAAAGTGTGTTTGTTTGGCTGTTTCCTTCATTACTGAGGAGATGAAATGACAAGAATCCTCTGCTTAACTGCATCAGTGCAGCAGCAAAGAATGAGAAATGATAACAATGAGTAAAACTAGTTGAAAAAAGGCTTTACAAAACATCAAAGGTGAACTCACCATCTCAGATTAATGTGTGACCATGAGGACGAACCCCTCTGCCAACACTCGCTAAAGGTGCAGTGACATGTATGATTTATTCATACATGTGGTTAATGTTTGCTGTTTTCCTGAAGTGTCGTTAGCACCGAAATTTCTTCCAGATTTTCCGTCATGTGAGCCGAGACGTTAAAGGGTTAGAAAGTTGCATGCAAAGTGCCAGACTTCATCCAGGGCATTTATTTTCATTTGATCGCAGGGAGGGTGTGAGTCAAACCCGCTTAAAACACCAAGCATACAGCAGAGGAAACATGACCACCTACTGCACTACTATTACATAAAACATCTGACCGGCACATTGTTTATTGGCAAAAGAGACAGCATGCAGTCTTTAATCTTTAGAAAATAATTCATGCAGAGAGACCTCAAAACACAATTTTAACTAAAAAAAAAATAAATTATCTGATAAATATGGAAGCACTTTTTTCTCCTTAAAAAGCTGAGTTACAGTTAAATCACTGGCTGAGAGTGGATGTCTAATTAATGAACATTAGAGGATTAATTAGACATTCTAAATAACATGACATTTTCATCAGCAGCTCTGGACATGACACATGAAAACTAACTTTTTTTGCCGTTGCACACAAATTTCAAGCGTATTAAAATGAAATGGATGACTGTAGGCATCCCTGCAGATACTCACATGCTGTTTGGTGGAGAGTTTGGAGATTTCTGGAGAGAACAACAAAGCCAAAGTCCTGTGTGGTGAACTGTGTGTGTGTGCGTCAAGGGATTAAACCCTCCTTGGGGTGAGTGGGTGTGAGAACACGTAGCCAACCATGGCACGTTTAGTTAACTGATCACTGCCTCAACCTTGAATACCTTCACTGTCAGGATGATCAATAAGCATCACATGTGACCTGCAGCCCCATCACTGCCATCGCTCTGCCTGAGGCCGTTTCTGAATGAGTGAGACACATTCAGACAAAATTCATGAATTCTGCATAAGGGGATCATGGGATCAAAAGTAAGCCATTTAGCTTAGCATAAAGGCTGGAAACAATGGGAAGCTGTACACATGGATTTCATATTAAGGGTGCACAGGGTTCATATAGATGCTGGTAGTTGGATTTAGTTACCTTCAGACAGAGCCAGCTTAGCTGTTTCCCCTCACTCCTGGTCCTTATGCTAAGCTAAGCTAATGGCTGCTAGCTAGCTTCATAATTAGCATACAGACATGTGTGGTATCAAACTTCTCTTCTAACTTGGCAAGAAAATTAAGTGCTTCCCCAAAACGTTGAACTATCCCCTTTAATATCAGTCTTGTATTCTAATTCAAAGACCTTCTGTATACTTCATACTTCTTGATTTTCCACACTCATTAACGGACACTGGTCCAAGATTGTTCAGCAGATCAGGTAGCTAAATATCTGATGATCAGTGATGACTGAAGCAGCAGTGTTCTTATACTTAATACCACAAACTACAGCAAGAAATGAAGTGTCAGTACCAACTAGAAGTAAACATAAAATACTGTTCTGAAGAAATAATTCTTTTATGTGATGAGGTGATATCTGTTGTCGCAGCTCAGTTAATTTGCCACTGTACCTCAACATGAGCTAATATCAGTGTTTATCCCATAGGTTTTATAAATCATGCAGAGGACAGCCAAAATATCCCCAACATTAATATTTTATGACAAAGAAAAAACTTCAGGACTTTTTCAACAAATCTTTATTGAAGTCATTTCAGAATTGCACTTATCAACCGTTTGATTTCATGTGTTACTGAATGCACGACAATCAATTTAAAAAAAAATCAACAAAAACGTTTAGTCACGAAAAAAAGGAAAAACTGTTCCAACGTTAATTAGTCCACTTAAAACCAGTACAGAGTTTAACAGATTAATTTAAAAAGCAGGATTACCACCATAAAGTAAAGGCAACGTTAACAGACACTTCTGCTCTGTAAACTTCTTTAGAGTTTAACTGTACTGTAGCAGCACGGTTAATAAAGTTACCTGACAAGGTTTTAGTGCACATCGCAGATATTCATCATTATTCCTTCAAAGACTGAGATGACACAATCCCTTGTTTACCAAAACTACTAAAAACCCCAAATGACAGTAAATTGCACCAAATGTTTGCATAAAACATGAAGAGAAACACAGTCAAATCTAAAGGAAACTGAAATCTGTGAAGTCTCATATTTTTCAGGCACAGAGAAATAATTTTGGCATTGAATCAAGGAATGTCACGGCATCTACGAGCTGTGTGAAGTTACTGCGTTATAAATTAGACAATTCTCTTAACACTGACTTATAGCACACAAGTGACATGAATCAAAGGGAAGAGGTAGCAAAACGATTTAGAAGTAGTTAGAAACTGAAATAAAATAAAAAACTTCTTGCCTTGAGATGGGACTGTAGCTTGTATCAAACAGATTTCCATCCAATTGCATTGCTAATTTTAACGGAGTTGGCTCATTGAGATAAGCAGTAGGTGGCGCCAGTTCTCCAGTCGGAAAACCATACCGTTGCAGATGAAAGCGCAACAAAAAAAACGTAATTAAAAGGAGCGTCAGTAAAAACTTAAATGGTGAAAACACAAAGTAGAAAACATGGCGGAAATATGGCATTTCTGTTTGTTTCGAGGTCACATGAGATCTGTGTGGAGTGATGAGGACACGTTTTAGTCCGCTGACTCAGAGCGGAAACAGCTGATCTTTCATGTGAGTTAAATGTTCCCTAAATCTGACCTTCTTCCAAAAGGGTGCTTCCATCTCCCATTATTTTTTTTCCAAAAAGCAAAAAAACAAACAAACAAACAAACAAACAAAAAACATTTTTTTGCAAAATTGAGGGTGTTTTTTTCAAATTCTGCTGTTTCCATCAACCTTTTCTGATGCCATACTTCAAAATGCAAATAGAATCTGCTGATGGAAACATATTTCTAATCAATTTCTAATTCAGGAGCAATAGATGTGGATGAATAATTTAAAGCTTGTGTCCCTGAGTAAACTAGTTTTCACGTGTTTTGTTGAGGTGAGGGAAAAAAGTTCATCAGCTGCTGTTTGTGCAACTGTAAACAACTTCAACTACTGAGACCTATTATGAAATACCACACAAAGCACTTGTGGTTTTACTGCATCATCACATTTTACAAGACCTTGGTCAACGTGCAGCAACACAATGCTCCCATTATCTGGAAATGTTTTTACTTTCACAGCCTCAGAGGCCTCTGAATCAGGAGAGAATGCCTCCTTGGTGGGATGAAAGATGAGGCCAAGACAGACCTGGTGCTCCAGTCAGGAGTAGCAACCCCAAAACACGGTTCAAACAGTCATTTCCTGCGGCGAATGAATGGTAGCTGTGTCTATAAAAACAGACTTCAGAAAAAACTTTACATATCTCACTCCTGCTAACTGCAGTTATCCACGCATTCTTGACCCCGGGCAAACACGTGATAGACGCTGACCAGAGGGAACATGGTGAGGGCTCCGATAAGGGAGCCGGCCTGGATAGCGATGCCGCACCACAGGAGGGCAGCGTGACCGGCCTCGTGAAGCAAAGTCCCAATCACCACTTTCACATAGGAGAAGATGGCAGTGAAAGCAATCCACGAGATGACCTGTAGGGGGCACAAGCACGTAGCTGCAATCAGTGAGAGACATGGAGGCAAAACCAGATGAGGCTTGAGCTAAATGGGGTCTGTTTAAATTGTGTTTATTGTTGATATACCATCAGGAGTCCGCACAGGGTGTTTTATTTTGAAAACTGATCAGCCATTCCTGTGTCTGACTTCCTGCTTGGCTTGATGTGGCTTCCTTCATGAATAGACTCAAAGCGTATTTTCTACAGAGCGGAGAGCTGCTCCTGAAACGCTCTGCGGCGTGTCTGGAAGAATCTTAAGCACTGTCTGGAATGGTTTCCATCAGCTCTACTGTAGACACACATGCTGGAGCAATGTTGGTGTATTAAATATTTAGGGACAGTAAAGAGAAACTGTGAACATTCAGCCTCATATGAAGCCAATTTAATAACCAGAGGGGGCGTTGGAAGCTGTTTTTTCATGTTGCTTTTTGTGTCTTCTTGCATGCGTGTGCTGCATCATTACTTATATACTTTGGGTTTTCTGCCAAATAAATGCTGTTAAGATGCCTAATCGTACTCCTCATCTAACTCAGAGAATGAATCACATTGAATCACATTAAATTTAATAATTAACCTACATTAAGGAGCAGGCTACTCCTTCCAAAACACATGTGAGCCTAGACCTCATTTTCATTCCTGTTGGATCTGATAAACATTCGTTTTTCAATTTTCTTCTTCTTTTTTTTTTTTAGGATTTTTTATCAGGACGATACATTTTAAATGGTACCCAGCTCTAGAAACACGTGTCCTCACTCACCACTAAGGCCGCACCAGAGTTTCCCAGGAGTGGAGGACAGGGGCTGAGTGCTGCTAACGCCATGAGATATGCAGCAAAAACTCCCCCTCCTAAAGACAAGAAGCCCAGACCAGTGGAGGACCTGGAGGACAAAAACGGGTCCAATCAAAACACTGCGGCCACACAACTGTACAACTGTAAGAAGACCAAACCGTCAAAGTTCTTCAGCTTAAAAAAAAGAGCACAAAAAGTAACACATGTGTTCAATCACACTTCTAGTTTCTCACCTCAGGACAACAAACATAGCTAGAAAGCAGCCCAGGGGGTTTGCTATGTTGCCGAGGACCACAGAGAGGTGATAGGCCATGGTGCCATAGGGCAAACAGGAGAAACTCTGCACAGACGGCAGGACGCCGTTGGTGAGGGCGTTGCAGACAGCGAGCAGCGACAGCAGGTAGATGTTCTGCTGTGTCCAAAACGTCTGAGCAGGCGGCTGCCCCTCCACCTGCGTCTGCTCCTCCGACACCTCCGACACCGGCGTCCCTCCATTGTGTAGCGGGTGTGTTTCCTCTCCGTATTTTGCCGTCGCTGCTTTGTCAGCCTCCTGTGGCGATGCATCTTCCAGCGACTCCGTCGTTCTTCGTGTTAAAGCCCAGAAGCTCAGAGACGATATTGACAGCATAACACAGAGGAACCAGAAGAAGTTCTGTGCAGGAAAGTTCTCTTTCAAATACTCTGGCTCCACTGTGCCATTCATATTCATTTTACACTCAATCTTGCCAACGCCCTGCCCTAAAGCCACAACACAAGGGAACAAGGCGCTGAAGCCTTGACCGATGAAGAACGTACGGATGTACTGAGGGGGGTAACGAAACATGAAAGGCAGGAAGGTGACGTTGGATGTGCAGCAAACCAAAGCCAACACGAAGGTGAAGAGCAGGAACAGCAGTGACCTTTCCTCTCCAGCGATGACGACCGTGTGTGACCAGAAGACAGCCAACAGACCGGCCGCCACCACCGCCAGCACCTGGATGCAGTGGATGGTGAGGCGCTCTTTCAAGCGTCCTGGAGCACAGTGGTGTATGATGGTCACTACTATCGGACCAATGTTCCCAAAGGCTATCAGCACTGAGAGGTAGGCGGGCAGGTTCCATTCTAAAACAAGAAATGCCGATTACCAGTTAGGGTAATGAGGTATAGATAAAAACACAATATTCACTATATGCTTTCACAAATACTTCCAAACTTGAACCCCTCTTGTTGATAAAAATGTCTTATTTTATTTTCTGGCACTTGCAGTATTCTATCGATCTTGGTCTCATTTTATTTCCTCAGTTGTTAACATGATAATTGTCTTACATGGTTTCTGCAAGCTTCACCGAATTAAATGTAAGACTTTTAAGAGCTTCTTCGTACCACATAGAATAAAATGTAGTAGCTGTTTCACTATCATACCGGTCAAAGTGCGACAATATGATGGAATACAACAATACACTCATGATATCATAACTTAAATTAATGACCATAAAATTGGTGAATGAATTACCCAATTAAACATTATTTCTTAACTCAGATTCACTGAAGCTTTTGCTCAGTATGAGCTGATGAGCTTCCTAACATCTGTTGTTTTCTACGAGTCTGATGGTTCTGACTGAAACCCCACAAAACAGGACTGAACAACCTCCTGCAGCTCAAGCCACTGTCCAAACAATCCCAGTTAGTTAATTAACTGTAAACTAAACTGTCTGTTTACCTACAGCAGGCAAGAGAAAAGAGAAAACACAAGACTTTTGAGAATGAAAGCCTTTTACAACCCTCTAAACTAAATGCTTCTTTAGACCGGAGGAAGTTCTTGATCATTTAACTGAAGCTACAGCTGTCAAAGATATTCAGATATTGAGCCTTTTGGACCAGGAAATGGCTCATTTAAAGCTGCACCTTAAGTTCAATTTAACCAAAGTCCCATACATATTTCATTATATCAACAATAAAGAAAAATGAAGGAATCTGTTTGCCAGACATATCAATACAACTGTCAGTATGAAACAAGCTGGTATTCAGATCTTTTACTTAAGTACATGTAGAAATACTACAGCAAAATTTTACATTAAAGAATTAACAGCTAAATGAATTTAAAGTATGAACAGTAAAAGTAAGCAACAGATTGGCACCTCTCCGCATTACAAAGTATATTAGTAAATTATTATTCAGGATGGATTACTGTGTCAACTGCATTTTCCTTTTGTAGCTGGTGGAGGTGAATTTACTCTTAACTAGATATTCCTCAGGTATTTTCACAATACATCACATTTCAGAGGGGATCAGATGATTTATATACTTAGTTATATTTTAAGAATTGCTGTTATTACCTGTTTATATGCTTAGTTTTTTGAGAACATTATTTTCTCTTAGTTTTATTCTCATTCTTATTCTTATTATTCTGTATATATTTTATGTTTATGTGTATGTTTAACCTGCTGCTGCAACAAAACAATTTCCCATATTGGGATCAATAAAGTAAAAGTCTGAGTCTAAGTCTAATTTGTATGTAAAACCTGAATCTGTAAATTACCTGAAACTGGTAAATGGATGAAATAATAAGTACAGTGTTCCCCAATGAAAAGTAGTGAAATAGACACAAAATCTGGTCAAATTGAAACCCTTGAAATAAAAGTACGTTCAAATTACTTACGTCCGGTACTTGGGTGGTACTTAAATCTACATATTTAACGTTAGTTCACCACTAGAAAGAGGGAAATTATGTTAATTAGTAGTTCAATCATTGGCACTGTTACATATGTACCTACGTTGTATTGTATTTATTTCCAATAAATATTTGGTCATTATGGGTCGAGAAACCATCTCAATAGCTCACTGCTGTGTAAATGTGAAGCTAGCGGGGATCATTAGTCACAAGCTAGCATCAGTTTGGCTAACTGAAGCCTACGAAGCTTGAATAATGAAATGGATCCAAATGGTGAGTGATACATTCCGGACGACATGTTTTAATAAAGGCTTTAATCTAATAGTCCAAAGGCCAGGTAAAGCGATATAACGTTATCTCTTTAAAGTTGGACCACTGACCTTCGGGCAGCACATTGACAACCACCGGGAGCTCGACCCACAGACTGTTGACGGAAATCCAGGAGCCCATGGCGAACAGAGCTATTAGCACATGGGTCACCGCTGCACTGCTCCACCAGCTACCGCACATGGTTCCGCTTAGTCCGGCGAAGAGAAGAGAGGAAATGCCGGACGACCGTTTGACTTTGTTTGCGGTAAACACAAACAACACGCTGCCTTAACCTGAAGAATGGTGGACTCTTACGCAAAGTTCCCGCCCCTCCGGTTGCTTTCACTTACCCCTCGTATGTTTATATTTCAGTTAAAACAGTTCGTGTATGCAAGTGCAGCTTCCACGGATGTCTGTTTTATTCCAGAATCGTACAAACGGTGTACCAAATGAACAGACAGCTAATTTATTAGACTATCATTAATCTAAACGTTGAGCGTTTTCCACCTCCTTGGTCGCATAAAGCAATATTTTATTTGTATGATAGTTGGGCGCAAAACCAATCACTAAACGCAACTGAAAGGTAATATGTAAAGATAACACTGATTGCTTACCTGAAACAATCCAATTACATGTGCGACAACGGCCTAACCAGTTGTTGCCGTGGGGCCATAGCAACGGCGTGTGTTTATGAGCGGCATTTAGAAATGAGTTTTCCTGAAGGCACCATTCTGCCCCACTGGTTGGATAAGATGGGTACGTTTGTTTTCTATCCCGGTGACAACTGACGCAAGCGGCTCATCACAGCTCATTCAAAAACAAAGCTTTCTCTAAAAAGTTTAGACATTTATTTGATTATTCTTTTTGGATATAATTTACGTGCGTATCTAGCGGTAAATACGATGTATGTGGTATTAAATTATATTTCTTAAACACAGCTGCAAAAGCCAATACCAAAATATCAAACCAATTTGTGAGTGTTCATAACAAGGCCTGGGGTCTCAATCATCTTCTTTGCCGATATATGTGAGAAAAAAAACATTTAAGGACTTCACATTTGACACAGTGACCCCAATGAGCCCCCCTCTCTTTACTGGCCTCCCTATTTTCTAGACACCTCCCAGTCTACGTTTTATAAGAATGAACTCATTGACTTTGTTGATGCTTGTGATAAAACCACAAATGCCCTTCAAATCTGAGAAAAACAAGGGTTGTTATGTGGCTGACACAACCAAAATCCTTACTGACGGTGGAAAACAGCCATGAACTTGAACTAAAGCTGGGTTGATTTCGCAATACTTAACTCCTGTCTCAATGACTACACATTTCCCAACCCCTTTCTAGTTTATAATACAGGCTGACAAAGTAAATATCAAGAAAATATAAACAAAGGGGTTTATTTTGTCAGTGATTCTTATATTTTAAGCAAGCAGCTGACCCCTGCATAATCACAGTGGGTACAATCTTGTATAAAAAATAAGTTTCCCTCTCAGCAACACAAAAGTCATCTTTCTAGAAAAGCATTGTTACAATACAGCACCACGAAAATTAGAGAATTGTGTCAAATCAAAAGTTTAAGCCACAAAATCAAGCCTTGTCATTTCAACTACTGGCAGTGAAAATACAGTCTGTAACAAACATGATAGCTCCATCTGCCACATACAGAATCACAAATGATATAGTATTTGTGTGGAAAGATTGAGGTCATTGTGAATATTTCTGCTTCGTTTTATAAACACAGAATCACATGAAGTCACATGTTAACCCAGTTTCCTTCCCTGTCCTTTCAAGGCATTTTCATCCTCTTATCCCTCAACATCCCACTTTTTAGATGCAACAGAAGCTCTCATGTGTGGCTGCTTTCACTGATTGGTTGGGGCGTCCGTTTTGTCTTTGACCACAGGTCTCGGTTTTGTCTTTCTGGGCGCCCAAACAAGAGAGTACCCAGGTTTGACGCGAGGAAGCGCGAGCTTCAGCTTCAACAACATTTGTGTGCTGTTGTGGAAAACACCATCCAAGTTTGGGTCTGTGTTGTTCAGGATCATTTTCTGGTACAATATCTCACATCGCAGTGCTTCTCGTTTCTCTGCTCTGGATTTTCCATCGAAACGCACGAGCATTTTGTCGACATCCTGCTGTGTCTTGCATGGCCCTCCATTTCTGCTTACTGTTGCTACTATGTAGTCCCTATCCATGTTCTCCTCAAGCTCTTCTTGATACATCCTTCCAGCATTTTCTCTTTTAGTTTTATAGCCTTTCTTCAACTG
The DNA here is from genome assembly GCA_037975065.1 of Chaetodon trifasciatus. Lineage (NCBI taxonomy): Eukaryota > Metazoa > Chordata > Actinopteri > Chaetodontiformes > Chaetodontidae > Chaetodon > Chaetodon trifasciatus. The sequence goes on from JBBMOE010000015.1 coordinate 11,791,195, forward strand.
CGGACTGTAGTCATCTTCTTGACCAGTGTAGGTATTCCTTTTAGCTTGCCAATTGGAGGATTCATCGGAGCTGTCATCAGATGAACCAAATCGGTCACTGTCTTCTTCAGAGCTATCCGATGTCGTGTTCTTGTGTGAGGGGCGTTTGGAGGACTTGTCAGGCCTTTTCTTCTTGTAAGGGTACACATGCCCGAAGGGATATTCCGCCATCAAGACGGAGAATGTGCAGCTCACCAGTCGTAAGCATAAATCTGGTGGAGGGACCTGAGAAAACGTTCCACCTGGCAGGAAATCCTTCAGGTGCTCCTCAGTGACAGCAGCAATCGCCTTTACCATCCTCTTCAAGCAAGCTCTGATTAGGTCCCTATTCGTGTGCCACTGACCACAGTAATGAAACACTCCACCAAAGGTTTTCTCCTGCAATGGGAACTGCAGAAAAGCATTCGTGGCCTCTTCGGGTTCAAGCAGTGTTGAAGGGTCTTTGGACCAATCGAGGAACTTTTGGTAGAGAAAGAGTAGGTACTTACTGAAGAGCAAGTACTCCCCTCCACTTTTCAGAAGCTGCCAGTAAGGGCCGAGGATTTTGCAGTAAATGATGGCCAGAACACACACAAAGCTCTGTATTATGGCGTCGTCAGCATCAGCGGCAACACTCTCCAGAATAACGTTTGGGCATTCGTTGTTGTTCAGTGACAGCAAATCAGAGAAGAAGAGAGCGATCTCTTTGTGGTGGTGAATAAGACCCGCTGCAGCTTCAAAGTAGCTGCTGAATCGGTTTGACTGATTGACAGTAAGTCTAGAAGGATTTCTCTTTTCCTCACAGAAAGCCACCCAGTGCTTTCTGTAGTTCTGCGAACCAGAGCTGCGAGGGCTTAAGATATCACAAGCCATGTGAATGTAGCGCGAAGTGGCGCTTTCGGACAAATTCACAAAGTTCCTGAATATTGGAAGCTTGTCCCGGCCTAGTTTCTCCCCCGTCGATAGAGTGATCTCTTTTTCAAAGATCATAATCTGCCGCTCGATGGCTTCGTGCACGTCAACAAGGAAATTGGCGTTGTAGCTTAAAAACACCACAGGAGAGACAAGTGAGACGTCCTCAGAGAGTGAGTTGAGTTTTTTCTCAAACTCTGCCATGGCTGGATGCTCCTTGCATGTCAGAGCATACTGGTTTCTGAGCAGACCTAAGGAAACTTGCTTGCACGCTGCGGTGTTCCCGCCGTACATACTCGACAGCTTTTGGACTGACAGCATTGCGATGTCGAGCAAGGTCGGCGCCTCTCCTTTTTTATCTGAGGTTTCGTCTCCGCTGTTGGACACATCCAAATCGTCATCATGCTCACCATCAACCCCTCTGTTCATCTCTGACCCTTCACCTTTCATGATTTCACAGCCCTCATACTCCTCCTTGATTGTAACTTTTTCATAATTTATGGTATCATCTCTTCTCATTCGTTTCTTCACTATGAATCGAGGCATTCTTTTCTTCACCAGCTCAAATGGACTTTGAAGCAGATTTTCCATGGCTGCATTCCTCCGGTGGCTTCTTGTTTCATAATTGTGGTAATGCATTTTTAACTTTTTTATTTTGGCTCTTAGGACTTTATATGCCTTTTGAATATCCCCATTCTTACAAAACTCTGGGTTGAAGTTTCTAAGCCAAGTAACTAAAACAATTGGCGCAATTTTCTCTCTGGTGACAAAGTTGCTCAACTCGAGAATCAACCCATTCGTGACTTCAATCGACTGCGCTCGCTCTGCAAAATCCCTCATTTCCAAAAGATGTTGTCGTTCGACTCCGATGCTGTCACATATCGGACCAACAAAGTTAAAGTTGACGTCTGATTCCAGGAAGGTCAGCCTCGCATCACTTCCCAGGCTCAGTGTTGTTGCGATGCCTCTTTCAATCAGACAACGAAAGTCAGCTGACTGATGACCGCGGAATATTTTCTTGAGCCAATCTACGATGGCAATCCACGGAAAGTTATTGTCCTCTCTCAGAAGTCCGACTTGAATCAACAGTCTGTTCTTGCATGGCACCATTTCGAGCCCTAATCCTTCTCCCGATTGAGCACCAATGAAGTCGGCAACAAGCTTCCAATAGTACTCATCTCCTGAAAAACAGAAAAGTCGGCAAGTGAACAGAAATGAAGTCGTTGACAAAAAGGTGGGGTTGCAAACTGTACTGGATGAAATGCAATTTTTCTAGAAATATGTATTATGCTATAAAATACAATAACTTAATGAACTGCTAGAAAATTGCCAAGCAATAAAGTTATCATCTAGAGAATTAGCTCATATAGTTACCTTAACAACAGTCAAATTATGTAAATGTATTTTGACTTACTCAGATTAGCCTCAGTTACAGCTGCTTTACCACAGAGGGAGAAACCTTGGCCTTCCTCCATTGTGTCCTGTTTTAAAAGAGAGAAATGTTTCACATCTCAGCTTCGAAAAGCATAACCACGTCAAGAAGCTGTTAACTTATATTATGTTGTACTATGAGCCTCTTTGGATTGATGCTGCACTAAAAACTCCTCTCACCATAACGCAATACAGAGCAAGAATCGTTTTTTTTTTTTTTTTTTTTTTTACATTGCATTAGCCCTAATCAACTGGAAAATGATCTTAAGTTGCGTTATGTTGTGGTGCTCTGTGAGAGCTGGGGGTCCAGGCTGTGCAGGGATCCCCTCTTACCACCCACCACCCCTGGACAGTCTACTCTCGTTGTACACATGCAAGAACAATACTCAGTTGTCTTTCTTTCCCATTAAAGTCCGACATACACACCAAGCCAATGCGATCTCTGCGGTTTAGTGGCCCTTATTTTGAGCTGAACAGAATAAAAACCTTCACGCTACATCTGGAAACAAGTGGTAATGCTGCCCGAGCGCAACCTCTGCACGCTAATGTTAGCATTGTGAGCAACTTGCTAGTGTTAGCACCAACTTTACGACATACTATATCGCAGTAATTCGTGAATAACATCAGTGCATAATAGTTGTGCTGCATTCTATAGCACTTACACAGAATTTCAGAAATAAAAGCAGTTGCAAATTAACATTTAAACGCATAAACACTTACCCCGCAGCTACACGGACTTCAGCCTACTCTTCACTCCATCTCTACACCAAAAAACGCGGAGGAGGAGTGAAAACATCAGGCTGCTCACTGATTGGATAACTTCATAGAAGGCGGGCTGCCGACGAGACTTTCACCAATCACAGAACGGATATGAAATGCATTATGGGTCTACTATGCTGGAGGTTGGTAGCCGTTTTCATGAATTGGGCTAGTAGCAGGTAATTTAAAGTAGTAACACAGTGTACGAAATAGTCATTGTTTATTTTAGAAAGTACCCCTGTTAATAGTATTTGTTGTCAATGTAGCAACAGCGGCTTTGCCAGTGTTATGCTACGTTATGCTGAATGGCGGCTTGTTAACAACTTAGCACAGCAACGTTAGCTAGCTCAGTTAACGTTTAACCGGACAGCCTGTGCTTTATTTAATGTCAGCTAAAAATAAATAAATAAATAACGCTGCTAGTGATGCTGTGATGGGTGAATGGTTGGTTTATATTTAACGCCACAGACAACGTTGTTGGAAAGTTATCTGTATGTAGTTAAATTGTTCTATAACTTACTAAATTGTGGGCAACAACTGATGGATGGATTTTGGGTTTAACGTTTACAAACAATCGAGGATGCACGCGCAGCTTCGAGATGGAAAACGATGTAATTAATCTGTCAGTTAATTTGAAGTACGGTTAACCGAGACGCATATTTATAAAACTTACACGCTGATAGACAACTAAGTACCCAACTAAATGAACAGATCTCCAGATTTTGATCGCATTAGATTGTACAGATGCTCTTGATATTGTACCATCCTCTGTATCTCTAACTTCAAATGAGATTCAAGAGTCTTGAACAATGTCAAACCTTTTATTGATGTACTGTAGATGTAGATACGATTGCGATGCCATGAGTTACTCTGTCATATTTATCCCCATGTACTCTGCTGCGTTTCTCCCCATTAACTGTGTGCATGACATTTGTATCCATACAGGAGGGGTTAAATCATCCTCACAGATACAGACTGACCTTATTCTGACTCTGTTTTCAGGTGCTGGCATGTCACTTACCAGCTAATGTCTGTTTTTCTTGGAATGAAGGTCGTGATAAAGACCAGTTAGCAGCACACGATGGATTCCTCTGAAGCAGAGGCTTTAACCGGCAGTGAAAGAAGTGAAGACACAGCACCAAGCACATCAAACACACCAGGTCTAGGAGAAGATGGACCAAAGCCAAAGAAGGTTTCTCCTCTGAAGAGGACCGCTAGTAAACCTACAAATGCAAAAGCCAAGAAGCAGAAAAAGGCCAGAGTGTCCCGGCCTGCCCAGCTTGGCTACACTGTCCATCAAGGGGAGGATATGCTTCTTGTCATATCGAGCACTACTTCTCAGTATGATGGTTCTGCCTGGACTCCCCCAAAGAAGGGAACCAAGAAGAAGAAGGGAACTAAAGGGAAAGTGAAAGCTGTTCAGATGAAGAAGAAAAAGACAGCCCGTGCCAAGCCTAAACTGGAAAATAATCCAGTTGCCAAAGAAAAAGAGGACACTGATTTGTTCGTGCCACAGAAAGCGACAGACCACAGATGGGGTCAGAGTCTTCCTGAGGAGGTGCTAATCAATATTTTTCAGATGGTGGTCGTCCAAGATGGTGCTGTACCATTTCTATGCAGGTAATAAACACATATTGGATTTGATGTAACTGGGATGAGTGAATCCACAAAAATCGAAGATTTATACCATGACCTGACTGAGATACAGCATATAAGTCTGGGAGATTCTTTAGATATGCAAATATATCATATTTATCGTATATCATTTTATAGTTTTACAAATGACGATGTCCAAATTCATGATTCCAAAATCGTAATTAAGTATGAGCGAAGATAAATGTAGAGACAGGACGAGTTTTGTCTGTTTTGATGCAGAACAGTTTAACATATTTCATTACTGTCACAATTTAATTCTGTGTACATTTTTTACAACATGATAACGACGGCAAATAATGTCTGTTTTCATAATTGTTCAAACTGCTGATTATTTTCTGCATTAATCACTACATCCATAAAATGTCAGAAGACAATGATCACAGTTTGGCAGAGCTCAAAGTGATGTTTTAAAACTGTCCTGAACCAGCAATTTTGTCTGATTAGCAGTCCAAAACCCAAATATACTCAATTTATGACCATAGAGGAGCAATAAAACCAACAAATATTCACATTTGATGTCATTGTTTTTGATAATAAGCTTAAATTTGAGCTCTAATTGTATTATTCATTCATTCATTCATCTTCTATACCTCTGATTATCCCTTTCGGGGTTGGGGGGGGCTGGAGCCTATCCCAGCTGTCAATGGGCAAGAGGCGGGGTACACCCTGAGCCGGTCGCCAGCCAACTGCAGGGCAACATACATACACATTCACTCTCACATTCACACCTAGGGACAATTTAGAGTCACAAATTAACCTAATGAGCATGTTTTTGGTCTGTGGGAGGAAGCCGGAGTGCCCGGAGAGAACCCACGCATGCACGGGAAGAACATGCAAACTTCACACAGAAAGGCCCCCGCCTGACCCGGGGATCGAACCGGCAACCTTCTTGCTGTGAGGCACATGCACTACCTGCTGCGCCACCGTGCCGCCTAATTGTATTATATAGAGATACAAACATTGCTATAGTTATTAATGTCAGTAAAGACTTTGTAAATAAGATATTGATTTCGGCTGTATCATCCAGCAGGAGTACTGCGTTATTTGGGAACCATAAATTTCACACTGAACTAAATCCTGTTTTCCTCCTGTGTTTCTGGCGTAGGGTGGGCAGAGTTTGTCGTCTGTGGAACGCTGCTGCCTCCAGTCCGGTCCTGTGGCGTAAGGTGACCATAGGTTACTGCTGGATTGCACCGGGGAAAAACCAGCTACCTAAAACAGAGAAGAAGATCAAGGACACTTTTAACTGGCTGGCACAGAACAGGTCTGTTTTATTAGTTTCATGACTAGGTTTGAAATGGGAGCTCTGATTGAGTTTGCTCTTTGATATCTTCTATTTTTAATACTGGTGTCATCCTGAAAATGAAGTCATAAACTGTTTTATTTGTCTTTTAGATTCTCTCAGCTACGAGACTTCTCCCTCTGTCACTGGACAAAGAATGTTAGCTATGCAGTTGAGGTAAGTCATCAAGACTAGAGATCTGCCCTTTGGCCCTTTTCAACTGCTGCTCCTGAACAGAAAGGTTTAACTAGTCTTTGTTACAGTTCTTTTGCATCCAAAAATGTTGATTCTACTATGTTTCTTGTTATGTGGTGATTACATTTAGGTGGTGGCGCAGTTCTGCCCTCACCTTCGCTCCCTCACGCTCTCCTACTGTACAGGCCTGACAGTGGCGGCCTTCCACAGCCTTGGTCTGCACAGCCGGTCTCTGCAGAGCATAAATCTCCAGTATTCAGAGGTACATCAAGAGCCGGTTCAGGACTATTTGCTGTAGAAAATGTGTCAGTATCAGGCTAAGAATATTAGCCTGATATAATACCTTTATTTATAAAGGGTGTTTCCAATGAGAGCAGTTATCTCTCTTTTGCATGGGTGCCTGGTCTAATCCAACCCTTCGACAAACAAAATTACATGACTTAATCATATTATGGGTAATTATTGTCTAGTTATTTAATACACCTGCCACAACCACACCTGTAGATTTGTAGAACTTTGTTTTTGCTCTAGTTTCAGGTTGAGGGACTTCTCGAGTACCTTGAAAATCATGGGAGCCAGATCAAGCAAATTTTGTTCACACATGGAATAAAGAATGACAGACTTCTGACGTCCATCACTGTAAGCCCACCCACCTTTTTTCTCCATGTTCTTTTAGTGTATGCCTTATGCTAGCAGTGAGGAACTGGAAAAGAGCTGCTCACAGTAGTGTGCTGTTGCTTAGCAGCTCAATTTACTCATGTTATAGGTTGCCAGGCACATCAGCTGGCTCCACATTAAACAGGTTAGCAAATATGTTATTTCCTTTTGTTTACTTTTCCTACCCTGAAACCATTTGTCAAACACTCGAAGGGATTTCTACACTCATCAGCATATTCAGATGTCATAGCAGGTTTTTGTTCTTGCAGAGGAGGAAAAGTGTTAACCTTTTCTCTGCTGCACTTGGCACAGCTTTAATTTCACTTGAAATGATTTCACATTTGAAAGCAGAGAGCTAAGAAGCTGACTGGAGCTTGAGGATCAGCTCTGAGACATACTTGGTAATGTCCACCATGAAGGACAAACCACACTTGCTGTCACTGAGTTTCCACATCAGGTTTTCCTTCATCTCCAGTAATTATTCCACATTAACTACCACTTTGGAGCAGTTTTGCTTTGTCGGGTGCTAGCAGCTCCACCGCAGCCACAGGACACTCCTTCACAAATCCTGCTTCTGAATGAGGTTTCAGCTTCTTAGCTATTAGCTCACTCACCACAACACTTGACTGCTTAACACTGTCAGAATGAGATCTGTGAAGGCTGCTTGTTGGCATCCAAACTCCACCAAAGAACATTAATTTTATCCAAGCGCATTCGTCCTTACAGTTATTGACATGATATCACCCACGACGTGCGAAGATGAACTTGGGACACACAACACATTGTATTTGTTTTTTCAGAGGGGATTCTGTCCCGATTTGGAGTTATTGGAGGTCAACACTAAGCTCGACAGTAAAGACTGTGAACTTCCTGTTTGCATCAAGGCACTACAAATGGCATGCCCTAAACTCAAGGTAAAAAAATATAGATTTGCTTGGGAAGCATGAAATTGCTAACTGAAGAAATTGGTCATAAATAAATAGTAATAAATCTTGCAGCTGAAATTTACATACTAAGTATAATTATATTAGAGCTGAAACAATCAATTATTTGGTCAACAGGAAATTAATTGGTAACTGTTGTGATAATTAAATTGTTTCACTAATTTTTCAAGTAAAAATGCCAAATTTAAAGGTGCAATATGTAAGAATTTCAGTTTTAAACGTTCCAAAATGAACTACAATCTGCAACAGAGTGTGAAGAAAGGCAGTTTGGACTTAATGTCTAAGATGTCTCTGTATTGTTTTGCAACAATATCTACTGCAGTTAGCATGCTAACCAGCTAGCCCTGGCCCGTCCTGTCTTGTAATACCACTTTGTACCCCGATACCCACAAGACTGTACCCATAAAACTTCTACATCTACTGTACTTCTCATCAGACCTTCCGGATGCTGAATGTCAGACCTCTGCATAAGACAATGCGTAATGGAGCCGATTCAACATTTGGCTTCCCGTTACTGGAGGAGCTATGTATCGCAACTACGTCTTGTTCCTACATGACCGACAAAGATTTGTGGGACATTCTCTTTGGCTCCACCAAGCTACGGGTGCTGGACCTGCGAGGCTGTTCACGAATCACACCATCTGGTCTCGCAACACTCCCCTGTCTTGGTAGGACTAAGTCATGAGATTCATACTTTGGTTAACTGTGGTAAATTTTGGGTTCTTAATGGATATCAGACAGAGTGATTTATAATAGAAGCAAGTTTCGCTCAATAACAGTGTAAGGGAACATATCTTAAGAAAAAAAAACATTGAAAAATGGATGTGTTAATTGGACCCAAATAGGAATGAAAATGAGATATAGGCTCATGTGTTTTGGAAGGAGTAGCCTGCTCCATAATGTAGATTTATTATTAAATGTAATGTGATTCATTCTCTGAGTTAGACAAGAGAATGGGATTAGGCAGTAGATAAAGACTTTTGTGTTGGTTGGTTGGTAAAATTATTTATTAAAAATGTATTAATCTATGCTGCTTTCTTCTTCCGTGTGTGATTTGGCAGAGCTTGAGTGTCTGTTCTGGGGACAGTATTTCAGCAGCCATGTTGGGTTGTCATCACCGAAGGCAGGGCTTCACATGGTGACCCAGAAATGGACTGAAACACTCCAGCAGCTCGACATTGCAAACCAGCTCTTCGGTGCAGAGGACTTGGAGATTGCTATGAGTCACCTTGCTCAGGCAGCAGAGGCAGATACCCTGCGTTCACTCAACCTCAGTGGTACCAGGATCACACCACCTGCCCTCAGGTACACAATGCATCATTTGCCCGCTTAACTCTACCACTCCAAATGTTCCAGTAAACTATGAACCAACCTTTTTAAGCGACGATCTGCAGGCATACAGAATACAGCATTGCAGGTTTGATTTCACAAGTGATAACGTTTTATCTGTGCTTTATTTTGCAGGTCAGTCATCAGCCAAATGACTGCTCTTAGCTACCTCAATCTGTCATCCTGTCGTTACCTTCCCAGAGGAGTGAAGAGAATCTACCGTGGCCAAGAAGAAATTCGCCAACTGCTGGACAAACTGGACTAGTTCTCATGTTCATTTGCTTCCAGAAATCATAAAACTTGTACATTCAGTTTCTGAGGCACACATAATGTCTTAAAGCATGTATGTATGTGGATTATGTTGTTTCTGTAAATGTCATTTTATATGTGTAGTGTTCATACAAAAAAGACAAAATCACTCCTCACTGTTGCTAGAGAGCAGAAAACAAAGGGTTTGAATCCAGAGGGAAAACCTACTGCTGCTGTTTTAATATCAGCTAAGAGTTAGTAAGAACACTGTCAATGTACATTTACATATCTACATGTGCAGTGTCATGTTGGATTTGAATACATTTGTCACCTCAGTTGTAAACCTACAGGGACATTCAGTTGTGTATATCAGGGTTTCTTGATGTAATTCTTAACATTTTTTTTTACAACAAGTTGCAACAATTCTGGACAAACATTTGTAAAGAAATATTTGAAGTTTACAAATAAATGTTCAACATATTACTGTGAAGTTGGTTATATAGCTTCTTTCCACTAGAGGGTGCTGTACTATCAAGCTAGATTTACAGAATGAGCAACTGTTTTGCTGTGCTTACACAGTGGTTAAAAACATTCAAGCATTTAGAAGTGAGAGACCTCTTGTTTGAAAGCACAGATGTTTGATATGCTTTATTGTTGTTGAATTGGAAGTATTATGGGTACTACAAGGACTCTTAACATTTTCCAACCTGTATGAGGTTCTCTATAGCTACAAAATTCTTGTAGTGCAGTGTGCAGTGCTGTGTTAGTAGATCAACATGATAGTTCCAAAATATGAAGATGCTCAAGAGATAATGTATTCATATTTATTGAGCAGCACAATAGAACAGTTTCAGCAAGAAAGGTTTCACAATAACACAAAAAACAGTAAGTGCATGGCTGGTTTTCAGGTGTGATCAAAGCAGGCCTGGCAAAACAATATTCACTGTGTTCACATTCAACTTATTTTGGAAAAAACAGGTTTCAGTAAGAAAAGCTGAAAATCATTACATTAAACATAATAGATAGTCCAAGATTTCCAGGTGATGTAAAAAAAAGGCTCTGCTAAATTTCATCTATTTATATCAGTGTTAAAACAATCAAATCCATAGATCCCACAAACAACATGAAACAACGTTAAAACGGAAAATAAGTATTACAAATCCAAAATGTTACAGCATGTACTGCCATGTTCATGGAGGAAGGGAATTGGATAATTACATAGAGACTTAAAATAAGGCCACTGAGGCCACAGATTTATATGATACTTTTAAATGTGACCAGAGGGCTTTTGTCAAAGCAGACATTTGATAAATCAAACACAGGTGACTAAGACCATTAATGTCCCTATGTGTAGAATTTTAATATGATTATAATATCGACTTGAATTAGATTTCTGCAATCTATGGGAGATCTTAAGGTCATTGATTCTCAATTTCCTTATGAGCTGTAGTTCTGTTTTTTTTTTTTTTTCGTGCTGGCCCAAAAAGTCTGCAGTGCTCGTGGTGATCAAAAATTGTAATCAAAACACATTTTCCCATAATACCATGGGAACTTTTCTATAATCAATTTCTTGTTCTCGTTTCAACCACGACTAACAGTACTTAGATCAGTAGAGTATGTATGTATTTTTTTCTCCAGATTTTTTAAGGACAACCAACAGTGCATCTAAAAAAACGTAATAATAGAGCAAATTTGATTGGACAACAATAATAATAAAAAAAAAAATCTGACAATACATGCAAGACACAAGCATAAATGCTTGAAGAGAGGTTTTCCTTCCTTCATTTGTGTAAGGGAAGTAAACTCAGGCCTGTAACAGGATCTGTGATACACCTTTCGACCAGCTGGAGATAGGTGAGGTTCTCTTGAGTGTTTGGGTCAAAAAAGCCCTTGGTGTCATCATCAGGGTCAGACAGTATCTGATTCATGTCTTCATCAAAGTAACCTCTTTGGTATGCCACCTGTACTGGTACTCTGTGACTGTGCACTGGGTCAATTATGCCTCCTGTGGCAATTTGTGCTTCGAGGAGACGAATTCCATGATCTTTGACAATGAGATCTTTTTTCAAGGCCTGGAAGAGTGAGATTGTGTTTCCAGTGTAAGGATCTTTGTATCCAGTAACTGCTCTTTCTGCTGAAAGCAGTTTTTTTTTCCACTCACTACCAACTACTCTTTGAGCCACAGCGTCCTCTACTGAAAGTTTCNCACTCACTACCAACTACTCTTTGAGCCACAGCGTCCTCTACTGAAAGCTTCTTGTTGTTCAGTGGGTCGATGATAAAGCCGGTGGCAGCTTGGGCCTCCAGCAGAATCAGAGATGTGCCAGGAGTCAGCAGGCCCTTGTTTTTGGCTTCGTAGATGCTCATAACTTTCTTTGTAGATTCATCTTTGACACCTGCTATGCAGTTTGTGGCTCCAAGGTACTTTTGAATTGATTCCATTTTGTTAACTTTCTCTTCAGTTACTTCCCCTTGTATAATCTGAGTGAAAAGCTCCTTTGAGATAATTTTTGACTCATACAACTCACTGGCTGAGACCTGTTTTCTTAGCCCTTTGAACTTTTTTTCTTTGGTTGATACCTCTGTAATAATAACAGTGAGTATTTCTATGATCTCCTCTATTTTCATGGCTTGTGTCTTGTATTGTTGTATGAGCTGCTCCCTTTTTTGTTCTGATATGTATTCAGAGAACAACGCTTCCCACAGTGTAACCTCTTTGTTTTTAAATTTCCCTGCATTCATGACAATAGTTTTGTTTTTGAATGCAAGCTCTATTTTTTCATCTGTGTGAAATACATGGGATGGCTCTTCATACAGGGGTAAAAGAAGTAGCCCAGTTTCAGGATCTTTCTCACATCGCTTTATGAGCTGTTGGTACGACAGGTTTTCTTTCGTATTTGGGTCAAAGAATCCCTTTGCGTCATCAGTGGGGTTTAACAAAATTTTGCTAATTTCTTCGTCAAGACACCCCATTTTAACAGCAACATGAACAGGTAGTCTGTGACTTTGGTTCGGGTCAATTATTCCTCCAGTTGCTATCTGTACTTCAAGAAGACGAATGCCATCGCTTCTCTGAATCAGCTGTTCATTCATGGCTTCAAACAGTGATATTGTTGCATCTGTGTATGGGTCTTTATAGCCAGTAACAGCTCTTTCAGCTGAGAGAAGCTGCTCAAGTACTTCTGGTCCAATAACTTTCTCTCTTGCTGCCTGATCAACAGCATAGAATTTGTTTTTCGAAGGATCAATGATCCATCCGGATGCAGCCTGTGCTTCAAGCAGTACAAGTGCAAGACCAGGAGTCAACAGATCTTTCTTTTTTGCTTCATATATGCTCATTACTTTCTGGGATGCATGAACCTTAATTCCAGCGATGCTTCCAGTTCCCTTCAGGTATCTTTTCACAGGTTCATGTTGGGTTACTGCTTCAAGAGTGAGTTTTCCTTCTTTCACCTGTTTGAATGTATGTGCATCAATGATGTCAGAATCCCGTAGTTGTTGTGCAGAGACAGGCTTCCGCAGGCCCATTATCATTTTGGGAGTTTCAGTCTCCTCCAGTTTTTCAATGGTAGAAATCACTGATGTGATTATGGTTTCGATACTAGTCTTCTTTGTTCTGTACATTTCAGTGAACTCAAGCCGCTGATCATCAGTGAAGTACCTGGAGTGAAGCAAGTCCCACAGAGAAACTGATTTCCCTGAGTAGTGTCCTACTGATATGCTCACAGCTGTCTTTTCAAACTGTTGCTTTATCTCTGTGTCAGTACGCATTTTTGCCTTTATTCCTGTAGCTTTCGGTGTGTCATTCAGTGGCAGGAGAAACAGGCCTGTTTCCTTATCTTTGACACATCTACCCAGCATCTCCATGTATGTCAGATTGTCTTGTGTCTTTGGGTCAAAAAAGCCCTTTGTGTCATCAGTAGGGTCTGATAAGATTTGATTAAGTTCTGCATCAAAATATCCTTTCCTGTATGCAACCTCAAGGGGCAAGTGAAGACATTTCAAGGGATCAATGATACCACCTGTAGCAATCTGGGCCTCAAGTAAACGGATGCCATGCTGCTTGACAATTAGATCTTTTTTCAAGGCTTGAAAAAGTGAGATCTTTTGGCCAGTGTATGGATCTCTGTAACCAGTGACAGCCCTCTCTGCAGACAAAAGCTTTTCATACATCTGTGGACCAATTAGCTTTTCTTTGAGAGCTTTTTCCACTGTAAGTTTGTTGTTTTTCAGAGGATCAACAATGAACCCTGTGGCTGCTTGTGCTTCAAGGAGGCAAAGGGCAGTGCCAGGTGTGAGAATGCCAATTCTCTGTGCCTCATAGATGCTTAGCTTCTGATTGGAGGGTTGCAGTATCACCCCAGCCACACAGCTTTTCCCTTGTAGGTAGGCTCGCACACTGTCAATTTTCATCACATCAGTGCTCGTCACCTTTCCATCTATCAAACTGCTGTATGTTTTGTCATCCACAATTTCAAGCTCTAAAAGATCCACAACAGAGATCTCTCCTCTGAGACCTTCAAAGTTCAGCCCTGCTTGCTGTTTTATCTCCTTGGCCTCAATGATCTCTAAAATGGTGACAGTGAGTTGCTCAACTGTGACTTTCCTTGACTTGAAAAGCTTAAAAAGCTCCTGTCTTTTGTCCTCAGACAGATACTCTGAATTGATAAGATCCCACAGCGTTGTGTGCTTGCCCTTGAACCTGCCATACTTAACAGTAACTGTTGTTGTTTTGAACATTTCCCTCATGTTATCATCTATGTTAATGTTTTTGCTTTTGCTTTTGAGTGGCAAGAGACACAGACCTGTACTGGGATCTGTGACACATCTGGCCATGAGTTGCAAGTATGTTAGGTTCTCATGGGTGTTGGGGTCAAAGAATCCTTTGGTGTCATCACTTGGATCATCCAGGATCTGATTCATTTCTTCATTAAAGTATTCCCTCTTATAGGCCACATGGACAGGAATGCGATGGCTGTTCACTGGATCAATGATCCCACCAGTGGCAATTTGTGCCTCCAGGAGTCGAATTCCATGGTCCTTTAGGATGAGATCTTTTTGCATGGCTTGGAACAAAGAGATTATTTTGCCATCATATGGATCTTTGTATCCAGTAACCGCTTTCTCTGCTGAGCGCAGCTTTTGACAGATATCAGGCCCCACAATTTTGGCTTTGACGGCATCATCCACTGAAAACTTCCTGTTTCCAATTGGGTCAATAATGTGCCCTGTTGCTGCCTGTGCCTCCAGTAGAATCAGAGCAGTACCTGGCATCAGCTTTCCTTTTTGTTTGGCCTGGTAGATGGTCATGATTTGAGAATCAGGAAGCAGAATACCTGCAATACTGTCTTTGCCCTGTAGGTACACGTTCACATTTTCATCTTCTATCACTTCCTTCACTGACTTCTTTCCCTTTTTCAGATCCTCCAGGACCTCCTCTGTAATGATATCTGCCTCCACAAGCTGTTTGGCCGTGACATTGTCTCTGATCCCTTCAAAAATGACTTGAGTTGTTTTCACAGATGTTTCTATGACTTCCAAAACTGTTGTGATGATCATCTTGATATTGAGCTTCCCTTCTCTGTATTTTTGAAAGATGTCCCTCCTCTGATGTTCATCAAAGTATTCTGACATCAGGAGTTCCCAGAGAGATACTGTCATTCCCATGTACTTGCCATATGTCACTTTCACCTTCTCCTCTTTGAAGGTCGTTTTAGTTTGGTTGTCAATGAAGTCAAAATTTGGCCTGTCTGACTTAACGAGTAGAGGGAGAAGGCATAGTCCAGTGATGGGATCAGTGACACACCTTTCCATCAGTTGAAGATAAGTTAGATTGTCTTCTGTGTTTGGATCAAAAAACCCTTTTGTGTCATCCCCTGAATCCTCTAGTATTTTATTCATTTCTTCATTAAAGTAACCTCTCTTGAAGGCCACTTCTGTGGGAAGTCTGTGACTGTTGATTGGGTCTATTATTCCACCTGTAGCAATTTGCGCCTCAAGTAGGCGGATCCCATGTTCCTTAACGATAAGGTCTTTTGACATTGCTTGAAACAAAGATATAGTTTCACCTGAGTATGGGTCTTTGTATCCAGTTACTGCCCGCTCAGCAGAACGCAGCTTTGCATGATATTCTGGGCCAAAAAGTTTGTTTTTGATGGCCTCATCCACAGTGAACTTTTTATTTTCTACAGGATCAATCACGAATCCAGTCGCAGCTTGTGCCTCCAGTAGAACTAGTGCTGTTCCAGGCATCAATATGCCTTGCTTCATGGCTTCATAAATGCTCATTCTCTGATTTGACGAGAGTATAGCGATGCCTGCGATACTCCCTTTGCCCTCCAGGTACTCTTTCACTGTTTCCATCAACATCACATCCTGTGTTGTGGCCTTTCCTTTCTGTAGTTCATCATATGTTTCTTTGTCAATGATCTTTGATTCAAGGAGTTCAGTGGAGGAAACACCTCTTCGCAGACCTTTGAAGGTGATGTAAACGGGAAGGAGCAACAGGCCTGTGTCTACATCCAGAGTGCATGTCTCTAGGAGATTTTGGTAGTTAAGATTTTCTTGCAAGCTTGGATTGTAGAACACTTTGAGCTCAGACATCTGGTTATTGAGCAAACCTTTTTCATAGTAGCCCTTTTGAATCGCTGCTTCAACTGAAATGAATGTCTTCTCAACAGGATCAAACAGGCCATGCGTAGCTATCTGTGCCTCCAGCAGCCTCAATCCATAATCTCTTGGGACTAAATCTTTTTGCATAGCTTGGAATACAGATATCATTTGGTTGGTGTAGGGGTCTACATAGCCAGTAACAGCTTTCTCTGCTGTGAGGAGCTTCTCTTTCATCTCAGGTCCAACTATTCCCTCTTTAACAGCATCTGCAACAGGAAGTACTCGATTGTTTACTGGGTCTATGATGCCCACTGTGGCTGCTTGTGCTTCAAGCAGGGCTAATGCTGTTCCTGGCTTAAGAAGACGTTTTTTCATGGCTTGGTATATGGTTATCTTCTCCTTCGTCTTCTCCAGAATTATGCCAGCCACAGGTCTGTGGACTTTTGTGTGGCCATTTTGCCTCACCTCAGCGTCTTGACTGATGGAGTCCATCTTGGCCTAAAGAGCTGTGTGACATAAAAATAAACACTATCTTAAATTGGATTAATCATTGTATGTATCGTCTGTATTTTACAAAAACATTTAGTGCATCCACCACTAAAATTTGTCAATGTGATTTTTATCAAGAAACTATGTATAGTGTTAAAATGCCAGTTTTAAACTTTCAGTAGGTGCAGATAACAGCACCATTAATTACAGTCTCCAAAATGACCATAAAGTTGAATGAAAACCTCAAGTCAGAACAGCCCAGTTTCAACAAAATCTGACATATAACCTTAAAGTCTTCCTTCCACTTTTTGTGCACAGTAAGGTTAACCTATGTACTATATTTTATTGAAATTTTGGGGTGTAGGCTGCTCTTATGATTACTGTGAAACCCCACAGAGAGAGACCACAGTGTGAATTCTATTTAATACTTTTGCATTACCTTGTAGTTGTTTTGTATCTCGCTTTATTCCCTCATAATGTGTTCTGCCAGTACCTTTACTTATTTAACACTGTTTATTTTTATGGACTGATTGTAAAAAGTTGTAATTGTAAAAACTTAGAACTCATTAGACTGAAATGGAGCTGTCCACCTCATTGGTTTGCTGATTACTGCTCCCCTCCATGCGTGCATACATAAGTTATTATATGCAAAGCTTGCTTGATTCCAAGCTTGTGTTGTTTGGCTAAGAATGTGCATTTTACACATTGCATTTTGCACTTAAGGGAAAATATAGTATACTACACTGAAGTAAACACTGTACTACTGTACTACTGTACTATATTGTATAGAAGGTAACATGTATAAATGAAAGTTTCAAAAAAGTGAAAAAACAACAACTTTCAAATCACTGGCTTGTGCAAGAAAATACAAAAGTATAACATACTTTTATTCCATCCAAATTCCCTCTGATTTCCTCAAATATTAGAAGCTTAGACAATTGCAGAAGACCTTATACCCTGGGGGCAAACCCCATATTTTTGTTTTGGAACTCAGACATGGAATGCTATAAAAGGTTGGGACCCAGAAATGATATCCAGGACCTTGAAGAATCACAACCTGAGTGCACAACTTGGTCAACTAGCTACCGGAAATCTATAGGGTGGGTCCAACCGATGCAACCTCTACTGCAGAACAGGGCTTTTGCACCAGTGAAGATCTAACTAATACCAGCCCCTTTGTACAACTTGCTAATGTTATGACAAGACATACATGACATTGTTTTAACCAAATGAACACAGTATTGCGCAATAAACACTAACAGAGTTGTGTTGCAGTGAAATACATAGGAAGTAAGCCTCTCTCATTGTATTGTGACCACATACCTGGTCTGAAAATGTCACTAAGGCAGGGCCTTGATTAAACCTTTACTGATAACAGAAGGTAATATTTGTTTCCTTGGAACTCAGAGAACTGAACTTTAATGGCAGTCCATCCTTCAACTCTCATAGAAACTTTCAGTTTCACTCTGAGTCTGTAGGCGTCAGATTCCCAGATGACTCACCGCTCAGGAAAAAGGCCAAAGGTACCCAGGCTGTTTTGGACAGAGCCCTGGAGCTTTGAAACTCCGTCCCTGTAGAGATGAGCCAAGCAAAATGCATTGTTTAATGAATGTCTTCCTCACTAGCATGTTTATGATTTGATCTCATGATTTGATATTTTATGATACTTTTTTTTAATCATGCACTCTAAACGCTGATTACACCTTTGTATTTACCAGTACAATAAAATATAATTCATAGTCACACGCTAGACATCAGATTATTTATAGGCAAAATCAGCAAGATCAATCAGGGGTGATATTGATAACACTGACATTGTATATACTACACTCAATCCAGTTCATATGCTTTCTTGCTTAAAAATTAAATAACTAGACTATTTCAGGTTTGTCAGTACACACGTTTGTGTGTTTTTGTACAGATATAAGAGGTAATGTATGTAAGGATACATGAATAAAAGCATAACAGTTTAAAAGAATTAGGAATATTTTTGATTCACTAAGCAACAAGCAAAAAGAAGTCTACCTCGTGAGCACCTCCCAGTAACTGACATTACATGTCAGCTGAGGCATTCTGTCTATATACAGAATTTCAGCACCTTAATGCAAATATTTTTTCACTGCATAATTGACTTTTCATACATAATTAATGCATTAGTACACAGAGCACATAAAAGTATTGTAATTTAGGCTAAACAGTTCTTCATGTCCCTGTTCACATTAGGCATTAACTCTCTGTTAGTTCATGGACATGTTTCACAACCATCATCTATGTGTTTTCTCAAGACAAGACGTAATGCTTCAAAACTGGAACAGCCAGATGCTGAGTGTTGTAACAACTGGCAGTGAAACGCTTGAAACACAAATACTACACAACCCTGTTCTCCTGAAGGAAATATCTGGTTCTTTAGGTGCCAAATGCTGCACCATGTTCACCTGCTGGTCGCTAACTTGGTCTGTCTGCTGTTTACTTCTGAGCAGGAATTGTACAGTGTGTTTATTTTAGCTTTTTGGCTGAAAACAGCTTCCTGCTGCAGCTGAAACATAAGAAGTGAGTAGTGAAAGAACCAGAACCAGAGCAATGAGCTGAACGATGCTAAAATGCTCCTTGGAGCTGAGGGGCATTCTTTCCATAAACCAGTGGCTTTTTCCACCCCTTCTATTGATTGGTTAGTGGCAGGGTTTTATGTGATAGATGATGTCATTTCCACCAGTAGAAGTGAATAGTGAATAGCTCTGTTCTGTACATTACTCTTTCCATATGTTTTCCACTGTGGGGGTTTTGTAAGGAAATTATAATAATTAGCGTTACTGCATGAGACAGAAATCACCAGCTGTCATTCAAGCATTTTCTCACAATAGCTTGTTAGCAGTTAAAAATAGCCATTTGTAATCAGAGTGGGCTAAAGGTGTGTGCTGTTTTTCACAACATGCAATGCAAAACCTGCAAGGTCACTTTGTGTCAGTCACGACATCGTAGCTGTGAGAGCATACGGGCCAAGAAACACAAACTTCTGCTCATGCAAAGCACACTTAACGCCGTCTATTTGTACAACAGCAGCACTCATGCACTGCTGCGGTATCTCTGTCTGCAATGTTTGCCGTCTCAGACCGACGCCCGCTTTGTTAATATTTTTGAAGATGTTGAACTGTCACTTTACATTTATTGCATGTCTGAATTTGCTTAACATATCAAGGCAAATGCAAAAGGAGAGCCAGTGAATACAAGAGTGCAGTTTTAGGAGTCTGCACTTCATTTGAAAGACACCTTTGATGTTTAATATTGGAAAAAGGAGGTTTTGCCTTCTGTTTTTGTATGAAGAAGGGTTAGGGTTAAAAGGGTTAGGGTTAGGGTTAGGGTTAGTTATTGCACACTCAGTTGTCAGTGTATGAGGTACAACTGTGCAATGCAGTCCAATACAACAGCCCTGCTGTAAGATATGTCTCTGAGATGCTCATGCACCGCATTAATGACTTATTGAAGTGTGTGCTTGAATTACAGGTTTATTATTGAGGATATAGTTAAAGTTGATGTTGCACTGGACTGCATTATATTGAGAGGCCTTTCCACTAGATTTTATTCAATTTTCTGTCCTTTACATACATGAACAGAGGCAGGAAACACCTCTGAATATAATGCATTCCTGTACAGCGCCATCACTAACTATAACCTCAATGCTGAAACCTAATGTAGCACCTCTATGGAAAAAACTGAACATCATAGGCTTCAAAAAAGTATTATTATAGGTCTGCATTAGACTGTACATGTGTACCTAATAAAGCGGACACTTGCAAAAGAGGACACAAAGATAATGACCCTCATTATCTTGTTTGGACTCTGTTACTGATGAACTGGAGCTGCATGATTAATCTGTCCTTCATGAATTTGGTCTATAAAATATCAGGAAACTGTGAATTATTCTGTCCGACCAACAGTCCAAAGATACTTTACTTTTTTTACTATAATCTTAAATAAGGGAAAGCAACAACTTTAAGAGGCTGTGGTGAGGTAATGTTTGGCATCTTTGCTGGAAAATTCTATTGTCACAATGGCTGTCAGTTAATTTGCTGTCAATCAACGAGGCAGTTAATGAAGGAATCGTTACAGCTCTAAGTCTAATGACACCAGCATGACTTTAAGGGGACATGAGATGGCATCATTTCATTCGCTTTTTTCAGCCTGCAAAGCATCTAGCTTTTAGTTCAGCTTTGACTCAATGTTTCGTTACATACGTGACTTATAACTTTTTAAAAAGTGCATTTTAGTTCAATATATATTATATTTTTGTACCAGTTACAAAGCAAAACTGATTCACTGACACTGATTGACTGGAAAAGAAGAAGCTTCTCTGACTTTGACATGTCTTTAAAGCAAATTAACACTACGCCTACTTGTCTGGATGAGTTATAAGGCTTCAAACTGCAGCTTCATCTTAGCCAAGAATCCGTCTGAATGACAGGAAGGTTTTATAGTTGACAACCTGCTACCTTTGTACCTTGAAGAAAAAGTTGTAAACTGAGATTGATCACTCAGGTCTATCATTGTGCCGCTTTTTTGACACTATCTCAGCACAAACACTGGAATGAATGAGGCAATGGATCATTGTGTAGAGTTGTATAACAGTTTCTATTACTGTGGAAACTACAGGATTGTCATTATGTGTGTCAACACCTCAGAGGATGATGCAGACAAAGTGTTCAGACTTGTCTTAAGACTTACAGGCCCAGTTTGTGCAAAACCTCATTTTAACGAGTATGGTCAAAGGTAATCAGCGGGGAATGTTTGCTTTCCCTTTTTATCAGATGGGTGGGGGCTGACCGTGCAGAATACAGTTATTTCTTCACTTTTGACTTTTACACCATGATCGCAGGTCAACTCGTCCCACACAGAAGACAAAGCTACAGTGTGGATGTGCTTTCACTTTGGATTAAAACAACACTTTGACTGAAAGAATGGGCTTTTCCTTGAGAGGCCTGGTTCTTTTCCTACAGAGCTCAGAGGCAAATGAAGTAAATGACTTAACTTTAAATCATCAGCGGTTAAAAAAAGAAAATCTCCTCTTACCTGGCGTT
The DNA here is from genome assembly GCA_037975065.1 of Chaetodon trifasciatus. NCBI lineage: Eukaryota > Metazoa > Chordata > Actinopteri > Chaetodontiformes > Chaetodontidae > Chaetodon > Chaetodon trifasciatus. The sequence continues at coordinate 11,812,800 of JBBMOE010000015.1, forward strand.
TCTGGAGTGAGGTCCCACCCTGGTTAGCAGTCAGTCTGAACTGCTATGGGATTTTAAGGTGCTCTCAACATCTCAGACGTACTCCTCCGTCCTCACTGGTCAGATATACAGCAGCTCCAGCTGTGGAGTCCCTCCCACTCTGGAGGAACGTCCTCCTCTGCTCAGACTGTGAGGGAGTAACGGCTGGTGATCTCTTTGCACTGTGCTCAGGATGCCAGGAATTCCTGCCAACTTCCTCAGAGCGTGTCCATTGTGCTCGTAACAATCACAGCAAGCAAATTGAGCCTTTCTGACTGTACTCTAGATCAGCAGATTTATTAAACTGACAATCTAAGGTGGGCATTTAAGTATTAAAGATTATTCTGGTCAAACACAGGGGTCTTAAACCCTCTTTGTCTTTTATTGATGTACAGTAAATGATTCGTCTTTCCTTAATGTGCACACTGAAAGTGAGCGGTTATGCAAACGCTTATCTTCCTTATCTAATCAGCCAGAGTTTGACAAGCAGGGCCCAGGGCCCCTCCATTACAGAGAGCTTTGTCTTTATGTGTGAACGTCCCTCAGGTTTGGCAGGTTTTCTGCTGTAAACAGCAGAGAATCAAGAGTTTGGGGAGGGGGCTTCCAAAAAGGTTCGGGTGCAGAGAAAGTAAATAAAAACTTACTTGCAGCAGTTTTTCAAAGTCTTCCTGAGCTCATGTAGTAATCTCTTTTATCCAATCATGTGTTCACAAAGTGGTGAACCTCGTTCATCCTCGCTTGTGAACGGCTGGGCCTTTCCAGGATGCCCCTTTCATACCCAATCATGATGCTATCACTTGTTACCAATGAAAGGTGCTGCTGGCACCAAATTCAGAATAAGCATATATTAACATTAGATATATTTTCTTTGTGCTGTTTTCAATAGAGTGTGTGTCACAAAGGATCAGCTAACCGTCATATCCTCTTTTATTTATGTTTTTTACAGCGTCACAACTTTTTTGGAATCAGGGTCATAATCAAGTAACATTTTGAATGCTGATGTCTTTTAGTAAGAGAATATTTAAACATTGTAGTTTAAGTAGTAAAGGATCTGAATAATTCATCCACAGCTGTTTCTGGTGGCAGAAACCAGATGCTAAGACATTAGTCACATTGTAATAATGACGCTTAAGTTTCATGACTAATGTACAGGGGAGACAGCTTGGAGACATTTTGCCCAGGTGAAAATTCCCACAGGTGACAATGAAGTTTTACTCAATGAAGCGTGAGAACAACGTCATTTCTCGAAAGATCAGTGGAAGTCACTTTTCTTTTTTTTTTTAAGTCTGATTTTCACCAGATTTGTGCTCCAAGACTGTTCTTAAAGTAACTCATTAGCTGGTTCAACACCAATCAATGATGTTTTCTGGGCTGTGAAGAAATTAAGTTTGCAATCAAAAATTAAACATCATGTTTGCAACTTTATTGGAAATGGCATGACGTGTCCTCACTGAAGTTGAAACTCTGAGTCAAGAACATCTTGACTTATGACAGCAGACACTAAAAAGTTAAATGACATTCAAGTGATTAATTTCCTCCCTGGGGGAGAAAATATGAACATTACACAACCAAAGACCCAATCAGGTCAATGCATTTTTAGCAACATATATCCTCACCTGTGCCAAACTCTCACCTGTAAACTGCCTTCACACACTCATCTTCCAGAAACATGCGGTAGTTAAATCTGGGCGTGACAGCGAGGATTTGTGAAAATCACAGGAATGGGGGAGTTTGTAAACATGTAGCAGCACACCTTTGCGTGACAGATTGATTTGATTCTCAAGAAGTTGCATAGCTAAAACCACTCTGACATTTTTGTTTTTGCTTTGAGGGAAACAGATGAATGACAACAGTGGATAAACCGCTTTGCTCTTCCAGCTAACCCAGAAAACTTGGCAAATGCTGATAGAGGTGAGAACAAACTTGTATTTCCAACTGGGTTGGTTTTAATGATGAATTGATGCCACTGTTGTTCTGGCCCCAAAGAAGAAGCACTCAGATCCTTTATTAAATGAATTCTCAGCACTTCTAGTGTCATGCATTATATAATTAGTGTGTTGCAGATCATTTCAGGACATGGGTTAATGTAACAGCACAGGAACATCCTCTTCACTGCATCTTCATCCGCTTAAATGACTGAAAAATTAGGGATATAGGGATCCAGAATTAGGGATGTAATGTGACAAACAACAGGTTTTTAATGTTCCCTTTGTCTGTGGGGTGCTGCTTTAAAATCAGATCTTCTCGGTCCAGGGACGTCATTGGTTCTCAGAAGAGCTACAGGCTTCAGGATTTGGGGTTTTCAGGGTTTGGGTTTCCAGTCTTCACCTCTGGGTATCCAAGGATGTGTGCGCTAGATCCCTCCTTGTTTCGCATTGAATATCCATGTAAAAAGTGACAAATTTCTCCCTTAATAGTGTAATTCTGGAAACGGACATTTGGGGCCACCTATATGAGCCAGAATATGGAGAAGGAAGAGGTGGAGCTGAGAGTTAAGACGATGAGGATAGCGCCCTGTGCCAGGGACAACTGCTGGTGCTGGTGCTGCTGCAGTACATGAAGTTGGATGGATGAAGTTGCTGAATCTAAGGTTACAGAGGAAGGCACAGAAGCATGTGTGACGTTACACCAAAGCATGTAATGGAGGCATGGAGGCATATTTCAGGATCCCGGAAATCAACTGGAGAAAACACCCGAGGTCAGCGGGTGAAACGGAAGTCTGAGCGTCGCACAGCAGTGACTTTTTTGTTGCTAACAGCAGCATGACAGTGTGAAATCATGCAATAAAATTTGCAATACCCATGCTATCAGAGTTTACAATGTTAGTAGCTCTGAGTGCGTGGCTGCTTGTAGGAGTTGAGGAAGTGTACACTTCAGCTGCCACAGCACAACACGTTATCTGAAATGATCTGAAACACATAGTTTAATCCCCGCCCAAAAAGACCAGTAAACAAGATAAAAACATTTCATTTATGGAAGGTGAGTGTTGTGATGCCCTGAGAAAAGCAGCAAAACATTCCCATTATTTTTGTTTTTCTAATTTAGTGAACATTTACATTCTCCACTGACTGCATGTCTCTTCAGCAGGGACACGCTGTGATATATCAGCTAAATGATGCTGTAATGCTGGGAGTTATCATCCCAAAAGTACTTCATTTGGTAATCTACCCCCCGCCCCACACACACACACACACACACACACTTCTGTTTGCAAATGCAGCAGCTTTGTTGTATCCATTAATCTATCAGTTTAAAATCGGACTAGAGATGTGTCAGTGGGGATATTTTTATCCCAATCAGCAAAATCAGTAATTATTGCACAGTCCAGTCAACCCTCACGCCCAGAAGACTGTCTGCTTCAGGAGCAGCTTTGGCAATGGGTTGTTGCAGCTCCCTTTTAGCGTTTGGCCATCGGTGTGGTGTTGGCAGGTGGTGCAGGGCGGGCCAGGGCAAGTGATGATACTGGTGTGGTCTGGAAGCCCTGGTGGAGCCTGTCCAATAGGAGTGGCTTGGGAACGGCCTTTGACGGCAGTAAGCCCAGGACATTCTGGTTGCCGTATTTTTTCTACAAACAACTTGCACCTTTCTAGTGAGTGAAATACGGTCATGGTATCTAGGTATTTATTGCTAGCATCAGCTTCATACGGTCTGAGGTTTGTCTCAGGCTGCAACGCTCTCACTCAACATTGCACTCTATAGGCCAGAGTTCAGTGGCTTTGTGCAGCTTTCAATGTTTGCCTGTATGTGGTTTGCAGCACTGTAATGGTGTTATCTTGTTTAATAAAGAGTTGTTGTAATGTTGTAGGTCATCAAGGTGCAGCTAAATAAAGACTTGATATATTTTGCTGAGCTAATCTGTAACAATGCGTCATAATGATGATTTTCCCTTCTGCTCTGATATTTTGGCCTTGTTGTGTAATACTATCTGTTTTTCTCCAGGATTTTGGATGATATTTTGTGCGTCTCCTCCCTCTGACCTGACAAATTCCAGGCCAAGAGCAGGCCTGTGTGCCTCAAAGGCTGAGGAGGAGTTGGATCTTTTATTTATTTATTTTTTTATGTCATTCAACTTCTGCCTACTGAATTTAATCACCTTGCTTAACTGTTCATCACATGCTGATTAAACCAACATGAGTCACGCAGGCTGCCGTTTGACATGGTGTAGCGGTTGAGTAATTGCTTTTAAGAAATCATAAATTAATAAAACTTCAAAGTGCTGTGCTACACAAGCTTTGTCTAAATGTTGTCATGATCTCTGTGTTATATTACACTATTACAGCTCTTTTCAACAAGCCTAAACAGACCTGTGTCACTTCGGTTACACTTGCCAGTGAACGAAAAATCTTTCACTTTCGCCAGCATCCTGCATTCTTGAACTGAACCGATTCAACGCCTGCCAAAACGCAGGTTTGGGCAGGCACTGAATAGGTCATTTGTTTCAAGCTAATAAAGAACTGTGCAGAGTCTAGATTCTCCTCTTAATGCCATCTTCAGGCCAAAAGACACAAACAGACAATGGTAGATTATTCTGGTATTCTTGCGGGTGTTTCCTTGTGTTCTCAGCCCATTCTAAGCCGATCGTCCTGGTGCACTCCCAGGTAATTATAGAGTAAACCACCTCACAGAGGTCGTAGGTCAGGGGCTCTGGACATCAGCTCCTTCATCTTGCTGAGGTTCAGCTGCAGATAGTTCAGTCTGCACCACCCAACAAAGTCCAGGTCCCTGTATTCCTCTTCCTGTTGTCCACTGAAAAACCACATACCCTCAACATCTCATGTGCCTCCTGCAACCACTTCCTGACTGTCCTGCTGGTCGCATGTTGCTGCTGGACAGGAGGCTCGTGTTGTGGGCATCAGAGCTGCCAAGTGGGGGAAGGGCTGTGGGGCTGTAGACTTCTTTGACAACATCATTCAGTGTTTCATCGTCTCTGGTGGGGCATTTCACAAGCTGTGTGAAGTTTGTCAGGGTGTTGGCCAGAGTCACGTGGTTCAAGTCTCCAGAAACCACCGCCTGGCTGTGAGTGAGTGGGCGTCACAACCCTGAGCTGAGGACAGAATGTAAACAGCAGCATCTGGAATAAACCAAGATATGGTTCTGTCTAACACTGATGTCTAATTAATACATGACGCAGACAGTTTCCTATTCACACCTTCAGCAGACGTGGAGCAACATTAGCATTCATTGGGAGTTGTGTTTCTGGCAACCTGGTAAATGACAAGTCTGGTATTTGCTCTCTCAAGTCCTGGCTGCATCGCTGCAGTGCTTCTGTTGTGAGGAATATGAGTGAGTAACTACTGCACAGTGTATAACTTGGAGGTGGATTGAGCAAATCTACCTGCACTATTTAAAAAAACACTAAATTCACACACCATTGCTTGTTACCGACATTAGCTGAAGAAACAAAACCTTCCCATTGTTCAAAATCAAGACGCAGGTGGCTCCTTTCATTTCATCGTACTCAATGTAACTCTTGTCGTATGTCTTTCATCGCCCACTTAAGAGCAAAAGATTTCGTCCCTGAGCTCTCCGCAAAGCTGAGGGTCAAGCAGGATATTGCTCGCTCTGTTCTCAGTCTTCCTGAAACCAAAGCAGCGGGCCAGGAATGTCTTTTAAGTGTTTCCATTGTTCGTTCTTGTCAGCACCACGCCCAGCTCGCTGTGCTGTGAGAGCCCCAGGCTGCCTCACGTCATCCATGTACATCCACTTTTCTTCAGAAGCATCTAAAAACAAATTGCCAAGATTAAGTGTTACTGCTCTGGTTCTTGTCGGATTTAAAATCATATAGGCTCTATTTACAACACACTTCACTTACTTACTGCTTATATGCAAACCTAGTCCTTACCCTGTCACTTTAATCCTAAATCCGATTTCTAATCCGAAACTCACCCCTTGAACAAGTGACGACAAGCCGAGTATCTGGCATCATGGAAATGTGACCCTATCTGAGACACATTCATGCACATACAGCAACACATTTGTTTGAAGCCAGTATCGTCATTCAGCGGCTTTGATATCACACAGTTATGTCTTATATTCCACTGAGGAATCTAGTTTACTGTATTGATCAGCAGGAACACTTATTATCTGTTAACTGCTGAAATCATTCTATTCAGAGCAACACGTCAAACACGTGGCATGTTCTGCATTCCAGGACCACACTATACAGGTTCCATCAGCATGTGTTATCTCAGGCGCACCCAGCCTTTCTCTTCCATTGCATCAATAGTGAATCCTGACAGCTTTCCTGTGAGCTGTCTGCTCACCACTTCATTACACATGTCAGTGCTGAACAGAAGAGCATACGAACAGATCCGAAGACATGAAGGGCTGAAATGCAGTGATGGAGAAAGCCTTAAAAATGCTTTATTTTAATGGAATAGTTCAAGATTCTGGTTGAATAGGCAGGAAATTGTCCAGCACATGTGTGTCAGTTTCATATCTCGAGGGTCTGCATGGAAAGTGCAGATTGACTGAAAAGTCTGCCGGCGTTTCTTAGATAACATCTTAATTCACTGCAGTTTACAGCCGAGTGCTCAGTTCTGCCCCCCAGGCCCGAAAAAGGTGAAGAAACAAATCCTCTCGCTGTCGGAAACAGATTCTGGCAGTTCATCGTGTTTTACAAGCGTCTGAAGCAAATTACTGTCAGGCAGCAGCCGACTTCTGACAGTTACGTACTGTTTCCCTTCAAGGCAGCACCACTAATCATTCTTGACCGGCTGTTCCTGAACTTGACTTCGGACGGCAGAGCTTCGGTTGTCTTTGTCATCATTCTAACGTGAGCCGCCCATGCAGAGTTCAGTCAAGGACATAACATCACACTTGTATGAGCATCTCATGAGTTCACTAAAGCCTGTCATTAATGATTTTATGTAGACAGCAAATGTTCCAAATATGAGTCTTGCAAAGTCAGCTGTACAAATGATTGAGGACTTGTAATAAACTCCAGCCATATTTCATTTAATGTATATTCACTGTTTAATTTGTGGGGATTTGCAGGAATTGAACGCAAAAGTAGCAGATTTGGTTACCTTTTGTAAATAAATAGAAACATAAAGATATGTAGTCTAATATTACTGTAAAACCCACAGTTATCAGACTATCATGTGCTGTAATCCAGTGTACAGTAATGTACTGTTAACAGACATGTACGTATTTTACTGTTATGGCCATCAGATCCAAAAAGATTGATTTCTGTCTCCTCAGACCAGAGTATGGATTCTCAAAGTCTTCCCTTTCATCAATATGGGCTAAACCAGCGTTCTTTGGCGTCCTGCATGGATGCATGTGTTCCACTTCTCTGCAGGCTGCATCTTACAGTTTGGTTTTCCACACCTTCGCCAGCTCTGAGCCACATGTTTGCTGATTCTGCTGCAGCTTTCTCAGCAAAACTCGCCCATCGTGAGGTGAAAGCTTGAGGGGGCGCCCTGGACGTTTCATTTCTGCATCACTTTTCTACTTTGATCCGACTTCATAACAATGATCCGATAATCCTGCTGAATCCACGTCCCTTTCTGGGCAACAAAATAATTCTCTCAAGCCTCCAGCTAATTCTTCCCCATGCGGTGCAATGGTTGTCAGCACTAAGTCTGAAGGTGATTCAGTGGGTTGAGTATCACTTTCTGAACCAATTACACCTGTTTGATTGACATATTTCAGCAGACTCATCTGGTGATCAGTTGCCTTTGACAAGCACAAAAACCATCGTATAAGTGTTCTGATCCATTTTTGCAACATGGCCTTTTACCATTGTGACAAGAAAATTATATTTTCCTGTTAGTGTTGACATAAATCATCAGTAACTGATAAGGGAGAGTAGCAGGAACCGCGTACAAGAACCCAAAATAGGTCTTATTTATAAGAGAAATCACTGAATTTGTTATCTTTAAGAAAGGGTGGACTTATTTAGAAGAAGAAGAAGAAGACATACTTTATTTTATCACCACATAACATGCACATGCTTGTATGCACATTTATGCTAGATTTTGTATCTAGGCGTGATTATGGAGGCTAATAAAAACAACAATTCTGTAAGAAAGTGAAAATATTAAACAATAATGTGCTAATTAGGCTTAAATATATATTGTTTTTAATTTCAAAGTCACTGCCCTCACAGTATCTGCTTGAAAAAAACCTGGCCCTTGACGGCCCCTGTCAAAGATGCATGCACAGATGTAAAAAGGTACGAATGGATGCGTTTAGCGCATGAGGTGTGTCCTCTGTGGTAAACAAGCCGACTATTGTGCAAATGAAATCACGCGTATCTTGTCAGGTTCTGTGAAAGATGCCTGATTCTGTGAAATCTAATGTGCCTAATCAGCTGAGATAACCTTCTTCACCTCACTTTCCTTTTCACCAGTAATTCAAAACAAGCCTTCTTGTTGGCATACTCAAAATGATTCTCAGTGTTATGAAACCCAGCACTTAAGAGGCTGACTCAGGTCGCCACTAATCCTCCAACAACAGTGGTCTTAAATGCTAAATACAAGAATGGTTCTTAACCTTAACTAACCTCTGCTTCATGTTTGTTTATGTAATAATTCAGATCAAACTCAGAGTCTGTTTGACAGAAGAGAAAAAAGATGAAATGCTAGTTTACTACAATCTTCTGGAAATGGGAGCGTCTTTTTTTTTTAGGTTTGAGCCAGGAAGGCCGATACTGGAGGGAATTAACATAAAAGAGCTTTCATTGTGAGTATCCACAGCAGCTCCTGGGTTCAGGAAACAGATCTTCCCCTATATGTGTCTGATATCCTCAAATCACAATCTACTTCCTGCCAGAACGTCAACAAAATAACACTTCTTGCAGAAATGTTGTCATGTTTGCACTGATCAAGAGGGCGGACACAACAAAACACTGGTCTTTGTTAGCTCATATACATAATCTGTTCATAAACGAGACAGTGTTCATGACACCTGTTGTGTCTTTTTATCATTGTTATCACCACATCCACTCATTGCACGGTGCAGGTGAAGTCAGGAGGGTGGAGATTCTGAAGAAAAACAAAACTCTTTCCCACAGACTCACATTATTGCTCTTGTTTTGACATGCTTCTCTTAGGTGTGTATCAAAAAGGTCATTTTTAAGTGTTTTTGCAAGCTGTCAAGCCACATCTTGCACAGCGCTGCACTTTGGTTTGCAGATTAAAGAGGATCTACACACTAAATTAGTAGATAACACGTAGATTGCCGTTGGCGTGTGAGGTTAATACAGGTGGTTTCTTCCGAGGAGTCCAAACCAGTCCGTTCATAACTGAAGACGCCTCGTAGGGCCTCAAGCAAGTCCAGTTGCCTTTGTAACACACTGAGAAGTGCCATCACCTGGATGTACAACAATCTTCATAGACAACTTGGAAAATCCATTTTTCATTTCCCTGTATCTGTAAGGTTACAGTCAACACATACAATCAGCGAATACATAACTGACTGAACTACCCAGCAATATGCATGAAATATCTTGAGGTTTCTACAACTAATAGCACTACAAAGCATGTTTTAATGCATGTCTTCATTTTGTTTGTTTGTGTGCAAGGTGGTGGCAACAAACATGTCAATGCACCAGCAAAAGCAGCGAGGAAGAAGACTGCTCGTGAGCAAATGTGGATGTGAAGAATGCAATTTTAAAAAAAAATCAGCTTTGCAAGTGTTTTATGAGTCAGGAAGTGCATTCAGCTTGTTTGTTAGGCCCCACGGCAGCAGTTTGTTTTGGTGAGTAACACAGAATGTAAACAGAAACTTGTTTACAAGAAAACTCCACAAGGCTCCTTTAAAACACTGCTTACATGTTAATGCAGGAGCTATTTTACTTTTGATACTTCAAGCATCCTAATTTTGCCGGCAATACTAAAGGAAAATAAAGGATCTGAATACGACTGATCTGGTCTGAAAAGACAGACTTTATGGGTAAACAGGGGCTTGTGAGGACTAAAGCTGCAGAAATAAAGAATTTTTTTTTTTATCACTGTAGTTTCAGCCATCAGTGAGATCAAACAGTTCCTCTGAGCTGCTTATGTGTTCACTGTTACAGAGTTACATAACTTCTTGACATGGTAGCCTCTGTGGAAGCTGTTCAGGGGAAAGGTAAGAATTTCCTCAGGACTGCATGCAAGGAGCCAGATGAGCATACCATGTGGGCCTCTACAATCAGGTATTGTACTTTGATTAGCGCTCTATAAAGAAAACACCCACGTAACAGCTCTGTGTTGACGTTTCATTATCAATCATTAAATGAAATTCAGAATTGAGCCATAATAATTGATTGATAACACTGTGCAGACAGTGTCTGTACTACTAAATGGTTAAAGCAGCCTGCAGTAGGTGCATTATGTCTTGTAGTCAGCAGGTTTAGTTCTCTGGCCTCTGGAGCCAGACGTATCCGTTATTTTTATATTAAATTTATGAGTTTTTCTCCTTGAATCTGGATATAACTTAATGTAACCCTCAAGCTGCATGTGCTGGAAACCAGTCAAGCATTTGTCCTCGCTTGTGTGGCTTATTTCAGTAAATGACTGTAATCCATATCCCACCCAGAAACTCCCATCTGAAGGTCAGGGCTGAGGCAAGTGATGAGGGAGGTGTTGATGCTTTCGTCACCAATTCAACAAAGAAATACTTTATGTCAGCAATGTTGAACTTTGGAACTTGTTCTGCACGTACACGTACTGTATATACATTCATACAAATACCAGTGCCGGCCTGCTGTATGCTGTTTTTAGTTTGTACTGACTGATATGAGTTCTTTTCTTTCTCTTTTCATCTTGAGTTCAACCTCAGAAACTATGTGACCAGTGAATCTGCTGCCCAGATGTGAAATTTTACATTTAAACATATAAATATGGATAAAACACTGCTCTTTTGTACCTGCTGTGCCTATTCTGACGCCCTGACTCTTTATCTTCTCACAGTGAGGACCTTGACCTGTGTTTATGAAACTGTGAAAAGTGAAAGTTTGGACAGAAAATGTACAAATCCTTTACTTTTACTTTTAAAGGATAAACGTTACTTATATTTCTTACACTCCAAAGGTCTCTAAAATTGGTGAAAAGTGGATCTTGGATGGCTGCAGCACAGAGGCAGAGTTGCACGCACACCTACTGAGACATGGTGGCATGTCAGAATATGGCAATTGAGCAAATGCTGACGCTTAATTTTGTACATTCAAGGTCCCCAGATGTTGTATAGTGTTGATTTTGGTAATACCGTGACTTTCCCTCTAGTGCCACCATGAAGTTGACGCTTGAAAACTCTCAATAACTATTGGCTGGAAGCCATAAAATTTGGTGCAGATGTTCATGTTCCCTTCTGGATGACCTGTAATGAAGTTGGTTGTCTGATTTCTCATCTGGCACCATCATCATTAAAAACTTTCAATTTGTCCAGTACTTTGGTTTATGACCAAAATACCTGAAGAATATTGACAGTTGTATTTATTTGCTAATTAACAAAAGTTAATGTAACCCAGGTTATTTCCTGTAGCCCCAATTACAGACGTCCCCCAAACGCATCGCAAACAGGCTATTGGCGGGCACCCCCAAAGCAACTTACACAAGCCTTAGACCCGCCCCCACGCTGCTACCGGAGAACACGTAATTCATACAGGTGTGTCAGCCGGAAGCACAGTTAAACACGTACAATTTCAAAACCTAAGATTTCCAAAAATGTTAAATTGAGTGTAGCTGGCAGCATTTGCGAAGAGAGAACCTGCTGACCTGTAGAGAGGCCGCCGAAAAAGAAGTTATGTCCGGGCGTTTTCTACTATCAGCTAAGTAGCTAATCCTGGTGAGTTAGCTACCTAGCTTGTTAGCATTAAGACTTCGTTGTAATAAAGTTGAAGTATGAGTTATTTTACTTGTATTACTTTACTCTCGGAACGATGGTTACGTAAAAGCAGGCAGTACATAACATTTTGTGTGGTGTGAAGTTTGTATGTTTATTGAAATGGGTTGCCTCTCTGTAGGATTAGTTGCGGCCTGTAAACCAAGTGCTTAGCTTGTTCGTTTAGTTGTAGTAAAAGGGTGAAGCTAATCTGTTCCGTAAAAATGAGTAAAGTCAGATGTGTATTATGTTGAGTTAACAAATAGAAACAGTTTAGTCAAAAAAGATAAGAATTGGTTGTGTTGATTCTAATGATGGTCAGTGGAAAAGTGGACAATATATTAACTTCTGCATATTTGTGTGCAGGCTGTTTTTTTAGGAGGATGGTGTCTGTTGACCACATGGAGCGGCTTCACCTTGAACATCTGGATGATGCACCGATCCCTAGTGGCGGTAGGAACCAAATCATAGAAAACTTAACCAAGATGGAGTCATATTTGTTTGCACTTTTTTTCTGAGATTTTTCCTTTCAGTAGTTGGGTGTTTTGAAGAGGCCTGTGGTTGATTGGCAGCTTTAGAGGAACTTTCAAAGGAGAGAAACTCAAAACTGACAATCTATAAGAAGAACAAAAACTAGTAAGGGCTGATAACAGAACCAGTTTGGATTGAACAGAGGGTAAATTTAATTTTCCTATACAACTGGTAGCAAGCTTTTACGTAAGTTATTATATGTATTTCTTTGGTTGAATGTTTTTTCCTTTATTTCCAAGGTAAATTTAAATCAAGTGGAAATTATAAAAGTTATGAGAAACTGTAAACTTTGAGTTAAAGAAAAAGGAAGCGTACCAGAGAGATGATGTGAAACAGAAGAACCCTAAAGTAAATTTTGTATTACTTTCAGTTAATTTCAAGTTTTAACGTCAGTGGTTGTGTTTGGGTTTTTTGTGTGCTGGAGGTCTCATTGCTACAGCCAGTCCCTTCACCGAAGCTGGTGAGTTAGAGAAACAAGTTGTCGTAGTAGTTGTAGTGGCCTGTGAGCATATTAAGCTAGCAGATCAAAATGAGCAGCAAAAATAAATTACATTTGTATTTAAATAGTGTTGCATTGATTTGACATGGACAAGCAATAGTCCATCAGTAATGTGTTAGTGTTAAAAATGCCCAATAGGATGGGGGTCCTGAGGCGACCACGCCCACTCATCAGACAGGAAGTGTATGCCATTTCTCACCATTGTTGCATCTTTTGTTAAAGAGCGTCTTTGTCAGCAGGCTACAAATTGTTAGTCTGTGGACACTTTAAGCAGCCTGAAGGCAGCAAGCAGTTCACTTTGGCCTTACGCCGTGTGATGTTTTGTCACACGTCACTCACTCTTCTTGTCGCCCTTCAAACCGACGATGTTCCTGAAAGTGGTGACAATGTCTGCGAAAACTATCACACATGTTCACTGTGGATAAAAACCCACCAGGGATGTAGAGACGGGGAGTAAGAGGAAGACAAACAATGGCAGAGGAAGAGAGCTGAACTGGTTCATTTGGATGAGGTATTCTCAGGAACTCAGAGGTGCACACGGGCGCAGCCACACAGTCCTCACCTCTCGGTAGCTGCACTGAGTCGGCTCCTTGAAGTTGTGGATGTCAACATAAATCAATGTGATGAAATTCCACCAGCATGGAGAAGCCAGAGGGGCGCGGTGTGCCTCTGTACACCTCTTCCTGGAATTTCTTCATTAAGCTCCAACAGTCGGGTGAGAAATATCAGCAGTGAAGCAGCACAGAGGCAGTTTGACAGACTGTGTTGTTCCGTATCATCAGCTCTATGTCTGCAATTATGTTTAATGCGATGGTGGAAGAAGCATTAAGATCTTTTACTCAAGTTAAAGGACCAGTACAACAGTGTAAAAGTCCTGCATTCAAAATCCTACTTGAGTTAAAGTGAAAGTATTATCAGCTAAATGTACTGAAAGTAACAAGAATAAAAGTGCTCATGCTGCTGAAAATTGGCCCAGTGACAAATATATCATCATGTATTTTAGCATTAGATTATAGATTTTGATGCTTGACTTTCCATTGAAGATCTTCAGTGTTTAAAGTGAATGCTCTTCCTTTTCCTCTCAGCAGCAGTGGCCAAAAGAGTTTTACAATCTGATAATCAGAGATGCCTAAGTAAGAGTGAGAAAATGAGAGAACTGCATCACAAATAAAGAAAAACTAACCGTCGGTGAAGTCCTTGGGAGTGAAAGCATTTCGAGCAGGAACTCAAAGTGTGCCTTCTCCCCTTGGTGGAAACTTGTACAAATATAGATCTTTGCATCACCTTGAAATTTAACTGACATCATGAGACAAAATTAAAATGATGATCATTAAAACAGAATTGTGTATTGTGTCGCTTTTTGGTCAAAATGTGTGAAATAGGGATTATGGAAGCAGAGGAGGAGACAGCAGGCAAAGAGTGGAGATGAGAAGTCACTGTAACACCAAGTCCCTTCATTATTTCACCTTAAAATTCAGTTAATGTGCACATTATTAATGATTTAACTAAAGTATTTTAATTCATGGTAACTATCAGTGGTAATTCCATTAAGACAGATAGTTACCATAGTTTTTTATTTGAACAAATGTGTAATCTCAGAGTTTTCTCTTGTAAAACTATTTTATGACATAATCTGTTAATGGTATCTCAGATGGAGTATACTTGAAGGATCAATATGGAGGCTTTAGTGGCATCTAGTGGTGAGGATACAGACTAGAAACAGCTGAATTAAAGAGCTCCTTCCAAAGTAACAAAAACAACGGTTCTTAATTTCAGGTCATTATACACTAATGAAAACAGAAATATCAATATTCATGGTCATGGCTGGTAAATACTAATAAAGTTAGATATGAAATTAAGTGACAAACAACATTCAGTAATCTAGGTTAATCAAATGTTGGTTAAATTGTTAATAAAAAATTATGCCAAATTGAATGGAAGGTGAAGATATAGTGTCACTTTTTTGTGGGAAAAACTTGTTCAATAAAAAGTCTGATTACTATGTTGAAAAATCAGTAAAGGCAAAAATAGGTAGGCATGGAAAGATAAACCCAACCAACTTTTATTTTTCTTTGTAAACAAACACAAAGGCAATCCAAAAATAACATGCCAACTCTTATGTAAGTCCACCAGCACAGTGCTAATTTATAGCTGCTTTGTAAACAGTCAGCATTGCTTTTTAAACTGATTTATTGATGTAAAAACAACCGCAATCAAATTGAGTTTATTACAATTCCAAAAGTAGAAATTCCAAATAATTAGACATGCTTTGCTTTCATCAGCTGGCGTCTTTCATCAACAAGGCCACAACTTTAGTCTGCATTAATATATTAACAACCAACAGTGTGCAGAAACGATCCCGCCAGCAGTCGTTTGAACAAGACTACAAAACCACCAGCGGGACGGCACAGAAAACGCATTCTAGACAGAAGAAATGACTGACATCCTCTCCACCTTAAAAGGGAAAACCTGGAGGTAAAAGCTCAGTTCTTCTAATCTAGTTCCTCTGTTACCTTGCTCACGGTGCTTTAATCCAGGTCTCTCAAGTCTATGGTGGGCTGAGGAGGCTGAAGGGACGGCACTGATGTCCACTTCTCTTGGACGGGCTCAGGGAGTGGGTGTGGTTGAAGAGTGAAGACCTTCCTGCAATCCTGACACATTGAACAGATACATTTTTACTGGGTCACAGTTTAGCAGTGAGTTTTTTCAGTACACCTGGCCTCAGAGAGAAGTCACTTACAGCACGAGGTGGAGGCTCTGGTAGAGGTGGGTGATACACAGCACCTGCATGGAGGTGGGGCAGTATCAGGGGTCTACAGAAGCCATTGTTGTAAAACCCAGCAGGTGCAGGTGGAAACCAGGGCATGTCGAGCAGGAGGCTTGGACATGGTGTGTAGCTGCTGGGCGGATGACCTGACACCCTAAATGGAACGTGAATAACAGGCAGAGGTGGAGTCTGGCCAAATGTACCGAAGCAAGGAGCATCTGGAAAGAAAGGTAAGACCTTATAAGCCACATCTGAACATTAAAATCATTCATTTATGTATTTCCAGACTAGTTTTAGGGTGAGGGAAGCCCCCAGCCATTTACATTCAAGCCTTAATTCAATCTTGGCAAGAATATATACATGATAACTTCATCAGGGCTATAACTAATGTTTGTTTTCATTATTCATTCACCAATTGTTAATAGTTTTGTGTATGAAATAAAAATTCAATTGTCCAAAACCCCAAACAATTTAATGATCAGATATACTATAAATATGTTTTTATTTTGACCCCTTTATGCCTCTGTTTTTGCTTTTTTTAATAAAGTAAAGCAGCAAATCGTCACAGGCGATACTCAAAGGATGTTTGGTGGTAGCTTTCGTTGAAAATGCGTGTTTATCATAGGTACTGATTAATTTTCAGGTGATAACCCAAATAAGTTATTAAAGCAATTGTTTCAGCTTAAAATATTCAGTTATATTTTAATTAGATTACATATCAGGTTTTTAAGATAAGACTTTATTGATCCCATGCTGAGGAAATGTACTTGTTATAACCGCAACAATACTTCTCCTTTATCGCGCCACTCTCCGCCTACACTATCCCGTGCGCGCGCGTGTCCTGTGCCAGCTGCGCAGCTTGCAGCACGCGCTGTTCCGTTCGACCAATCTGCAGGTGTCGCGTGCCACATACATGGCCGCTCATCCACACTGGACGTTCGGCCGTTGGTGTTTTTTTTGTTTTTTGTTTTTTTAAATACAGCGCAGTTAAACTCATCTCATGCTGTGTGAATCCGGCCTCGATAAAGTTTAATATTTAACTGCAAATTACCAAACTGCTCAATTACACAGAAAATACAAAATTATGTAGTTTTACAGCAGGTAAAATAGGGTTCATATGTCCCGTCAGCCATTTATTTCATTTCTGCCCTATGTCGACCGTCTTGCGTTAATTCTTGTACTGTGTGGGATCAATATAGTCCTATCTTATCCTCTCTTATTTTATAAAGTTAGCTGCGTTAAGTCATAACAGTTCTGCTAAATGTAAATATTTGTCTAAAGTTCGTCGGCGTAGCTAACTTGGAGCTGTTTAAATCAAGTGAGGTCCACATCTTAAACACATTATAATTAGTTAGTTTGAATAATATAACGTTAACTTACCTAAAGCTGGACACAAGTCTTCCTCACTGGAAGCTAAGAGCATCGCCTTTCCGCTGTCCAAAGCAGGCACAGCCTCTCCTCCTACGGCGGGTCTCCTCCGGACGTCAAGCGAGCGTTGGTCGGTGAAGGCGGCGCGCACCGGGCCGTCTTCCGCGGGGGGAATCATTGGTCCAGATGTGGCCTCATGGTGAGCGTCTCCGTCCGCGGCCGAGGTGCTAGTGGACCCCTCAGCCGCTGGTTTCACCACGATGACAGCGTCGTGGGCGCGGAGTCGCTGCTCCCTATCTTGGCCTTTCCTCAGACTTCGCATGAGGGCCGTGGTCCGTGTCCGCTGTGTGTTGAGATAGCACTTCCAGCAGTTGCATCCCAGAAAGGGACAGTACTGCATGTGGCCCTTCAGCGGGACGATGACTCCATGGTGTCGGCACCGGCTGCATTTCAGCTCTCGTGGTCGCCCGGCGGCTTTGGATAAGGGCATGGTGCCAGCCAGTTGCTTTAGGACTGAAAATGCTCTTTGACCCGGCTAAAGTTATGATCAAGTATGAACCGCCTGAGTAATAAAGATGCCCCCTCCTCACATGTGTGCGGGGGGGGGGTGCCGTGACCCAGTCTGAACTTTGTTTAAAATGTAACATTTCCAGGCCTGGGAAACTGGCACTGAGGACATTATTGGTCCATGGGGACAAATAGGAGACCAATCAAGAATCATTTTACTGTATTTTTTTCTCTCACCCGCATTAGATTTGATTTATACATCTGCTCTGCGACTGATTGGATTGGCTGGTCGAGTTTAGGGCTGAGGGGCAGGTTGCTGTGCAGATTCAGACCCAGAATCGGTGATGGGAACGTTTACAGAGAAAGTATAATCCACAAATATTTTACTGTCCACAAACAAACACATCTGTTGTAAATCATCATTTAATTTAATTACAGAGGTATATGAAACTTGTCCTTCGACCCTCAACTGTAGATTTTTTCTAGTTCCCAAGCAAAGCTGTAAATTTTGGAAATGCAGCTGAGGATGTTTGCATGTGGATGGTAAAATACTTGTTGATCACACTTTTTGTGTTTATTTTTAACATGTCTTTCTCCAAAGGTTTCAGTGTGTCAGTAGAAGTCACCCCTGTTGAATGCAGTTGGTGGTCAACGTCACGGCTCGAGTGAGGACTGCAGGTTAACAGTATGTCATCAAAAACAGTGGCATCTTGGAAGCAGTTTATTCCTTTCAGTCTAATATGTTTTTTGTTTCACTACTTATAATAATCTGCTCCACATTTAATAAAAAAAACCTCCACCTCGACTAGCTGTAAGTCAGCGTTCAATTACTGCTTACACAGTAAGACATCAACTATAAAAGACCATTTTAATAATACAGTATATAAGGTAACCTACTGACAAGCTCTGTTCTGCCTAATGAGTACTTTTACTTTTAATACTTTGAATAAATTTGCCAATACTTCTGTACTTTTATTAGTACTACTACTTTTAAGGTTGCATTTTCATTTAATTGCATTGCAACCTTTACTTTAGTCTGAACACTTATTGCACCACTGCTCATTGGCATCATGCTGGCACTTACACCTGTGCTGCCCTGTGTGTTTACAGGCTGTCTGGGTGAAGTTGAACTGCACAGCCACTAGATGTCAGTCTTCTACTGCCAGGCCTGAGGGACTGAGCGAGACACTCATCCACAGAGACAGACATGGTTTTCTCTGTGCCGGAATATGTGCTGCCAAATACTGAATCCCAACACAGGTAAGCTTTGAAGGTAGCATCTTTATTGATGGCGAAATAATGCAAGGAAACATGGAGCTTCAAAGCTAAAATGGCTCTAATTGCACTGAAACAATAATTAACTCACAATATCAATGATCTGGAAACTTAAAAAGGAGAGCCATTCTTAGATAATGGGCTTTAATTCATATATATATATAAGTCATAGCTAACTGAACATTATAACTACTATGACTCTTGCAATCAGTCCATCTATATTCAACACTGTAAGATATTTTTTCCCCTTTAATGAGTCTAAATCTGCAAGGTAAATAAACACCCCAAGTTTGTCTTAAGTAACCCATGTTAATTCAAAATAATCTGTTGTCTGATATAATCTAGAAGACCAATTTTCACTAGATTTAAAGACAATACAATTTGTCAAAAGTACAAACACACGACAAGAAAACGTTTCTTTTCCATGTTTATTTACATTGCGTAAGGTGTTACAATAAAACTCATTGTCACCATTTTATTATAAATACACCATTTTAACCAAGGCTTGACAACCCTCATTAAAATACATCCTTCAAACCTTTTGAAACGTACTAATAAAACAAATGCTTTAATGGTTACATCTATTTCAGTTTTGCATCTTTTAAATGTTAGTAAATCATGCAAAGCAGAAATATAGAGTATGAAAATAAAACGATATAGATTGAATGTGTTGCTTTACAAAGGAGAATTAAAAAAAAACACACAAGTATATGTGGTGGAAAATACAAATACTGGGTTTGGTGGCAAAAGCTTGAAGATCTTTCCCAAAGAAATGTTAATGGCTTTTAGCAACAGTGCTCAACATAATCATCAATATACAGTACATACATCACTTGTCTGTGAAGGGAAAAATATTCAAATACTGGAAATCTTTTCTATCATTTTGACAATGAAATGAACTTCAAAGTTAGATTGTGACATTCTGTAGGTGGACTGTAAAAAGCCTTACCTGATCACAGTAATCATACCATTATGGGTCGCATTACACTTAAGTCATGCATCAGTGAATCTGCAGTGTAACCACTGCACCATCTTATAATACTCAACATCTCATCTAAGTGTTCAAGAGTATTTTGCAGGCACTTACAAAGCATGGTTTAGGCCTTTTAAATGAGTTCAAGATTAAATGCCAGTTTCAAAATGGTCCACCAATAAAAGAATCTGATGATCTGATCGGATGAGCAAGTGTGTTTCTGCTGCATAAAACCATTGATTACAGTGAAGGTCACAGTCCAAATTAATGTCACAGGGTTTGGAAGACATCTGAGCAGAGCGCTGGAGACAACAAGAACCATGAAGGCAATATCTGAAAAGAGAAAAATTCCACATTGAGCAGGAACTTTACAGTTTAGGACCTCACAGACACTAAATTACACAAACATAACAGGAAATTTCACTAAATTGTGACGTAATTGAATGTAAATCTTTTAACGTACCTTTTTAAAGTGTCCAGAAAGGCAGGGACTTGTATGTGTTGGTCATGAGGTTGGATGTTAATAGTTATAATAGACTACATAATCCTTCCATTTGTGGGATCTTGCTCTTTGAAGTTCGTCTTACAAGGTTAGCATGTTGCTGTAAGTCCCAAGTTTTATGACAGACAGTGGGAATGAAGCATGTACTGGCAGAGTATATGCGGCAGTGTAGCCCTGGAGAGAAAAGATCTTGAAGCTTGGCATTCTTAAAGCAGACACTCTTAGCGTTCGGGAGACTTCTTATTCTGCTCTGCAGAGTGGTATTTATCTCGCTTTAGCTAACTTTGTTATATTCAGAAAATTCAGAAATATACACATGTACAGAAACTTTTGTTTGTACACCCAATTTGGTTCTCCTTAACAAGCAGACTAATGGTAATGAACAGTATCGGTTATAGTGTAACACACATAATATTGTAAATAGAATCTTGTTTGTGGAACAGTAAATGCTTATGATACTAAACTTTAAAAAACAAAAGAATATCACGTACGCTTGAAACGTTTGTGATAGATATTGGAAATAATAAACAGCTCTTGCATATGCTGTTTACAGTACGGTTATCAGAAAGTCTGATAAGATAGCTCAAACATAACTAAAACTAAATGTGAAATATACAATAAACAAAATGATTCAACTTGTATAAAATTAAATATTAAAAGTCCAACCACATGCAGAGCAGAATAAAGGTAGTCCTTATTCCACTGAGAATTAGGCATCTGGTGAACACTGTGGTTTTATAGTGTATCCTTCCCTTAGAAAATCATTCTGTAACTCTCAAACTCATCAGTAACGGCGGCCATATGTTGGTGAACTGTAGGAAGAGGAAGAGAAGGTTGTTGTGAAGCTTGATCCTGTGGCATCAAAGCTGCCTCTTCTGGAGCCTGACCTGGAACCACTTCTTGAACCAGACCGTGACCCAGTGGCGGAGCCTGACCCACTCATGCTATAGGGACTGTAGAGGCCTTTGCTTGATTGAGATGATGCTTCAAGTAGTCGCAGACCAGTCCCCTCCTCTATCATGCTTCTCTCCATAGCGTCCTTGTAAGAGATTTTAAGCTTGGTTTTAGGGCATGTGAGGTATTTTGAGTATGCACTAACATCTCTTAACTTCTGTGCAGTGCGTGCATCTAAGGTGCCCTTCTTCACAGCCTCATCTATGGAGACTCTGTTGGTAGCATCTGGTTCAATTAAACCACCAGTGAGATACTGCACCTCAAGGAATCGCTGCCCAGCCTCATAGTAGAGCCAGCCTTTCTTTAGAGCTTGAGCTGCTGACATTTTGGTTTTGGTTCTGGGATCCTCAAATCCATTGCAGGCCTTCTGGGCTAGACTGATGCGGTCCACCATGATTTTATCCACAAGCCCTTTGTTCATTGCATCTGCAACAGAGAATTTCTCTCCAGTATTTGGGTCGATAATACCTCCTGTGCAGGCCTGTGCTTCCAGCAGCCTTTGACCGGTTATATTGTCCACCAGGTTTCTGTGTATGGCTTCTGTCACGGACACCTTCTCGAGTGTTTCTGTGTCTAAGATTCCAGCCACAGGGCCAGTTTCCTCTGTTGGGTCATTCCATGTAGTTGCTGGTGTTTTTATAGAAGGTATTGGGCTCATGGGGTAAGAGGAAGAGGAGCCAAAGGAGGATGAACGTGATCTGACACCGCTCATGTTTCCAGACAGCATGTCTGCAAACTCTGTGATGGACAGAGATCCTGCACGGTACTGATCCAGAGCTGACTTGTCAATCAGGCCCCTCGAGATTGCGTCATCAATGTCATACTGCCGACCAGACCTTCTGTCAATGATCATGGACTTCACAACTCCATCAGATGAGGTGATGGTAATTTCCTCCCATTCACATTCCTGCTCTGCTAGCTCGAGATAGGTCTGGTGGTCAATGAGCCCTTTCTGGTACGCCTCGTACACAGACATCTCTTTGCCCGTCTCTGGATCGACGATAACGACCCTACGTTTGCGAACAGAAGACTTGGATGATGTCTTCCTCTCACGCTTCTTCTCTTTCAGCAGAAGAAGTGCGAGGCCGGTTTCTGGGTCTATCATACATCTCTCCATCAGCTGCAGGTAGGTGAGATTTTCCTCCGTATTGGGGTCAAAGAAGCCCTTTGTGTCATCAGATGGGTCAGTGAGGATTTCATTCATCTCCTGATCAAAGAGGCCACGTTCATAGGCTGTTTCAACTGGCAAGCGATGGCTCTCCTGTGGATCAATGATTCCACCAGTGGCAATTTGAGCCTCGAGCAGACGGATGCCGTGGTCTTTCAGAATGAGGCCCTTTTTCATGGCCTGGAACAGTGAGATGACCTTGCCAGAGTAAGGGTCCTTGTAGCCTGTGACCGCTCTTTCAGCTGAATGGAGTTTATCTTTAAACTCTGGGCCAACAACACCCATCTTAACGGCTTCAGTGACATTTAGCTTCAGGTTCTTAATAGGATCAATTACATATCCTGTGGCAGCTTGAGCCTCAAGGAGCTCAAAGGCAGTCCCTGGTCTGATCATGTTCTTCTTCATTGCTTGGTAAATAGACAGACGGTCTTTGCTGGATTCTACATACACACCAGCAATACAGCTGGTACCCTCAAGGTATTTCTTAAGGTCTCTGCTGACCTCCTCCACTGTAATGGAACCTTCAGTGAGTTCGTTGTATGTCTTTTGGTTGATAATCTGTGAACGAAGCAGCTCATCCACAGTGATTTGCTTTCTGAGACCCTTGAAGAGAAGTCTTCTATCTGACAGCGAAAGTAGCCGCAAACCACTTTCTTTATCAACTCTGCATCTTTTCAGTAGCTGGGCATAGGACTGTTTTTCATCTGTCGTTGGATCAATGTAACCTCGCACATCCCCAGTAGGCTCAGACAGTCTGTCAAGTGTCTCATTGTTGATGTATCCACGCTGCATGGCAACATCAGTGGGGAGGCGGAAGTAGTATTCAGGATCCATTAATCCGCCAGTGGCATTCTGGGCCTCCAAAAGCCCCAAGGCGTAATCCTCAGGAACAAGGTCTTTTTTCATTGCCTGGAAGAGAGAAATCACTTTTCCACTGTATGGATCCTTGTAACCTGTAACTGCTCTCTCCGCAGAGAGAAGTTTGTCATGAAGCTCAGGGCCCACAAGCCCCTTGCGCACAGCTTCATCGACTGTTAGAAGTTCATCTTTCACTGGATCAATCATGAATCCTGTTGCTGCTTGGGCTTCGAGCAGATTCAGAGCAACTTCAGGCTTAATCAGTCCACTCTTCATAGCCTGGTAAATGCTGATCTTTGGAGGACTGTCTGACATGATTCCAGCAATGCAACCAGTGCCAAATAAGTACTGTCTTACTGATGGCATCTCCATTACCTCCCGAACAGTCATCTTTTCTTGTTTCAAGAGGTTGTATGTGTGCAAGTCAATAATTCGAGCACTGTATAGCTCCTCAATAGTAACTCTTCGTCTGATTACATCACATGACATGCTCTGCTCTGCCTTTAGAGTCTCCCTTTGTTCAACGATTTCAATGATGATGATTAGCATTCTTTCCTTTGTGATTTGCCCCAAGCGATACTGCTCCATGAGGCGGCGTCTCTCCTCTACTGGAAGCATATTTGAGTTCATGACTTCCCAAATGGTCATAGTCTTTCCTGCAAAGTTCTTGTGAGGGATCTCGATTTGAGTGTCGGCTAGATCTGCTTGGGCTTGCTCCTCTGTGTACTGATAGGATTTCTCAACAGGAGCAGGAGCTTCGACCTTTGACAGAGGCAGGTAGCACAGACCAGAGTTGGGATCTCTTACACTTTTCTCCACCAACTGCTTGTAAGTGACACTTTCATTGGTGTTGGGATTGGTGAAGCCTTTGACATCACCTGAAGGTTCATTGAAGGACTTGGACATTTGCTTACTGAAATAGCCACGCTGAATGGCCACATCATTGGGAACACGATGGCTGCTGACTGGATCAATGATCCCTCCTGTAGTAAACTGAGCCTCAAGGAGAGGAATAGCATGCTCCCTCAGAACCAGCTCTTTCTTCATGGCTTGGAATAGAGAAATCTTATTGCCTGTATATGGATCTTTGTATCCTGTCACTGCTTTTTCAGCTGAGAGAAGCTTCTCATGAAGCTCAGGGCCGACAACTCCATCCTTCACAGCATCATCCACAGAGTATTTCAGATTTTTGACTGGATCAGTGATGAAACCAGTTCCAGCTTGGGCCTCAAGTAGTGCAAGTCCAGTGTTTTGTTGCAAAACATTCTTTTTCATTGCTTGATATATGCTTAACTTCTCATTTGAATCTCCCATGGTGATACCATCAATGCGGTCTGTGCCCTGCAAGTACTTCTGTACCTTATCAGTTTCACTAACTTCTTTAGGGGTCTTCTTACCCTGCTGGAGTTGGTCAAATGTAGCCTTATCAATGATGTTGGAATCAAGCAAAGAGCGGGCAGTGACTGGTGCCCGAAGGCCTTCAAAACAGGCCTCTTCCTTTGTTTTGTCCTCTTTTTCATCGACCATTGTTATCACAATTTTTATCAACTTTTCAATTGTCACCTGCCCAATTCTATACTGGCGAATCAGCTCTATTCTTTGTTCCTCAGTGATGTATTCAGAGTGTATTATCTCCCAAATTGTGACTTTTCTTCCTTTGAAAGGGCCGTACTCCAGCTCCATAGTTGTCTGGTTCAGAGCCTCTTTTGTCTTCGCCTCTGTAATCTGTTTGTCTCCTTTTGGCTTTGCAGCCTTCTTTGAAAGAGGAAGCAAAGGGAGTCCAGTGTCTTTGTCTGTGATACATTTATTCAAGAGCTGAGCATAGGTTGAATCCTCTTGTGAGTTAGGATCATAAAAGACCTTTGTGTCATCTGTGTTTTTGTTCAAGGTCTTGCTGATTTCCTCATCAAAATATCCACGCTTGCAGGCAATCTCATGTGGGATGCGATAGCTTTTAAAGGGGTCAATAATTCCACCTGTTGAGAGTTGTGCCTCCAGCAGACGAATGCCATGGTCTTTCTTTATAAGGCCTTTGTTCATGGCTTCAAACAGAGACACGTTCTTTCCTGTATATGGATCACTGTAGCCACTGACGGCTCTCTCTGCGGACAGAAGTCGTTCATGCAGTTCTGGCCCAACAAGACCAGACTTCACAGCTTCATCAACAGGGACCCTCTCATTTTTGACAGGATCAATTACAAACCCAGTTGCTGCTTGCGCTTCGAGAAGGTTCACCGCAGTTTCTGGTGAAAGTAATTCTTTCTTCATAGCTTGATAGAAAGACATTTTCTCCTTGGTTGGTTCGTTCAACAGTCCAGCAATGCTTGGTGTTCCCTGTAGTGCCTTCTTCACAGGCTCCATCTCAGAGATCTCTTTAACTGTTACTTTGCCATTACTCAACTTGTTGAACACGTCTTTGTTAATGATCTTTGACTCTAACAGTTCACTGGCAGAGACTGGAGCCTTCAAGCCATTAAACATATTTCCATTATTCTTCTCCTTGTCTTCCACAACAGTGATGACAATTTTAATTATCTTCTCTACTGTGATCTTGCCTGTCTTGTACTGGCGAATCAATTCCCTTCTTTGGTCTTCAGTGAAGTATTCTGAATTTATGACTTCCCAAATGGTGACAATTTTGCCTTTAAATTTTCCAAAAGGCACATCCACGGTTGATTTACTGAACACTTCTTTAGTCTCCAGATCTGTGTATGCTCTCTTACTTTGAGCGGCTTGTTCTGTTACTGGTAAAATCAGCAGCCCTGTTTCTGCATCCTGGGTGCATTTCTCCAGTAACTGTTTGTAAGTGAGTTGCTCTTGAGTGCTGGGGTCAATGAATAATTTGCAATCATCACTTGGATCAGTGAGTTTCTTGTTCATGTCTGCATCAAACTGACCCTGCTTGTAGGCAGTCTGAAGTGGCGCTCTATGACTATTGATGGGGTCAATGATGCCACCTGTTGCAAGCTGTACGTCAAGGAATTTGGTGGCCGGCTCCTTTTCAATAAGTCCTTTCTTCATGGCTTCAAAGAGAGAGATTTTAGCTCCAGTATAAGGATCTTTGAAGCCAGTGGCTGCTCGCTCTGCAGAGAGCATCTTGTCATGGAGCTCAGGGCCTATTAACTCCTCTTTAACGGCCTCATCTACGGAGAGGAGCTTGTTTTTCACTGGATCTACAATGTAACCAGAAGCTGCTTGAGCTTCCAGGAGCATTGTGGCAGCATCAGGAGTAATCTTGTTCTCTATCATAGCCTGATAGACGCTCACTTTCTCCTTGGATGGAGTCAAGACACCTCCGACACAGTTCTGACCTTTCAGACATGATTTAACTTTATCAGTCTTTCCGAGTTCTTGCACGGAGACTTTGCCCTTTTTCAATTTGTCAAAATCCTTTTTGGACAGGACACCAATGTCAAGAAGCCTCGCAGCAGGAACTTTCTCTCTAATTCCATCAAATGCTAAGGGTGATTCTTCACCTTTCTTCACTGCATCCACTTCAACAGAGCCATTGAAAACCTTCTTTGTTGTTCCCACCATTGTCATGGCAACTAACTGCTCCTCAGGCACCTCATCAGTCTGGACTTGAATTTCCTTCGTTTTGGATGCTCCCTGCTTGGAGGCAACCTCAAGACTCTGCAGTTTCTCTCTGAGCTTTTTGTTTTCCTCTCCCAGGAGTTTTTCTTGTTCGAGCCGTTTCTTTTCAAGCACTTCCATTTCTTTCTGCTTGTTAATCATCTCTGCTTCCGCCCCCTTTTGTTTCTTTACAGCTTCATCCATAATGACCTGAAGTTTCTTCTTCTCCTCTTCCATTAGCTTCCTCTGACGTTCTTGTTCATCTTTGAGAGCTTTGGCCTTGTTCACTTCATCCTCAAACTGTTTCTGAAGCTTGTTTTTCTCATCTTCGACAGCCTTTTCTCTTTTCAACAGCAGTTCCTTCTCTGTGAGGAAGGACTGCTGGAGAATGGCCTTCTGCTGCTCAATTTGTTCTTGCTGGGCATTTGCCATCTATTTGAGGAAAAAAAGAAGAAAAAAATCAGTAAAATGTCAATGAAATATGAGTCATTACTGTAACATAAAGGGATATTTTAAGTTATAGTTCAATAATTTTGGAAATACGTGTTCTTGCTGAGCGTTATATGAAAGGGTTGATGCCACACTCATGACTGTATGCTGTCTGAAGCTATAGCCAGCATCTGGCTCTGTCTAAAGGTAACAAAATCAACTGCCAGCATCAGTAAATGCTCTGTTGCAGATGCAATGAACAAAGGGCTTGTGGATAAAATCATGGTGGACCGAATCAGTCTAGCCCAGAAGGCCTGCAATGGATTTGAGGATCCCAGAACCAAAACCAAAATGTCAGCAGCTGTAGCATACAGACATGAGAAAGATGGCAGTCTTTTGTTATCTTATTCTTGGCAAGAACGTGAATAAGATAAAGTCAGTGTTTTACGAGTGATCATTTTAACTCTGCAGTATAGTATTTTCACATAAATTGCTGAATGTTACTTTAAATCTCTGCAATTTACATGAAATGTCACATGTTTTCACAAATACAGTAGTTAGTCTCTTTAACAGGATTATGTTAATTGCAAGGGATGTGTGAACTGACTGACAATGTTAATTCATGTCAAAGTACCTCTTTAGATTTCTTTTGAAGATCCTCTGCCTCTTTTCTCAGTTTCTCCTTCTCTTTTTCGAGGTGAGCCATGGCTTCCTTCAAATCATCAGCCTCTCTGGTGCTCTGTAGCCTCTGTGTCTCCAGCTTCTGCACAATGGTTTCTGTAGTTTGTTTTTCTGTCTCTTGAAGACGCAGTTTTGCTTCATCGGCTTGCTTCTTGAATTTCTTAGCCTCCTGTTCGGCTTTGGCCTGAGCGTCACTGAGCTCTTTCACCCTCAATTTCAGTTTCTCTGCTTCAGCTGAAACTTCAAGCTGCCTCTTGCGCTCAGCCTCTAATGATTTTTGGAAGCCCTCAGTCTCCTTATCCAGGCGCTGCTGGATCTGTTGTTTGTCCTCTTGCAGTTTTTTAGCCTTTTCCTGTGCCTGGTTTTTCTGTTTCTGGAGCTCTTCTGCTTCAGCTTTCAGTTTTGTAGCCTCTTGGATGGCCTGCATTTTCTCCTTCAGCATTTTCTCTGCAAGTGACCTCTGTTCAGCCAAGTCAGACTCAGCGATCTGTCGCTGTCTGGCTGCCTCCTCGGCTTCGACGCTAAGTCTCGCTGCCTCTTCTGCCAGGCTCTTCATTTTCTCTGCTTCCTCTGCGAGTAATTTCTGTGTACTATCTTTGTTTTTCTGCATGAGGCGGCGGTTTTCTTTCTCAATCGTAAGCTTAAGTTTCAGGAGCTCATCCATCTGGATCTTAACTTTGGACAGCTCATCTTCCACCTGTGCCTTTTGCTTGATGGCATCATTTACTTCACCTTTAACTCGCTGAAGCTCCTCATCCAACACAGCTTTCTGCTTATCTGTCTCATCCAGCTGTAGTTTAACAATGGAAAGTTCCTTCTCCACCTGAGATTTCTGCTTCAGTGCTTGTTCTGCTTCTTTTTTGTGCTTGGCCATCTCTGCATCAGCCTGCTTTTTCTGCTTCAGAGCTGCTGCCTCGGCTGCGGCTCGCTTGGAAGCCTCCTCCTCTGCTTCTTTCTTCAGTCTCTCTGCATCTTTCTGAGCTTTGGCCTGTTTTGCGGCTTCATCCTCTGCAGCTTTTTTCTGCTTTTCAGCTTCCTCCGCTTTTTGACGGAGCAGGGCGGCCTCTTTCTCTGCTTTCTCTTTGGCTTTCTCAGCTGCTTGTGCAAGTTTCTTAGCATTTTCAAACTCATCTTTCAGCTTTTCCTGAGCGAGAATGTCTTCTTTATTCTTACTGAGAACATCTTGGGCCTTCTGCTCTGCAGCGCTGCATCTCTGTGCTGCGTCTTTGGCCAGAAGAACCTGCTTTTCTGCCTCTTTCGCAGCCTTGTCTTTCTGTTTATTTGCTTCAGCAGCTTTCTTTTTGAGGCGTTCAACTTCCTCCTGAGCGGCTTTGCACTGTCGAGCTGCCTCTTCCTCTGCTGCGGTGATCCTCTTCACCTTCTCCTCAGACTCTTTTCTCTTCTTCTCTTCCTCTGCAACAAGCTTTTTCAGTTTCTCAGCCTCTTCTTCAGCTTTGAGTTTGCTCTTCTGCGTCTCGTCTGCAATACCCTTCAGTTTCTTTAACTCCACCTCCAAATCCGACTTGCCTTTTGACGCTTTCTCAAAGTTGATCTTAATGATGTGGATTTCTTCTTCAACCACCTTCTTTTGCCTCAGAGTTTCTTCCACCATGTTTTTTTGTCTCTGTAACTCAGAATCTGATGAGCTCTTCAGATGTGTGATCTTCTCTTCTATGTCTTGTTTATGCTGAGCAGCTTGATCCTCCAGCAGCTTTCTCTGATAAGCTTCATCCTCGGCTTGTCTTTTCAGCCTCTCATTTTCTGCTTCTTTAGCTTTCAGAGCGATCTCAGCTTCAGTCTTCAGACGAGTCGCCTCGTTGATAGCAGCCAGTTTTTCTTTAAGTATCTTTTCAGCCTCAGCTCTCTGCTGAGCTGCCTCATCCTCTGCAATCTGCCTGTGCTTCTTCGCCTCTTCAGCAACTGATCTCAGTCTGGTTGCTTCCTCGGCGAGTTGCTTCATTTTCAGCGCTTCAGACTCAAGAAGCTGCTTGCTCTTTTCTGTGGTCGACAGCGTCTGTTTCTCGGCTTCAGTCTTCATCTGCAGAAGAGCGTCCATTTCACTTCTGACTTTAGCCAGCTCATCTTCCAGTTGTTTCCTTTGGTTCTCAGCAGCATTCACCTCATTTTTCAGCCGCTGAAGCTCATTATCCAACAGGCCCCTCTGTTGTTCAGCATGATCAAAGTCAGACTTTAGTCGTATGCATTCCTGTTCTGCTGACAGCTTTTGTTGGGCTATTTGTTCTGCAAATTTCCTCTGTTTTTCCAGCTCCTTCTCTGCATTCTCCTTCTGTTTATGAGCAGCTTCTTCAGCTTTAGCCCTTTTCTTGGCATCACGCTCGGCCTCAACTTTCTGCTTCTCTGCTTCCTCTTGAGCCTGGCTCTTCTTTTGAGCTTCCTCTTCAGCTTGTAGCCTCAAGCGGAGAGCCTCATTGGCTTTCTGTCTCCATGTTTCGAGCTCTTTCTCTGCTTGCTCCCTGGCTTTGTTAGCTTCCTCCTGTTGTTTCCTGAGTTTTTCGGCTTCCTCCTGCAACTGAAGGACAGTACCCTGCTCTTTCTTGAGGGATTCCTCCAGTTTTGTTGCCTTCTCGGTGAAAGACACGGTTTGGGTTTGCAGCTGTGTGACAGCAGACTTTTGTGCCACTTCCTCGACTACCTTGATCTGCCTCAGCTTCTCCTCCTCCGCCTGTTTCATGCGCCTCTCAGCCTCCTCAGCTTGCATTTTGAATTTCTGCAGCTCATCCATTGCTTTCTGCTTCTGCTTGGCAGCCTCTTTTTCTGCCTCAGATTTACGTTTCAGCTCATCCTCTGCGTTTTTCTTTTTCTGAGTCTCTTCGGCCACCTGCTTGCGAAGCCTTTCTGCCTCCTCCTGAGCACCTTTCCTGAGCTTCTCAGCCTCATCAGCCTTGTTTCTAAGAGTCTGTAACTCAGTCTCAGCTGTGGCCTTTTGTTTTATTGTTGTCTCTAACTGGACTCTAATTATGTGGATTTCCTCCTCAATTTTGGTACGACTCATCAGCGCCTCTTCCAGCTGCTGATTCTTGGACTTGATCTCCTGCTCAGACAGACTCTTCAGATGATGCAGCTCCTGCTGTATGTTCTGCTTCTGTTTCTCTGAGTCCACAGCAACATCTTGCCTCTTGCTGGCTTCCTCTTTCATCCTCAGCTTCAGCTCCTGGGCCTCTTGTTCTGCTTTGGTCACAGATTTAGCATGAGCCTCAGCCAGCTGTTTCTGCTTATCTAACTCAGCTTGTATCTCTGCCATCCTTCTCCTCTCCTCTTCTTTAAGTTTCTCAGAAGCTTTCTGTATTAGTAGAAGCAAAGAGGGAGTAAAGGGAATTGAGAGAATGTCAAAGGTGTTAGACTACAAAATAAAACTCCATTATGAAAGCAGTTATAAAACATGTAGCTACATGAAAATGTAAATACATGAGAATATGTTACAGCTAATAAACTACAACAAATAGGCAGTTCTTTTAACTACTGGGGAAATACTGTATTGGGAAATGCTTGTCGTGTTTATTGAATGTATGGCACACAGAATGACACTTTACTTCACAACACAGCACGACACTACACTGTACTTTCATGCAGCTGAGGTGTTTTAATTGACCAGTGTTCAATCTGTGTAATAAGGCTCGATCGCTCGATAATAGCAAACTTAGTATAAGCATTGTCAAGGTATGATAAGTATGTTGTCAGTGTATATTTCCACTTACAGATTTAATATTTGGATTTCTAAAAGAACATTTAATTCAGTCACCATTTGATGTTGAGAGTTGTGTCTCTCAGTCGTTACGTTCTCAAAATGAAGCAGCTTTTTGTAAAATGTATAAAGTAACTTTGAAGGAATAGGCAGGGAATAAATAATAAGCAGCATGCAAAGCGCGAACCACAGTGGGAACGATACCTTTAACAGCCCGATCATTTCAAATCAAAAGGATGACAAAGGATGATTTGTGTCACAGCAAGTCAGAATTCAACCGGAATACCCTCACTATGAAGAAGAGCATAGTGATGCAGCAAACACAGCATGACTTGATGTAACACAGAGGTACGCTTGGATTAAAATGGAAGTGACGAGACTAGAAATCCAAGATCAAGGTGCAGTAAATCTGACAACATCAAGAGACGAGCTTGTCTCTTTAGTAAGAATGGGCGTGTGTCATTGTACAGGTGAGTGACACCTAAAAGGGAGGTCCAACACTTTAGAAACCTTTCATATTGATCTCTGATTAAGCTGTGGTTTAGGACACAGCTATGTCTGATATATCGGAACCAGCATCCTGTTTTTATTTGCTTCTGCAGGTCAGCAGGGGAAAAACAGCACTACAGCTGACAGGAAAACAACTGGTAACAACTTTGATGAATTGATTTTTTTCAGTCATTTTACCTGCAAAAATAGTGAAAAATGTCAAATATTTTCTGATTCCAGCTTCTTAAATGATACGATTTGCTGCTTTTCTTTGTTATGTATCATTTTAAAGTGAGTATCTTTGGAGTTTGGACTTTTGGTAGAAAAAATCAAAACATCTGAACACATTACCCTCGATTCTGTGATGTTGCAATGGGAACTTTTAAACAATTTATTGACGTTTCATAGATTAAAAGACTAATAGATTCATAAAAAAAAAAAATAATAACTATTAGTTGCAGCTCTGAATAGTATTGTCAAAAATCCTTCAAGTGCTTTAAAAAAAGTATAAACGCTCTTATTTCACATTGTCATATTGAGACAATAGAAGAACATACAAATTCTTGCAAATTTCACGAAAAAGCAAAGCAACAAGTGCTCACAGGAAGCTGCTGCTCAGTTCTCAGTGAACTGAGAACTTAACTATGAAAAGGCTCAATTATGAAAGGTCTCCAAAACACCCTGAACCTCCCCTTCACTGCAGACAAGGGTCCGATGTAGACATGACATGAACTGAGAGGGTCTTTTTTAAATACCTGGTGCTTTGGGGTTAATTCATCTCTTAAGCGTGTGATTAATATTCGTCATGACAAAGCACTGGCGAGCAGGTCAAAAGGATCAAACACAATAGAAAGTTAGAAAAGAAGAAAAGGGAGAAAGTAAAGGTAAGATTGAAAAGAGTATCTGAGAAGGCAGGTAGCCAAACCGAAGCCTTCAAATCACAAGTGTGGGTGATTTCAAGAGGAAATAAAGAAGCAAATACTAAATCAAAGCAGTCAAGCAGTTGGAAAACGCGACTGAATTCAGAGTCTAATGTGCAGATTATGTGACATGATTGGACTAAATACACAGTGTAGGGGAATGGGAGACGTATACTGCAGTGGGGATGTGATGTCTGAAACACTTGGATGAAACCGTTTGCTTCACCACTGTACGCCGTCCTAGCAATCTCAACAGGTTTACACTCAGTCGTATTTTTTCGTGCCAACACTTTTGAAGATATTGATGACAAAAGATTTCCCATACATCAGTCAGTAAACAGGTAGCTGCAGCTTTGTTTGTGTTAGCGGGTTTTTGACAGAAACCTGCTGCCGCATGTCTTCAGTTTGTAATTACCTCGTCATCCTCCAGGCGGCGCTGCGTTTCTGTGATGAACTTAATGTACTGGCTGGTGAGAGTCATCAGTTCACTGTAGCGAGTTCTCAGAGTAACATACTGTAATAAACGCACAGAGGAGTTAACATTTACTTAACTTTAAAAACACATTTTCTATCAGCTCCCAGGATTCGGTTCAAGGCATCACAGTGGTGATAAAACAGGAAGCAGAAACAACCACCAGAGCCGCTCACATGCTTTTAAAACCTACCTCCTGAATGATATTATCAGATGCACACTCCATTTTGGGTTTCTTCAAAGGAGATGCGATGGGATCCTGGAGGGCTTTGTAAGTCAAAATCTGGAGCTCGTAGTCCTAAAAAAGGAAAGGAATAATGTTAAATAAAGCCAGAAATTAAACTTCATTTTGTCGTAAAGTTGATTATAACCACAAACCTTGACTGAGTCAATGTACGCCTTTGCATTTTTCTGGCAGTTTTCAATCCTGTCCTTGTTGTTCTCAATCTCTTCCAGGAGTTTCTGTAAATGAAAACGTTAAAACAGACAATATGTCACGAATAAAAATGTTTTTTTTTACATTTTTACTTCCACTTTTTGATGTTTCTGTGTCTCTTTGATTCTTTGCTGGCTGTAACGATTTAATTTCCTCAGCATATGATTAATAAAGTTGATCTTGAGAATTCAGTGCACTCTCGCTACATCTGTCCCACCAGTGTGACCACCAGGGGGCACCATGGCTTTTCCTCCCTTTACCCCACACAGCTTATCCTTCTCCCACAGTACCTTCTCCTCTGCCAGCTGCTCCTTGAGAGCCTTGCTGTTGCTGATGGGCACAGCTTGGATCTTCTCCTGCCTCTGCCTCGCCTCTCCGAGCCAGCGGATCAGCCACTCGTAGCTCCCGCGGTAGGAGCTCATGTGGCGCCCGAGGAGGTCGAGCTCCCGCTGCCTCAAGTCGATCTGAGCGAACACGGCCTGCCAGCGATCCAGGAGGCTGTTGACCAGCTGACGGTAATGCTCCAGCTCAGCGTCACGCTCGCTGTGGATCCTCGTCATCTTGTCGTTGATGGCGGTCGCCCTCCTCAGCTCGTCCTGCAGGCGGTCGAACACCACCTGGTCGGCCTCTGCTTCGGCATGCATGGACTGTGAGACAAAAGAGCGAAGTCATCAGGCAACAGGCTAACGGTAACATCATAGCAAAACATAAAACACACTGATTGTAGATATGAACTGTTAGCAAAAAGTGGAATACCTTCAGCTGACTACGCTGTTCCTCCACCTCCTTCTCCTCAGCTGGCACTTTGCTAACGTCCCGCAGACGAGTCTCATAATTCTTCAGTGTGTCCTCTGCGTCTTTAGTGTTTCTGATCACAACATCTATGGTCTTCAGCCTGAAACCACACAGATTTACATTTAATAAGAAGCACAATAACAGCTGGAGGTTCATCAGAAGGCCCTCAGAGAGTCATAAAACCTCACTTGTCCAGGTAGACGGAGGACAGGCCGTAGACGTGGTCCATCTTCTTCAGAGTGACGTCCAGTTCGGAGCGCAGCATCGGGGCGGAGCTGGACTGCTGAGGAGACGCCAGAACCTCCTCCGTCTTCTCACTGATGGAGTTCAAGTCTTTCTTCAAGCCCTCCAGCTCGGACTGGACTTTCTGTCATTGAAAAGAGGAGCTGGTTCAGCAGATGTCGCGGCAGGAAAATCAAATTTAGAGGGAAATGTTACCTGAGCTTTAAACACATAACACGCATAGTGCATCTGAATGAAGCACTGCTATGCCACAAACGTTGCACGCTAGGACCACTTTTAACTCCTCCTCATGTCGTTACCATTTGCTCTGCAGTCTTCATGGCGCAGGCTTTGAGCGGCTCCTTGTCCACAGGCTGCCGGAGGCGCGTCACCGTTCGATTCTCGCAGCCCTCCAGCCTCAGACGAAGGTCCTTGATCTGCGTCAGGTAAGTCCTGCACACCGACTCGTCTTGCTCTCCTGGTTGGATCGAAGAAAATGTTTGAGAGGTTATTATTTTTCAGAGAGCACAAACTCGGGATAAATGGACTGGTTGTTAGTTCAAGTCAGATTTTGCATCGTGTGCAGGACGCAGCGTGTAAAATCAACCATCTGCATACAAAGGTGGCATACTCGTATTAGTGAGAGGAGAGGTGTTACTTCACAGGGACGTTCTGTAGAATCATTTGCATCTTGGTACGCGATTTTTGTACTTGAAAAAATATTAAGAAACTTTCTGTTGCACACAATAAATTTACTGCTTCATGCTTGATTGGTTCCATGTTGATTATCCGTCAAAGCGGTTCATGTATCGATTGATTGATTGACTGACAACGATTGGAAATCAGCTGGCATTAATCACATGCACAGAGACAAGAATGCAATGATGAGTGAAGTGAGGGGGGAACACCAAAACCAGTGGGGATGATGAAGCTGATGGAGTTAATGAATGAAATGAAACATGACACACACACAACACACACAGTCCTGTTCAGCCAATCACAAGCTCTGACGCTGTAACCGAAGCACCTTACCTGCCCTGGGTGGCACATAGCCTGCAATGTGAATCCAACAGTCAGCTTACACACAAATGACCACGACTGAATGTCAACACAAACGTCTGAGCAATGAGTCAATGAGAAAATGTTTTGTCCAACTTAAACTTGATAAGCAGCCGCTTTCTGTTCGGGAGGTGATGAAAGAAGCCACCGTGGAACATGAGATATGAACAGGTACACACCTTGCTCTGCAGAGCTGACCATGGTGTTGTAGTGCTGGTTGGCACCGTTGTAGCTGGACTCCACCTGCATTCGGTCCTCGGCCCCGAACATCTGGGAGTCCTGGCTGTCTCTCAGGAAGTCCTGGTAGTGCACCTCCAGGTTCCTCAGCGCCAGCCGGTACTCCTCCACCCGCAGGGTCTTAAACTGCACGGGTGCGGGTGAATGACGGAAAGGAAAGTGGATGTTAAATGTTATGAAAGCAGGCCAAAATGACAAAATCTTTTGTCCACATTTACTGTTATTGGCTAATCTGATCTGTTTACACATTAAGGTTAAACGCTGCAGTAACTAAAATGACTCTGTGTTTTGCTATTTGTAGGTTCAAGTGTTCATGCTTGATAAAATCTGATATGAAGCTATTGATATTCCATTCCTCTGTTCAGGTGTGTTGTTACCATGGTGACGTTCCAGGTTTTGATGATGTGGATGTCTCTCATCAGATACTGCCAGGACAGCAGGCTCTTCATGTCCACAAACATGGTCTGCCACATCGTCTGCAGCCTCTGGAGGTTTCCATCCAGTCTGAGGAGGCCGAGTGGAAATTAGCACGTGTGGATCTGGATTTGAACTATTTTAAGACTCTGGAGCAACTCTTCACTCACCCTGCAACACTGTTCACAGCGTCCTTATTGGTGGGTGTCACCAGGAAGCAGATCGACGGCACGGACGCCTCGCTTCCTTTGTCATTCAGCACCCTCCATTTGTAGGGCTGCGAGTTGTTCATCAGAGCGCACTCGTCTCCTCTGTGCACTGTAATCTGGAGGAAGATAAACACAGACGCTCATGTCTGACAGGTCAGCTGTAGTACTGCATACACCTGTAATTTAGTGGTTTCTACAAAGAAATGATTTCACTTTACGAAAAGTGAACTCAAAGCTGGAAACAGCCTTTGAACTCCTTGAAATTCCATTGAGAATTTGGCAGATTTAACAATATTTAACACAGAGGTTCTGTTAAAAAACATGTATCCTGGAAGATTTCAATGTCCCAGGTGACGAATGAGGACGTCGCTTTTTCAAACTGGTTCGTATTGAATGACAGCGCTGCAGTCAGCACACAGTCAATATACGTCCACTAAAGATGCTCAGGGTGTTACTATAAGTGTTTGACAATGTCATAGAAAGGATCCAAACAGGGATACCCCTTTGTTGAAGAGTAAGATCCTCTTTTTTTAACCAGAAACAGCCCCCAGACTCCATTTACAGAAACAGTACTTTCACCATCGTAAAACACACTTCAATAAAACCCAACAGAAACAAAATGAAACTCACCAAAACCTTCTGTTTGTTTTTCCACTGTTCTAACAATCACCACCAACTTAAATCACCGAGTTAGATGTGAAAATATTTTGAGAGGAGCGAGACAGAGGGCCGACATCAGGCAGCGAGGAAACCAGCCTGTGGAGCCTAAATATTTTCACATCTAACCCAGATTTAACAGAAATAATGAGATCTGAAAACATCTGACACCTACCTCCATCTGTTTGAAGTCGCAGACAGCCTGGATGGGCAGTTTGCCCTTTATAGGCGTGGCGGGGTTACGTGGTTTCAGCTGGACGACGGTCTTGGCCCTTCGCTTCAGGCCTTCCAGGTGAGTTTTGAACTCAGCCAGCTGCTCTTTCTCATCCTGTGAAGAACACAGGATTTAATCTAAATACTCAAAAATGATGTTTTACGGTGTTCCAAGCATAATTCTTATCGTTAAGCTTCACATAGAAAACACTCAGCAGCAGCAGAGGCGGCTCGTGCAGCTTTAAGTCATTAAGTTTAACTCTTAGCAGATGAACGGTGAATAAACCTACAGCTGCGTCCTGCAGCAGATCTTCCAGCCGTGTGACTGTGATGGAGCGGTCGCAGGTGTACTTCCTCTTCATGGTGTCTTGCATCTTTCTGATCCTGTCCTCGGCGTCCTTCACGTCAGAGAAGAACTGCGCGAGGAGGAAAGATGAAGCGTTGTTTAAGAGTTCTGAACAAAAAGGGCAGCAGAGAAGAAGGCAAACCGCGCCTTGGTAAAGGAGACGTACCTGGAAGTAGGCGGTGTTTTCTTTCAGGTGGGTTTCGATGCAGCAGCACAGCTGGAGAATCCAGCTCCACTGAGTCTGCAGAGCTGCAGTGAAGGCCTGAGGAGGGAGGAAAAGGTGGATTGATCTCTGCACTGTGATTTGTTTACAGACTGCAGTTGTCATTTTAAACAGTCTTACCTCTATAGTCTTCCTGGCTGGGTGTCCGTCCCTCAGCAGTTTGTCTCCTGTGGCCTGGACGGTGCTCATCTTCTTCTCCCTGAGCTCCAACTCCCTCATCAAACCCTGCACACCAGAAACAAGCAAGAGTCACATCACCATCATCACCACGACACAGTGCCGTGGCTGAGACCTTATCAGAACATCACGCCGTTAACTCTACCGAGTAGTTTTCTTTCTTGGCCGCCATGTTGGTGTTTCGTTCACTCCAGTCGTAGTTGACCTCCTCTTCCTCTTTGTCGTTCAGCCACATCAGCTCTTTGGTGGCTGCAATGACGAAGGCGTGAAGCTGGTCCAGGTACTGCAGGCGGGCCTTCGAGGCGTTCTGCGAGGGAGATGACAGAAGATGTCGTTTCCAAGATTAATGTTGCAGCAGCTCTGTCTCTACTTCGTTCAAACTTAAAAAATAAATCTGTTGGGTCAGTTTTTTCTGTTTTGGTGTTTTGTAACGTACCAGCAGTTTGCCGTACTGCAGCTCCAGTCTTCCCAGGTAGTCACGGTAGGCAGCTTTACTGGCAGGTGAGATCTGACTCTGGATCAGGGAGAGGCAAAAAGAAACAGGTCAGCCAAGCAAGTATTCGTAGTAATAAATAAAAAACAGAGATGTTCATCACTTTATTGCTGGTTGAGATTTAAATCTCTGTCCTGAGAGTCTTGGTCAAAGCACATCATTGGATATTATACAAACCAACAGACACTGAAGACTACAGGAAGAAGATCGAACAAAGCAAGAGGAAAGAAAACGAGGCCTCCATGCTTCTGCCAACAGCTCAGTATTCCTTTCAGTATAAAATATCTGCTCCATGTCAGCTGTTTGTACCTCATCGGCCTTCGCCCTCTCGATCTTGGAGCGGAACTCCTCCACAGACTGGTGCAGGCCGCGGTGGCTGCCCAGCTGGGACTCAACGGTGGGCAGGTCGGAGCCCCACTCCCCGTCGTCCACCCTGCGCTGGTTCTCCTCCACCCAGCCCAGCAGATCGTGGATGTAACGCATGGTGACTTCATCCAGCTCGGGCCGCACCCTCATGGGGGCCTGCTGCAGGACCTGGGCCGTGTGGATCTGGGTCATGGGGATCTGGGTGGCGGTCACACCTGACTTGAGGCGCAGGTTGTACTCGCTGCGGAGGTTCACCAGCCTCTCGTGCAGACGATACACTCTGGAGCCAGAATCAGAACGTCAGTTAGTGCTGATGTGACGACGCGATTGACAGGAAATAAATCAAGATTTTGTAATCGGTTAATTGTTTAAATAATCAAGAAGAAATGCCAAATATTCACTTGCTCCAACTTATCTGGTTGGACAAAACAAGAAAATTGAAAATTTCAACTTAAAAATACAAACTTTACTACTGTCACATTACATTGAATTAACCATTAATTAATAAAAAAGACGTGTTAAATATAAAATGATAATGAAAACAATCATTAGCTGCGAGTTTGATTCGTTTCGCACCTGCGATACATCTGCTCAGCTTGGAGGTGGCGTCCATCTTTGAGCAGCTGAACGTCGTTGAAGAGGAAGCGGATCATCCCCTCCGCCTTCTCCAGGTCGGCCTCCATCTCTGCCGAGTGCTGAGCGGGTTTCCCCGAGCTCAGCATCCTCACATCCTGCCGCACACGGACAGAACACGTTACAGCGCCTCACCTGGTCACGTGATAACCATCCGCTCTTTAAACGGTCTTTAAGTGGCGCCTCACCGTCTGCAGCAGAGTCTCCACCTGGTTGAGCTGCTCCTCACACACCCCCGACTCCATCTGGACCTTACTGACGACCCTCTGAAGTCGCTCCAGCCTGCAGAGGGAGAGAGAGAGGTCAGAGGTCAAAAAGCAATGAAGATAGCCTCAAGGGTGCTTTCCGGCTGTTTCTGATGTGATAAACTAAAGCAAAACAACTTCCTGATGACGTAAATCTAAACTATTAGAGTAAAAAGTGAAAAAACGAAACACTCACTCCGTCTTCCGGCGGAATAAAAACTTTAACTCGTATCCCTGATGCATGAAAGCCATGATAGCACTCTGCTAAAGTTCAGATGATGTTTTTCACTGCAGCGCTTTCCTAAGGTCCCTGCAGAACTAAAATCAAAAGCTACGCCCTGCCAGTCTTGTGATGAAAGAAAAAGTTTATCTCTCCAATGGACCATATTACTGTGAGGGAGTTGCCGTGGCGATGGCATGGCTGTCATGTGTTTGCCCTAATATAATTTTTACTTCTCATCCCACAAAACCAACTCAGTTTCATCGCAAAGTGGACTTCATCATAAGGAAATGAGTCATCCTCGTGGTCACACAGTGCGATGATTCATTCCAGATATTTTTTT
This sequence comes from Chaetodon trifasciatus, assembly GCA_037975065.1. Classification (NCBI taxonomy): domain Eukaryota; kingdom Metazoa; phylum Chordata; class Actinopteri; order Chaetodontiformes; family Chaetodontidae; genus Chaetodon; species Chaetodon trifasciatus. Next base: position 11,853,586 of record JBBMOE010000015.1, read on the forward strand.
TTCTTTCTTAATATCCTGTGATTTTTCTGGCCAGTTTTCAGAAATTGTGGAGTTTGCTTTGGTAACAGGGCATGTGATGAGGTTTTTAGATCGCTTGCCTCTCAAATTCTGTCCTGAGGAGACGCTCTCTCTCCAGGATGGCAACGTGCAGACGACCCCACTCCTTCTCCACATCAAGGGGGTGGTGACCCGGCGGCACTTTGACAACACCAGCCTGAACGGCACCCTGCACGACAAGAAGCACATTAGAGCTGCAAGCAACCGTTATTTACAATTCTTCTTGATTAATCGCTCATAGCTATAAAATGTGTAAAAAAACGGAAAAATGGTCATTTTAGTGATCCATCCCACCCCAACAGAGGCACCCTATCTGTCGGGGGTAGTCCAATTAACACAAAAAGACTATTTTTTGAGAGACAGCATATGTTCAAGGCTTCAGTTGTATGCTCGATTATTCTTTTTAAAAATTACCACAAAATGACGAGACTTTTTTGTAAAGGTTTCACTAAGTGCCAGCTGACGGTGTAAAGCTGGAATCTGTCTCGGTTATAACTAGACAAAACTTTACGGCACACGGTGCAAACGTGGCTGCACAGCACAAAATACCTTTGAAAACAGTCTCAACATCTGACTTTAAAGACAGAAAGCAGATTCATTGGAGCTGCTGAGGAGACTCACCTCAAAGGACTTGAAGATGTGCTTGGAACGGTTCTTGTCGGCCTCTTTCGCAGGAAGCTCCGTTTCTTTAAACTTCAGAAACTGACGCCAAAGAACCTGCAGATCAGAGAAGTCGTGAATAAACTGATCATCAGCTCGTCGTTCTTCTCCTCTCCAGTCGGCCAAAACGCTTTATGTTGAGGACCCCGATCCGCTCACCTCGATCTCCTCATAGCTGGTGGGGAACTTCCTCTCCTCAAAGACGAGGATGTGGTGTCTGATCCACTGCAGCAGCATGGTGACCAGCTCATAATACTCCTGCCAACGCAGCTCCAGCTCCTGAAGCACAGACACAAACAGGCTCAAGTCGGCTGCGATCACCTCGGACGCTTTGACGACTGTGCGGAGTATCCAGGTGACTATTTAGGCCTTGATTGAAACGCTAATGGATGAGGAAGAGGAGGACTCACATTGGCTTTGACACCATCCTGAACGTCTGGTACCCTGGGCATGACATCGTACAGGGAGGAGACGTATGTGATGATGGATTTCTCATCTGGATGGGGCACATCCACATCTGTGCAGAGAGCAGAGGAGGAGAGTAAAAGAAATGAAGTCCAAGAGGAAAGACGAGTTTACTGATAGATATTAAACTGATAATGACATCTAAAGCTACATCTGCCTCCACCTCCTTCACTGAACTCAACTAACAAAATATGCTGAATAACTCTTATGTGAATGTGCACAAACCTACTGTTTTACACTACTGCGTTATTTATGTTTAACATTTCCTAAGATCGACTGCACCCATGCAATATTCCATATTTTTTATTGTGCTTATATATTATTCCTACTGTGCTGTGTATTTTCTTTTTTTATTCTTGCTATCATTGCTGTCTATAATGGTGGAATTTCCCTGGCACGGGATCAATAAAGTTATATCTTCTCTTATTTTGCCTGAGCAGAGTTCAAGGTGATAAACATGTCAAATGGTCCCGTGTGACTTGTCTCACCCTCGGGGTCCAGCAGTCTGGTGACGCCCAGGTCTCTCTCTGCCACGGAGAAGGCCTGCTCCAGGTTCTCCTGGTTGCTCTGTCGGTACACCTGACTCATGTCAATCAGAGTGGGCCTGAGGAGGACAGACGGAGAAAGGTGAGAACTGGGCGGAGATGACACTTAAAACTGTCAGTCAAGACTTTTCTTAAATCATGTCTGACAGCTGAAATCGTCACCGTGAGAGAAAGTCATTAATAAAATCTCACTTCAAGGCTTTTGCTGTTGCTTTGACTTTTTTTACCTGCCAGCCATAATTGCGTGGACAGCTGCCAGGTTAAAAAAAAAAAAAATTACCGCATATTTCACATGTAGCCAGAGGCAGTTTGATCGAGTGTAGTGTGTTTGATACCAGAAAGGGCAAGAAAAAACAAGAGTCCTCCCTGCTGGAGGAGCTTAAAATTCCCCATCATTTTATACACAAAGACAGACACTTCGCATTTCAGTGCACTTTGCCAGGAAGATAAATGCCGGCTAATAACATGTAGGCACAAGCACAGAGCATCTGAGGGCCACAAACACCAAAGACAAAGATACTTTCAGGACACAGAACGTAGAAAAAATTCTGCACATGAATGGAAACAAATATTCATACACTTGCACAACTCTCTGGATGTAGTATTCTTTGTGTGGCAGGCGTGGTTCTCTCTCCACGTAGCAGGCTTGTCTGTAGGACCGTCTGTCCCTGCTCAGGTGGATGATGTGAGGCTCTGATCCCGATTCGTGCTCCTCGCTCTGGGAGCCCCGACTGGAGCGCGCCCCGATGCTGTTGGAGCCCCGGCCCGAGTCGAACGAGTTCTCGACGGGGATGTCCTCGCACAGCATGACCACCCGGTCCTCCAGGTCGCTGACTGAGCCGGCGGTGCTGCTGGAGGCGCTGTTCAGACGCCTCTTTCTCGAGTGAAACTTCCTATTCAGGTTCAACATTGTGGCGAGGGTCAAATTCACGACGCTGAATGTTTCCAAGCGAGTGAGGCTTAAAGTTTTGTTATTAAAAGAAAATCAAATCTACAGCAGCTTTGAGGTGGATTTCATCCTGGCTCAAGTCCACCGGTGATCCCTGATTATATCCAGATCCCTTCTCCTTTCAGTCGATCATTGCAGCTGCACATCCTGCTCTTCCTCCACCGAGAAGCGATCTGTGGCGGAGCGGAGAGCGTACCTGTGTTTTGCTATGACCTGCCGAGGCTCCAGTGCACACACCTCCAGGGCAACCATGTCTCAGATTAGCGTGATACACCCACTCCTTCAAAGAAAACGCTCTGCCTTTTCACACAGAATGATGCCAACTCAGGTTCAACATGTTATTTTTATGTCGTGCAGTGAGCGATTCCTGCAGGGCTCGTTTTTTTCTCTCCAAGCTTAAAGTGGTACTCCACCCAAAATATATGGTTGGAGTATGACACGGGCGTCTCCGGCAGGCTCGGAAGATGGCTGTTAGGGCTGAGGAGGATTCACGTGAGTTACAAAGTTTTCACAGTAAGAAAAAGTACGAAAGCGACGACAGAAACTTTTCAAAGACCTCCTGCAGCAGAATGTGTTTGTACTGCTGATTTGTGCTCCTCACAAGGTTCAGAACGGTCATATTTTTGTCCAAATCTGGATAAATAAACTGATATTATCAGAGCTGCAGTGCATTTATTCTTACTTTGATGCACCAGCGACTGTTTGGAACAGATGGACGGCAGAGACGCAGACTGCACGCTGCAGGTCAAGTTCAGGAAGCTTGACACAGATTTCCCACAGTGACTGAAAACCAGTGTAAGCAACACACATTCAGACTGAGCACAGCTGGCTCTTAACACTCAGAAACAGCTTGGTAATACTTTATCATCAGTAAGCAGCACATACACGCTTCATAAATATGCTCGTAACGCTGTTGTGTCCTTGATATTGTTTCAAAATTCTGTTAATGTTCAAGGTGAAAGTTTTCCATGGGAATTAACAGGAATTTAAGGGCAATGACAGGAACTAACAGGGCTCAGATAAAACATTAGTGTTGGCAGTCGTGTGGGCTGCATGATGTGCGATGTGCGTGCCGAGTGTTGGAAATTTACTGAACTCCTTTTAATGGGATGCAGAATAATTAGCTGTACGTGTGATGGAAGAGTGTGCAGCTGAACGTTACAGTTCATTTAAAACTTTGAACCAAAAACGTGGCAAAAGTGTGGATTTCTTCCCCAAATAAGTCCATTCCTAAAAGGTACGACTTTCAGAATAAAATTGTGCAATTTTTCCAAATTTCCCAAGCTTAACTTCACTTTCTGGAAGTTTACAGACCCTTTGCAACCCTTGTGTTTGAGAGCAGTCACTGTATGAGAACAGTTTAAAGCGTTTATGTTGGCACTTGTCACCAATTGTCGAAAACTTAATTATCTTTATTGATTAGCATTACGTGCATGAGCTATTTCTTTCAGTGTGTTGTGTGTTTTTAACCAGGCAGGTTTAAAACTTGACGACATGTTGAGCTTGAAAGTTCATTTATCACCAGAAAAACAGTTTGACAAAAACTCCGTCAAGGTCAAAGTCCAAGTTTGTTACAGATGCTTCACAGGAGGCGTTCCAGTTGTAGACGACGCGTTAATAACAATGAAAAGTGTCTTTATAAATCGGCCCTTTATTAACTCTTAATGTGCTTCTTGTGAATGTCAAATGGAGTTTAAAAGGGAGATTTCTGGTCAGAAATGAATGAACTGGAGCTTTCAAGTCTGACTAATGTTGATTTTCATCTGTTTGACTTTCCAGACAACAACTTCTGTCCTGACTTGCTAAGAATGCTGCTCTGACTTAATTCGGCGTTCCTGGCTCTGAACGCATTGTAATAAATACAAAATGACACAGTAACATGAAATATGAAAAAGGTCACAGAAAAGACCTTTTAACTATGAGTGAAATGTAGGTCCTGAGGCGTTAACGGCGTCCCGAGTCCAGGCAGGCTCTTCTGAGCCGAAAGTGTTTCAGCAGGCCGCGCTCTGACCTTGACCTGCTGAGGATCAGCGTCTCACCTGTGTTTGTGTATGATGGCGTTGAAGAGCTTGCCATCCCTCCAGCTGGTGGTGAAGTTGTCGCAGCGCAGGCCCTGGTATCCCTCCACCATCCTCTGAGACCAAAGCAGCAGCTTCTCTTTGGCCGTCATGTCGTCCGACTGGCCGTTCACCTGAATGTCTGAGATCTGGAGGAGGAGACGGTGCAGCTCGTCAGCATCGGGCGAGCAGATGGCAAACTTACTTCCATTTCATTTCTTAGTTAACCAAAACACCGCCTCGCCATTGCATGCCTCCACCAACCATGGGTGTTGCTGCAAAGACGCTACAAATTGCAAAAGGTAGCATTCATGGGTTCATGAGGATGGGACGGACAGACAGACAGCCTGAAAACATCACACCTACAAAGAGGTGCAGAGGTGTAAAAAACCACGAGCACCAAGCTCGTCTTAGCTTTTCAGGGCGTTTATGTACTTAGAATTTCTGATGACATCTCGGGTAATTTTAAGAATCTCAAGAACAGGGTAAAGGTTTCTCCTAACCATCACGTGTACAGCTCATAAGTGTTCATGGCTAAAAAGCGTTTCCTTTGATATTTCTGTACTGAATATGATTGAAGTGTTGGTTGAAGTTCAGGAAAAACTTTCCAGTTTGCCCGCTGATTTCTTCCAGACTTGAGATGAGTCACACAACCTCGACTAACAACCACCACTTTCACTTCTTGAGGGGCGCATGAAATCCATTAAACTCACTGTTTTGGAGAGAAACACAAACGCTTTGTGATTATATGCGAGCAAAACAGAAATTATAAGTTAAAGCGTCTATGAGTCACCGATCTTACAAAGATATGCTGTAGGTTCCAAACTAAAGTTCTCCATAAACACTCTGTAAATGAGTGCTGGACTGTGCAGCAGAAGCTCCACAGGCAAATTCCTCTTTTTTAAGAGCGGCGAGGCAAAGCTATGAGTCACAGGAACACACAACAAGAAAATCCCTCAGCAGTTCATTCTTTTGCATGAAAGAAGACAGACTGCAAATTAAAGCACAGCTTCAATCACAGCAGATGTCCTTTAAGGTGTGTTGTGTTGATGCTGAGGGACGTAACATGAATTTTACAATTTGATTTTGCAGCTGGTTGAGTCACTGTGGCTATTTCGCACCAATCCATCACCCAGTAGTTGCTGTCTGTGCCGTATCTATAATCAGAGGAACAAACTGTACTTATGAAAAGTCTTTGGTGTTTGTTTTGGTCTGCTTGACGTACCAGCCGGGTGGGGCTCTGCACAAAACCTGCACACGTTGTAAAAGGTTGTAACAATCACAGGAAACCTTTGAAATTTACTGTTTTCTTTGTTTGTTTGTTTAACTTTTACTGCTTGACTTCACCTACTCAGGGCTCCAATCAAGTATCTGCACCTTCGATTTGAGTATCTGTTGTCAGTGTGTCACCACTTTGACATTTTTATCCAGAAATAAGCAGAAAAACGAGCAAAAGTAAGGAAATCTTCTGTATATTAGCTGCACATTATGCATGAAGGGGAGCTCGCACTTCCAATCCTGATAGATTTCATCGCCTCTTACTGGAACAACGGCGGCTTTATTACCATGACAGACTATTTTCAGTGTTTTTTGGTATGATGATGAGTCACAGCAGAACTAACAATTTCACTTACAGGCTCTTTTTTTTAGCAGGAAAGGGTGGAGGAGGGAAAAAAGAAGGTGTCTCTTCCTTCTGCTATTTTCCCTCCAGAAGGGAAACCCCGGTGCTGCAGTGTGGACGTGGGCAAAGAGTGACTCAGAAGCCGAGTGGAAACAGGACCTCCGCCCTCGCAGCCTCTTTTTAAGAGCGCTGAGAGGATCCCGACTCCCCCTCTGTCACGAAGGAGGCCCATTATTCATACTGGTCACCTGTGCATTAGTAAAATGTGAGCTGCACCCGGGGAGCGCACAGGAAGCTCACTATTGTTTGTGATGACTAGCATGTGCCAAAACAAAGAGATTATGGGCTCGTTTTGAAGAAGTAATAGCTGACTGATGACTAAGTGCATCGACATGGAGGTTTTTTGTTTCATCAGCTCATTATATTCACTTTTTGTTCAGTCGGGTACGAGAAAACAGTTAACTCTTAAAACATGGCTGCTCTGTCTTCCGCTGCACTTAACTGGTTTCTGAGTCTTGAGCTGTCGCGCCCACGACTCCAGTCAGCTTTCTCAAGGGAATCACTGAGTCACACGGGACGGGGAAAACGATCCCACATCCACATCCCAACATAACCATCATACCCATAATAGCATCGAGGAATCTTCATGTCCTCCCACTCTTTTTTTTTTTTTTTTGAAAAATCTACCAAACCATCTACCAAAGAGCAACCAAACTTTCCTCTTCCCCGTCAGAAACACATCTGCCCTCTGACGAATGTTTTCCTCAAGCGTGGCCTTTGGCGGTTTGAGCAATTTTACGCTGTTTGTGTTTGAGAATGAGGATCCCCAGTTTGAACAAAGATTTACCGGCGAATTATAGAGCTGCACAGGACGACAGAAAAGAGTAAAAAAAAGGCTTTGAAATACACGTCAACCTCCTTCTTTAAAAGTGAATGAATGGCTTTTCTCAGTGTTTAGTCTTCGTGCACTCAAGGACAGCAGCAGCGGTGGTAGTTGTGTATAAGAGCCTACGCACTGCCAAGTGTCCAATAAAGAGCATTTGGAAATGATTGGCTGCTGGACCGCGCTGTACTGTAACTGCTGTGTCAACACCAGCCTGAGGCCGATGATTGAAGCCCAGAGAGGGAACAGCGCTCTGGTTTTTCTTACCGTGAAACAAACTAATCACAATGTGCTCAAACCGTATGAAACGCATGTTACTCATACAACGGAGGAATCTGTTCTTATGCAATTAGCCAACGAAATGTGATTCAGCTGCTCCAAACCTCCTAGTTTAGTTTAGCAAAATTAGCCTTTAAAGGTGTCCAACAATACCTGGAAGTGAAGGATGATGGTCCATATCAGCCCCAGGGTCAGCTTGGGGTTTCCATCTGCGATGTCATCATTCCTGATGTTGACCAGTTTGACCTGCGAGGAGCACGGATACCACTGAACTACTGAATGGACACTTCTACGTTTATTCACACGCTTTGACCTTTGATATATTATTTACTGACCTGTCTGTGTTTGAGAAAGTCCAGAGCGATCTGTACATTCTGCAGCTTGTGGAAGCGCATCCGGCCTTTCTCCCGCGGCTGTAAGAGACGAGAGGACATCAAACATCAGGACGAGGCGACGCATGAGGTGTGAATGACCAACAAACAGCCCCATGACTGAGGAACAAGTGTGTCAGTGTCCACCTTTTGTGTTCAGAACAAAGATCTATTCTACTGCCTAAAGAGTCATTGCAGTCATGGAAAAGACTGAATGAGCAAATTTGAAGCGTGATTCAAATTCGGCGTGGCTGTGATCGAAGCGTTTGGCCAGACCTTCGCCAGGTCTGACCAGCAGAATGACCCTGAAATGCATTAACAAACCAGCCGGGATGTCTGCGGGTGAAAGCATGAGAATGAATGACACACGATCTCAGTGATTTCCCCCAATCAGCAGTCACAATGCTCACTGTCTCTGACACCTATGCTCATCTTTTTCTGGCACCTTTTACTCCTTTTACAGCCCTGTTCTCACGGGACTAGCACTACCTGCAGATCTCATGTGTTTTGTGCAGATGATGAAAGTATTTTACCCAAATTTACTGACTTTATCCCCTGAGTACAATGTCAGGACTCTGCGTGACATCCACCTCCTGAACAGTAAGAGCAGCCTCTTGAATTTGCACCAAAATGCTGTCAAAACTTTCCTTTCTAACTGCCAACGCAGCCTCTTTAAATCTTGATCGGGACAGAGATAGAAAAAAGAAAGCAAAAGAACTTGCAATAATATTAATTTGCAGTGGAATTCTTACTTTAAACATGACGGACACGGTAGATTTGCTCTGGTTTAAGGTCACAGACGACCTCTGCAATTACTACAAACTAGTCGAGGCCCCGCGGTAGTACTAGTCCCGAGATAGTAACGCAGTCCAATCGAGCAGAATCGAGCAGCATCCACAATTTCTAAACCTGCACAGGAGAGTTACCCCAGGAGTGATGGCCATGACATGCACTGGTGCTCCACGTTTCAAGCTTTAAGCCAGTATGAAGCTTTGCTGCATTAGTCAACATGTCGGCTTGCGGTGATGAAACTGTGGCCTTTGCTTTCAGCACAGTGAGGGAACCCGACACCTGAACCCTAAATCTGACAGACTTAAAGGATCACAGCCGCAGTTTGTATTTTTTAGAAGCTGCAGCCTCATAATAAAACTACAGGTTGATTTCCATGCACACATCTGCATCTCTTCTTAAAATCTGGTCACCTGTCTGTCACAGAATTTGTTTTAAAATTATTTTATTGATTTTTAAATCTCTGATTGGCTTGTCCCCGTCCTATCTGTGTGACACGCTTAAGACCAGTTCTTAAGGCCAGAACTAAAAGGCCCGGAGAGGCAGCTTTTGTTTATTTGTTTGTTAGTTACGCCCCAAACCTCTGGATCAGCCTCCCTGAAGGTCTGAGGGGTTCCTAATCTGTTGATGCATCTTTTTAACAGAATTTTCTCCTGAGGTGTCTTTTCTGTTTTCCTGACGGCTGTTTTATCTTGTTTTAATTCTACTTTTTTTATTTGATTTTCCTTGTTTTTAATGTTTTATCACACAGCATTATTTGCTTTCATGCGAAGCACTTTGTGTTGCATTTTATGCATGAATTGTGCTACATAAATAAAGTTTATTATTATTATTACTACTATAACTAGTCAGTCTATTTTAACTTAGAGAAAGAAATGTCCTGCAGATAATTCACAACAACGTTTATTTCCTTTTTTCTATAAATTATATCATTATCACGTTCCTCGTTGGTGTGTTCAGGTAGAAACCACTGACGGCTGAAAGGCTCTGGATTCATGAACCTTGGTGTCAGAAAAATCAAACCCACAGATTATGAAAAGTGAATATTGTCATTTCTTGGATGAAAAAGATTTTGCCTTGAAGCCAATCCTGAAATCTCGGATGTCCGAACTTCCTCAGATTTACCTTTGCGCTCCTTTAACAAGGCGGTTAAATAGTTATATTAAGAACAAGGACAGAATTTCATCGAGGTTACGCTGTTTATGAAAGTTAATTTGAAAGATGTGTTTTACCCAAAGTCTCTCCTGACATGACGCCTGAACCCGTTCGCTCACTGATAAAATGGAAGAGGACGATGTTGATACAGAAAAGGGACAATACAGGGAGTGTGACTGTCATCATGCACAACCCAGAAGCCCCCTGGGGGTGGTGACACATGCCACGCCCGAGGAGGCGGCCGGCCACAGTCCAGGCGCCACTCACCAACCGCACGTTCCTCACAACGTCACGTTCCCTCGGCTACCACAGCAAGAGCATCGCGAGAGAGGAAGGCAGAGGCAAAGGGGGAAAGGTCAGGGCAAAGGTCAGCAGACAGGAATTAGAGAAAGGAAAAACCAGGGGTCAAACAAGTCAGTGCAGAAAGGTTACGAGATGGAAGCAAAGAATGAAAATTAGTGTTTTAAAGGTGTGTTCCCAAAAAAACAAGTCTTAAGATAAGTAAAGGAAAAGAGCGCGCAGCATGTTCTGAAATGTCCAAAACCTCCAAGGAATCAAAGTCAACACATGCGAGAGCGGAGACGAGAAACCCACCAGAGTGATGTCTGACTTAACGTTTAGAGCAGATCAGGTTACAGTGAGTCGACTGGACAATAGAACATATATGATGCCAAATTAAGTCCGCAGGACAGATGAGCGGGGACAGTAAGAGAGGTCTGGACGGGACAGGGGGTTACAGCAGAAGCCGATGTCCTAATATCTGAAGGTCAAAGGTCACCGGGGCTCACCAGTGTCTCTCCGGAGAGCACCTCCAGCAGGGAGATGAGGTTGTGTCCATCTCTGAGGTCCTCGTAGAGGTCAGTGATGTGTCTCTGGGCCTGAGGACAGAGGAGAGGAGACGTTTTTCAGCGATATGTATTACTGATCAATCCAGTGTCCCATCACATCAGCTTCGATGGTGAAGCACTGCTTTAGCGTTCACACATAACACAAACTGGACCTGCTGACCAGCTCGACACCAACAGAAAGAAACTCACACTCAGCACAAACACATTGACTAAATCCTTTAATGTCACCTAAAAATAAATAAAGCAACTTAAAGGGGAGGACGCGACGATGAGAGACTGGAGGTCAGCAGCGGCAACTGGGTCCACATTTTGGGGTTCTTTTAAAAATGCGTTCTTTGTTTCGAAACCTCAGTCTTCTTTTCATAGTTTTGGTCATCATTCCTATTGGACAAAGTATTGTTTGACACACTAGATTAACGCTGGCACGCAGATAAATGATCAGATGGTAACAAACACCCAGTTTAACCAGATTATCTAACACAGCGAGTCCCTCATTGCACAGAAAAAGGCTGCAAAAAACACTTTTTTACTGGAAAGATTAGGTAATAAATCTAATTTCTGCACTTATTTTCCTATCTGAAAAACCTCTTTGATCATTTGATGGCTTATTTCCCATCATCCTCTTGGACCTCTAAATGCAGCAACATGTTATAACCAATAGGAATGATATGAGAACTATGAAAAACCTCATAAACTTTGTTGATAATTTAGATATTTTTGGTGGCGTACACTAAGTTACAGAACATATTAAGACACGTTGCACTGCAGAAAAGGCTTCGACAGCTGTTAATACAGAGTCCAGGTGTTAAAATGAACGGAACAAAGGTCAGACGTCAGCAGTGAAGGAGCTCAGGTGAGGAGAGGTGGAGTGAGAGGAGGTAAGCATGCAGGCAGGGATGAATGTGTGTCCACTCTGCTCACAGACAGCACCTACCTCTGCCTTCCAGTGCTGATGGGAAAGGATGGAGGACAGGATGAAGGACGGGGAGAAGAAACAGTTTGATGAGAGAAGATATAAAACTGCAGGGACTCGTGAGGGAAAAGAAGAACAGGAGACAAACACGCAGACGCTGGTTTGATTTGAGAGATGACGACAGTTTTCTGTTTCTAACCATTTGATTTTTCTGTGTTTATTTAAGAAATAATGTTTGCAGTGGGATACATAAACTTTAGAATGATGTCTGCTTTTCATTCTCTGATGTAAGACGCGCAACAGTAGATGGCACCTTTGAGCCATCTGACCACAAAGATGGCTGGCTCCGCACTTTAATCCCATGACTCTGTTGTGACCACGAGTCCAAACTGCCCGGGGGCAGCCAGATCGCCGACCCGCCTCGGTCTTTTGGACCCAAATCTGAGAGATTTCCCGACAAAGAAACAACGACTGATGACAAAAGCCTGTGAGTCATCTCGTGTCACAGGACGCACGTGGAGGACGGCGCACATTCCTCACAGTCTAACACACTTGAGTTCCCGTGTGAAAACAAGGAGTCGTCAGCCTGAGCGTGTCGGTTCTGCAGCGGCAAGAGACGCTTCAGGTGGAGCTACGCCGTGCTTTCAACTAAAAACACTCCCTGAGAGCATCATCAGTGACATGGCCGCAGTGCGTAAATGCAGTTTAATGCATTTAGGGGTGGACCGAAGTGCAGTGTCTCACAGAAACGTTACCTCTCACACGACAGAAAATCCATTTTCATGTAAATTCTGACCAAAAACGTGAACGTTGTGACCACTGAAATCTTGTCACTGATGTTTTTGTGCATGATTCTGCCTTCTGGTAAAATTTAAAGGAACAATGTGTAAAGAAAATAGATGTAAGAATATTCATCTCCCTACAGAAACTTAAACAGGGTGGAGGCCTGAGCTACACCACCAGACCTCTTGAGGTAGAAAGTGGTATTACAAGGACAGGACAGGCCGGGGCTAGCTGGTTAGCATGCTAGCTTCAGTAAGTATCTCTGCATCGCACTACGTGACATTCATTTTTTGAATGTTTTAACCTAAAATTATGATCATATTTCACACTCTGTACTTTTAATGACGACTAGAGCACCAACAATTAGTCAATTCACCAATGGGGAGATTGGCAGAAAATGAATCTGCAGCTATTTTGATAATTGATCAAATAATCAAGTGATTTTTCAAAATTTTCAAGTCACATATTCTCTGGTTTCTCAAATGTAAAGATTTGCTGTTTCCTTTATGATATTCAATTGAACATCTTCAGTTTTGGGTTGTTTATCGCTATTTTCTAACATTTCATAAACTAAAATCCAGAAAACAATCCAGAAATTAATCAATACTGAAACTACATGTTAGCTGCAGTGCAAGTGGAAAACGGAGTCCTCCCCACTGATGAGCTGAATGAGTCAGCAGAACATTTATTATCTCTCTGACAGCTGACTGTTTCGCCAATTATTGAGTAAAATCACCAAATACTCTTTGATAACAGCTTCAAATTTCATTTCCATTCATTATTAATTATCTAGGCTGTAAAATGACACAAAATATTAAAAGAAATGCTCATCACAAGCTCCCAGAGTTCAAAGTGATGTCTTCAAAATGCTGTTTTTGTCAAACCAACACTACAAAATCCAAAGATTTGCAGTTAATTATGATTAGAAAGCAAATCCTTACATTTGAGAAGCTGGAAACTAGTGAATGTAATTATGAAATGACATGAAAATTATCAATCAATTAGCAAATTATCTGTCAATTGACTACTCACTTCAGCACTGATTAACTGATGCAGAAATTAACTGTCACTGCAGCTGCAGCCCTTTACGTTGCACCTGACGACTTAGATCGGCGGCTTGAATATTACACATAAAGCAGGAAGTGTTTTCTTTAAAAGGGTCATCGGTCAGAGCGCTTTCATGGCTGCAAACGTATCTGTCCCTGGCCTCCACATTCAGCGTAGGTGTTCAGTCCCGGAGCTTCCTGTTCCCCTGCAGAGCCCTGAGAAGCCGCCCGGCGAGTCTGGAGCCCAGATGTGAAACCTGACCGAGCCCGGCCCACGATGCCGCTGTTCCCGAGCGCCAGCCAAAGCGGGGCCAGGTGTTCGTGACTCATGCAGTTTAACACAAAGAGCGAGTTGGATTTTATGATGCAGAGGAGCAATTTGTGTCATGTTTTTCATCTTTCTCAAAGCGAGGCGTCAAATCTGATTTTACTTTGTATTCAGTTTTCCGGTTTATCTGTTTGTGCTCTCACGTATCTTTTTCCAGCAGCGAGTCTCTTCAAAGGGAGTATCTTTGTGTAATTGAAGATATTGTAACCAGGTGGTAACTGCTGGACTTTGAGATAAACAGGACAGGCTTTGGGTCATTTAAGGATAGCTGAAGTCATCTTGTGCAATAAGCTCCCAATGAACCGAAGTGAACATGTTATGACCGTTTGAAGTGTCATTGAAGTGGATCTTACCTTCATCAGGTGCTTGTTGACCCATTTTGTGAAGGTCTTCTTCTGAACTCGGTCCCGTTCATCTGTGGAAGGACAGATCAGAGGCTCAGTTTCATCAGCGGTGTCAATGCAAGACTTTTGGCTTGTTTTATTTGGTAATTTCGTCTTTTAGAAAATGTGATATATGGCCTCCAATATCCAAATTTCTGATTACCACGCAAGAATAACACAACTTCAGGTGTTCACTGAGATTAATTTACAGCTCCAGCCACTGCAAACTGTATTTGCTCTCATGGTAAAATGAATGGAAATCAATGGCTGCCTGATAGAATTCTATAAAGCTGGTGTGCTTTAATTACAGTGATTCCCAAACTTTGTGGTGTGCGACATCTTCAAAGGATCATCACAGGCTGCATATTTCTACCAGCTTGGAACAGTTAGCCAAAGGGTAACTTTTACAACTCAGCTCTATTTTATTATTTTTAAAGGCCTGCGTGAGTAAAACTAACTGCTAATACACAAGAAAGAAGCAGAAACTTGAGCAAATCATTACAAAAAGAAAATAATTTAAGGTTGAAGGAGTAATAAAAATATTTTTTCATCCTCAGCCATCCCATAACCTGCAAGATTTACTCTGGGACCCGCCTGCTTTAGAAGCTGGTTTGCAGTAAACATAATTTGTATTTTACGAGCTAAAACGTCCAAAACCACAGTTCTGGTCCCACATCTGATAAGACCCTACAGGGAATCATCACTTGCATTGTTTTCCCACAGTTACAGACTGATGTAGAGAATATTTGTGCTCCCCTAAAAGCCAGAAACCAGAGCGCTGAACATGCGACGTCAATGGAGGCTGCAGCAGATGCTTGAGGTGACAAAGAAAGTAAGTGCGCTCCCTCTTAAGGCGCTTTAAAATCAGTCCATCAGAACAAAGAAAGATGGGTGTTATGCTTGTCAGGTGAAACAAGAGTAAATTACATCCGACGTGTCTCAGATTAGCACCTCCACGGGAACATGTTCCACCTTGCAAGGACGTTGCTGTTTTGGTTTTGATTTCACCGTCTGGTTATCCCACACAGAGCTCTCACATACCAGCAGGTACTGCATATGTTGTGCAATGTTTCCCCGAAAACCTTATCAGCAATGAAGCGACGGAGGAGGGAAAACAGCCAAAAGAATGATTTCACCTCTTCACCGTGGAGCTGGAATGAGTGACGAAAAGTCATAACGTAACTAAACAAGTCTTTGAGAAAAAAGTGATCAGGATTCAACACAGCATCACTGCAGGTTTTTACATCTGATGAGGCAGTGGAAAGAGTGATTTTCATATCAGTCACGCTGTGGAAAGAGCTCGATCACGTTATCGGAGACATCAAAGCTCACGTAACAGAAGCGGTCAGATGAAAAGGGAACAGAGAAACCGAAGAAAACAACATCCCGTGGTGCTAACGCCCATTTCAGAGTGGCATCGCGACGATGACTCACAAACACGCTTGTGACTTTTGGATTTCAGAGAAGTGAAATAAACTTCTATCGTATCATTTGATCATGAGCGCATGACTCTTCATCCAGGTGGAATGAGTGTGATGAAAACAGAAAAAGGATCCTTCAGTGGAGGAGAGATCCTACTACAAACTGTTGACATGTTAACTGTTGTGTCAGCTGCTAAGAGCGCTGTTGTTTCTTAAAGCCGTTAATACAATGCGAGGGATCAGCGTCAGGCAGAGGCTGAAAGCTGCACTTAACATCCAAAAACCAGAACCAGAGAATTACAAGGTACAAAAAAGCAAACTCTGCTGATCCCCCTTACAAATAACGTGTTTGCTCGGCTGACTTTTGTAGCCTGGAGCGGCAAACGGAGCGGCGGATGTTTCCTTTCATCCTCGGAGTCGGAGAAAAGATGAGGTGCGAGATATCTCCTGAAAGAGCATCATTGTTCGTTCATGGCAGAATGGCTGCGTGATATCAGCAAATCATCCCTTCACGCTGTTACAGAATGATGCTGAATGAATACATGACAGCTGCATTAGGCTTACATGCTAGTTTCACAAGTTATTTGTCAGATAAAGTGTTTTTTTTTCTTTACTGCTTCGTCCATCTTTGGGTTTCAAAAATGGGTGTCAGCACATTTGACCAATAAAAAGAGGGAAAGCTGTGACACGGAAAGGGGTGTGGTCTGTTTGATAAAAGAGAGGCAGACCACCACCAAGAAAAGCACATCCAAAGCTTTAGACCTTCAACAAAAATTTCTTCACAATATAGAAGAACAACTTCCAACCTTCAACAGTAAACTGAGAAAAAACTAAACACTCAACCTTTAGTTCTATTTCTAAACGCATTAATTCAGTTGCAGAAAACACCTCAAAGCCAGAACTAGTGAAACAGCGTCCAGGTGATGACCAACTCTACCTTTCCTGTGGTCCGTGGCCTTCAGCCTCCCCTGGTAGTAGGACTCCTCTACGAAGACCCTGTCACTACCCATGCTGTCAGAGGAGTAGTTTCTGAACCTCTGCTCCATCGCCGTGCTGGAGCTACGTCAGTGATCCAAAACTAAACGGGAACCTCTGCAGATTGAGAGGCAATGCTGTCTACTTCATGAGACTTCTTCTCATTGCCTGAAACACTGCTTCACTGTGTGGGATCCTGTAGTTAAGTGGGAGTGTTCAAGCCACTGATTCAGTTCCTGAACACAAGTCTTACTCCCTTTTTTTCCTTCCTTTCTCCCTTCGCTGTCTCTGACATTCTATGCTCATATTTTTTTTTTTCTTTTTCACCAGCTCTTGCAAAATGCCTGCCTGCGGGCTGCAATGTCAGAAGCTGTCACTCACTACAAAGTGGTCTTTGGAAAGAGAAGGATGGTTCTCCTCCTGCCTCTGCGCTGCTATGTGTGGTGTTATGTACGCCCCGGTCACACCCAGCGAACCACACCTCACCAAAGACTCTCACTGAGCACCAGAAGACACCACTCTGCTGATTACATCTAAATCAAAATGCAGACGTGAAGGAACATCCGTCTCCAAGTTTATTTTAGTAATTGTTAGTCACTTTGGAAACAATGAGCAGCAAACTGCTTAAGAGACCAAAGAGGTTTTGTTGCATGTTTTGTCCTACTGACTACAAAATGCATATACTTAACTACACTTAACTTAACTGAAAAGGCCTTAAAATGTGAAATCCATCACAGTGACTTTCTGTTGCTTTTATTTTTACCAGGTGCTTTATTGTTGAGTGATTAACAATGCAACAAAAATACAAATTAAAACAAATCCAAACACTATTTAAGATTCTCTATTTCACTATGAACGTGTATAATTACTTTTTTCTGTGGCAGCAGAGCTTTGGACTGCAATGCTTTTTGCACAGCTGCCCCCAAATATTATCCTTAACACAACTTTTAAGAAGTTCCTGCAACAATAACAAAAGTATTCTGAAAAATAAAGTTAGCTAAAACTGTGAGAAACAACATTTCGACCCCTCTGCGTGTCCTGTGCATACGGTGAAATTGACAATAAAGTTGACTTTGATTGTCAGAGGAAGGTCAGAGGTCAGAATAAGCCACAGATGATGCACTGAAACACCTTAACAAGGCCTGGACCTGGCTCATCTTGCTGTGGACAAAAGACAGCACAAAAGCACAAAAAAATCTACCGTGTGTCCAACTAACTACTGCATGGGACTGAACTTTCAAAAAGACTGTGCAGGAAAGAAAAGAGGACATTCCCTCATTTACCCCAGGCTGTCCGGTTCGGTCCACTGGAGCCCGTTAACCCCATCTGAACTCCACGTGCGCAAGCTAGCAGTCGCCGGTGTGTGGTCGGGGGGGCTGGACGTGCCACACAACACCACAGGGCCTCAATGAAAAGCTTGTTTCTGAGCAGACCATGCCAGCAGGCAGCAGAGCCAGGCAGTGGAAACAACATCAGCCATTTCTCGACATGGTACAATCACAAGAAAACCTCGAGCATGAGCGCTCTTCCTCCATCAGGACACAATTAGGGAGAAACTGGTGGCAACGGTTTTGTTTCGGTACATGAGGGAGACAGCGGGCGCTTTTCTTGGGGGGGGGGGGGTTG